>JASVEL010012382.1:0-38193 GCA_032618575.1 Nicotiana noctiflora | reverse complement strand
GGGATTCAGGTGGATCCCCAAAAGAAAAGATTGTCCTAGACCCACGACCCGGACGAAGATTCGTAGCTTCTTGGGATTAGTAGGGTATTATCAGAGGTTTGTTGAGGGATTTTCTACCCTCGCCTCCCCATTGACTATGTTGATGCAAAATATGGTTAAGTTCCAATGGTCCGACGCTTGTGAAAAAGTTTCAAGAAACTGAAGTCGGGGTTGACCTCAACACTAATATTGACCTTGCCGGAAGGCACAAAAGGATTTATGGTTTATAGCGATGCCTCCAAGGTTGGTTTGGGGTGTGTGTTGATGCAACATAGGAAGGTTATAACGTATGCTTCAAGGAAACTCAAGAATCACGAGAAGAATTATCCGACGCATGATTTGGAGCTTGCGACAGCTGTGTTTGCTTTGAAAATAAGGCAGCATTATCTTTATGGGGTCCATGTGGATGTGTTATCAGACCACAAGAGTCTCCAGTATTTGTTCAAGTAGAAGGAATTGAATTTAAGGCAATGACGGTGGTTAGAATTGCTCAAGGATTATGATATAAACAGTTTGTACCATCCAAGGAAGGCAAATGTGGTGGCCGACGCTCTTAGTCAGAAGTCTATGGGTAGTTTGGCGCATTTGGGAGCAGATCAAAGGTCTTTGGCTCGGGAGGTTTATCAGTTGTCCAGTCTAGGGGTTTGCATTTCGGCCTCAGACAAGGGGAATGTTATGGTGCATAATAGAGCAGAATTGTCACTTGTAGCAGAAGTCAAAGAAAAGCATTTTATTGATCCATCATTGGCTCAGATGAAGGAAGCAGTTTTGAATAACAAGACTTCGACATTTCACTCGACGACGAGGCTGGTGTATCGCGATGTCAAGGTAGGCTATGTGTTCCGGATGTGGATAAGCTTCGGGAGAAGGTAATGGCGGAGGCTCATAATTCCAGGTATTTCGTGCACCCAAGTTCTACAAAAATGTATCATGATCTCAAGGAAATTTATTGGTGGAACGGTATGAAGAAGGGTTTAGCGGACTTTGTATCTTAATGTCTGAACTGTCAGCAACTAAAAGTCGAGAATCAGCGGCCCGGTGGGTTAACTCAGCTTATGGAAATATCAATGTAGAAATGGGAAATGATCAACATTGATTTCGTGGTGGGGTTACCTCTTACTCAACGCAAGTTAGACTCAATTTGGGTAATAGTGGATCGACTTACCAAATCAGCTCACTTCTTGCCAATCAAGTCCACCGATACTGCAGAACAATATGCTAAGTTGTATATCAAGGAAATAGTAAGGCTTCATGGCACTCCACTTTCTATTATCTCAGATCGAGGGGTCCAATTCACAGCTAATTTTTAATTTTTGGAAGAAGTTTCAACAAGGTTTGGGTACTCAGGTAAATCTCAGCACAACTTTCCATCCACAGACTAACGGTCTAGACTATTCAGACGCTTGAAGATATGTTGCGGGCTTGTCTTGGATTTTAAACCTAACTGGGATGATCATTTGCGACATATATAATTTGCTTACAATAACAGCTTTCATGCCAACATTCAGATGGCACCATTTGAGGCATTATACGGAAGGAGGTGTAGGTCTCCGATTGGATGGTTTGAAGTGGGTGAAGCAGAATTGATAAGGCCAGATCTCATGCACCAGGCTATGGAGAAAGTTAAAGTCATTCAGGAAAGGAAGAAAACTGCTCAAAGTTTCCAGAAATCCTATGCGTACGTTTGTCGAAGAGAATTGGAATTTCAAGTTGATGATTGGGTGTTCTTGAGGGTATCCCCTATGAAGGGAGTCATGCGATTCGGGAAGATATGTGATGGCTTGGGGGTCGTGTTGTTGATGAAAAGGCGGTATTCTTACTTTTGCTTATAAGTTCCTTGTGTGTGTCATGGATATATGTGATTTGTTGTATTGTTCCCAATATACCACTCTATGTCTCTATTATTACTTGATTATTTGGCTGCTAAGATAGATTTACCTACGTGAAATTATTATCCCATATTCTGTTGAGTTATTGGTAACATAACGGATTGAAATAAAAAGGAAGTTGCTATCATACATTAATTTGCTTGATTCTTCATAAATTTCTCTTGAAACGTGTTATTGGTAAGTAACACAGGTACGATATAAATGGTGGCACAAAGTCTTTGTTGTGTTGTTGTGGTATATATTGTGGCACGAGGTTTTTACCGTGCGAGTGTTACTATATTGTGGCACAAGGTCTTTGTCGTGCGGAGTATGGCCTATTTGTGGCATGAAGTCTTTGTCGTGCAAGGATGAGTGATAATATGGGCACGAGGTGTCGTGTGTGTGATTCTATGTGATGATTTATTATCGGAATGAGACCTTCAGTTGTTCTAAATGGTTGTCGCTTAATTTGATGGGATTACAGTTATTGCTTTCTTTTATTATTCTTATTTTTTAGTTTTTTATCGTTTGCGCAAGTTATTTGATTATTGAATGTCTTGACTTGAATTTCGTCACTGCTCCTCCGAGGTTGGGTTTGATATTTACTCGGTGCCGACCATAGTATACTCATACTATACTTCTGCATATTTTGTATAAAGTACATGTGTTGAAAATAGCAGATCTAGTAAGAGTTTTCTTTAATAGTGAGGATTCATGGTAGATCTGCTTTGATCATTGTAGTCCCTTAGAGTCCCCTTCTTACATTTGTACTGTTAATTTTCTATCCGAACAATATTGTATTTGAGTTCTCTTCTTACATTTGTATTGTCAATCTTCTTACATTTAGTTCAAGTTTGGGGGCTCACATAGGTATTCTGCCAATATAAAATATTCCAATTATAACTAACTTTCTCCGGTTCCATCCCCCTCCCCCCCCCCCCCGCCCCCCCAAAAAATAACACATCCATATTCATGTTTTTGCATGCCACCTTCATTGTGTGACATTAATTAATCCACGAGAAAGCCCAGAAAATTAAGGGCTTCACAAAATGTTCTTTCTATACAAAAAACAAAGCAAAAAAGCAGGTGGATCTGACAATTTTTTCTTGCTCTTTACATCTTTTCTTTTGCTTATAATGGAAGCTTTTTTTTCAATCTAAGCTTCCAGAGTAGTACAATAAACACTTCCACTTCTCAGTGCAGAATAAGTAAATTTCAAAATATACACAACAAGCCATTTCCTACAACAACTTTGAATTTAAATGCCTTTCAAACTGCTGCTATAACATAATTGACTATCTAGCTCCCACTAAATGTCGCCGGATTTTCTATATCCGGTTGATGATCTATGTGGGACGACATTGCTGTTTGATTCAGCTGAGAATTTTGCTGCATATCCAACAAGAGTTGTCGCCGCCTTTTCCATCTAAGGAACTCGACAAGTATGGAACATCCACCCATTGCAACTCCCAAACCAGCAAATGTTGAGAGAAGAATTGAAAGAACTGCTTGTACATGAACCTGAAGAAATATACTAGTAACATTTTACAGGTCCAGATAGGTGGATGCGGTCTTGATCATATTCCAATATTTTTTACACGTAACATAAATATATGTACGTTAAAAATCACCTAACATTTAAATAAGTATCAACTTTCGAATCCGAAATTTCAAAAGAAATGAATTCAATAGTATGAACTTGAAGTTTGATCTATCAAATTATCGGCCTTTGGTCCAACATAATTCATTCAGATCCTCACATTTAGGAATGATGTGATTAGGAATATCTTACCAAGGAGTAGAACATATGAGCAAAGAGTACCACGAGGACGAACTGAACTGATGCATAAACCCAGACAAAGCTTCTCTTCACTGCCAAAACAAAACAAAAATTTTGTCAGTATACATAAAAGAAAGACACGAGTATAAGATTTTTTTAACAGCATTTTGTCATGAAATCGCCAAGTGAAAATTGTATTTTGCTGCTTTTAAAGGTGTTGCCATGTCTCAGATACATTTTCAACTATATCTAAGTTTTAGAAACACAAACTAATAGATTTTCAGATTACCATATTGCTTTTTTGTATTAAAGAGACTATATCAAGCAATAATCAGTTGATCCTCCCCACACCAATCAAAATTATACTCCTTTGAATCCTCCTTATCAGTTGTTTAAAGTTTTGGCACACACTATAAGAAAATCATTTTAAAATGTTGATCGTATGGGTATTTGACTAAATTACCCGTGTCTCTTCCTTAAATTAGTAATTAATGAATATATGCCTTCGTAGAGTAGTAAAGGTGAAATTGAAAAAAAAAAGGAAGTCAATATTCGAGAGGCGATGCTTATGCCTCTTCTTTATCGATAGGATTCCCATCATTTTCAGTCTATGGCGAAGGAGACAAGATGAGTATAAAAAATCATATTTCTTCAATAATTGAAGGATATTTCTAGTAGAAGAGCTAACATTTTGGAACAATTTATTTTTGGCTAAAGTGATAGATAAAAAGTCCGGAGGGAGTACTGATTAGTACTTATACATCCTTTGAAGCTATATCTATACAATATTTGATTTATCAAAGTTATTAAAATGATCCACCTAAGCAGAAGACAACATACCCATGGTTGAAGATGCCAAAGACGAAAGCAGACCTAGTACACAAGAAAAGGGAACTGATATAGCAATTGCACCAGTACCCATTGATCCAACCTGCAGATGGGACAATAGTAAATCAATACGAGATCGATGACGGGCTGTTTCTTTTATGAAGACCTTATAAAATTACCAGAAGCTGCTCAAGAAAGCAAAAGTAGGCAAGCATGCTGACAATGACAAGAATGGGTAGTTCCTGTGAAACCCTGTATAATGCAGCAAAATTTCAGAAGCTGAGTCAGTTGAGTAATTTTTAGGTCTCAAAAATATAACACACACTAATCTTACCATAGTTTCAGATTTAACTAGTTCTAGTCCAAAGAAAAAACTGGGATAAATAGAGAGGAAACAGAAAATACAACAAAAGTAGTCTGCTTTGTCCATTTCAAAAAGAAAATAGTCGTCTTTGTCGGTGCTGAACAACAAAAGTACTAATAAGACACGATTCTTTGATTCAACATTAAACACGCTATGAGTCATAGGTAAATATAGCTTATAGTAAATCATCATCAAAGTAAATTGAAAACTGAAGCTGGATTAATCTTTCAGCCCCTTGTATAAGTAGCTAGTGTCAACAAGAAACTAGAAGAGATATCTCGGTTCTCTTAGCCCATAAAGACGAGAATAAATAACACTCACCTGTATCCATTTATTTCCAAGTGCTGGAACCTATTAGATCCCACATTTGCACTTTGGATGCGACGTAGTGTGACAGGTAGGTTTAGAACTTCTTGCTTGCAGACGTCACACGTTCTGTTACCTTTTATGCTGAACCATTTAAAAGTACATTCTTGGTGAGCCAAAGCAAGTTCACCTTTGCAGCTGCATTCCATCTTGAGTGTCTCTCCACCTTCACACAATTCAACCAGGCATATTCGACAAACAGCTTCCTCTTCAGGTATATCTTCACCATTTGATTCATTATCGTCTGAGAAACACCACACATATTAGATATTGGTGGCGGCACGTGTAGTACTCATACATGCTGAAGATGTTAATCAATGAGAACAGATGAAGCCTTATCACAACTTCCAGAGCTTGTGCTTGCTTTTAAACCAAATAATAAAGGGATTTTTTCATTTATGACCTGTCGGCCGAAATCAATTCCAGACGCTAGCCAACATATACAAAACGTATTATGTATATCATATATAACATACAAAATATATACATTTACCGGCTATTATTTTGGAGGACAACCCAATTAAGGTAATTATCCCAATAATAAACTAGATGATATAAGCAGTTGTTTACCAGATACTTTGGTTGGAGTTGCAGCTGGAACAGTGGAATTTCCATCCTTCACTTGAGCGGTTGAAGGAACAACTCGAAAGAAAGATTCTACTCTCCTAGTCCTTCGTTCTTTGTTAACGACCGGGAGAGAAAGTGATCTAGAAATGCGCAGATGTGCATCTTTTGTCTACAATAACAACAAATCATTCTTCAAATGATCGCGCAAAATCGTTGAGAGCACACAACAGTAACTTCAGGCCTTAAACATGTAAGAACTCTTTGCTAGTCACCGCTTTCAGCTTTAGATTAAAATAGTATCTAGACGGATGCCCTGATTCTTGTAACAAATTAAGGAAAGAGCAGCAGCATCTCCTGGAATATCAGCTCACATGCAAGTACTACATGAAATACTGTAGACAACCTCAGTTTACATCCAAGATAAAGGTTTTATTATTCCTCCTTATTTTGCTTTCGATGGTAGGGGCCTTTCGATACTCTCACCATTCATTATATGTTCCTCGTGCAACGGTTATCATAAATGTTGATAAGTCTGCGAACCTTGCTAAGGTTCCGTTAACTGGACAGTGTCCAGTTTTGGGAGATTTTCTACATGAAACTCCATAAGTAATATTCTTTCGACAGAGGTCAATAAATTAAACTAGTTACGTGGTTTTAAGTTTTGTGCTTTTGCGGCAGTCTCTGATCGGGGTCGTTCTATGGTCAACTACCAATATTAGAACCAGAAATTACGAATAACGCAAGATATAAGAAGTCAATCAACTTTTACAGAGAACTTACACCAAATGTCAAGGTTCTGCTGATACTTCCACTAGAAGACTCTGGATTTGGATGTTCAATTGGTGTAACGGGTAAAGATGAAGTCCTCTTCACTCGTGGTGTAAATAATTTAGAGAATGACCAAGACCTTGATATGGACACCTTCTCATCTGATAAGGCTGCCTTTTCTGTATCTGAATTCATATTACGCGATTTGAAGCTTAGTTTCGGCAAAAGATTCCTAATGGATGATTTGCTTCTGCATGAGGAGGGACTAGGAAACGCGTTTGCTCTTGAATTAGAAGAACTAGGCGTCAAAAGGAAATTCACCCTTTTTGGTGTAGGTGTTGGTGTTGGAAGCACTTTAACCTGCACCAACTCTTGATTGGAGGCATCCGATGATTTGGAAGGTATCTCCACAAATAGATTTGGTCTCCTCCATTGTTTACCATGTGTTGCTTCTTCAGTAATCCCCGAGGAACATTCGCCCTGAAAAAGAAAGAAGCACATATTATTGTCAGTGAACTGGTGCATAGGTAACAACTAACAAGTAGTCCTATCAAGCTATGAGAGCTGAATCATTGCTCTTAAAGACCATGGTCAACATCTCCACTGACAATTAAAATCATAACGCTCCAAACTACATTAGCGAACATGTGCAACTTGGAATAAATCATAACTGAAAGAAGTCTTCCAATACAGAGACATTCTACTAGTTTAAAAGATTTTAGACTGATCCAAGAATCTATATTCTTTTGAGGCTCAATTTCTGCAGAAGAACGAGCCACGATTGACCAATTTTTAAAGAAACATCTAGTTGGTGTTATATAAGTTGTCTTACAAGAAAAAGAGTCAGCTACAAAATTTAATGAAAGTGGATGCACCGTTTATTATCTATGCATATCTTTAAGAATTTCCTCAAATTATTTTGTATAAATCCGCGACCGACGACGAGACAGCAGGAGTATGTTATACTTCTACTTATATGCAGGATCTGCCTAAGTAAACAAGCACATTTACAGCGAACAAAAACATAGACTAAAGAAAGCTGGTACGACTTACAGACTACCAGAGATCAAATTTCCGTAGCATTATGTTATAGGGAAACAGAAAGAAAAATTCCAGAACTCGATGACACAAAATGTTTTCCTATGGATATGTGGGAGTTGTAGCTCTAATCTCTATCAAGGCCAGGGGCGGAGCTACAAATTATAATTTAGAACCTAGTAACTTAAAGGAATTGGAATCTTGAACCCATAAATTTCAAATCCTCGCTCCGCTTTATCAACGGCTTGAGATCTTGATTCAGAAAAGTTGTTTCCATGTTTTGCTCCACCTTATAGAAACTTGTTGCCATCACTCCAGGAGAACCAGGAGCGATATGTTCTTTGTATTGGTTGGTCTTTGTATTAGAAACAAGAGCAGATTATATGTACAAACATGCGCAGAAACAGAACCACAATCCATCATTGTAGCTCTGTAGTATCGCACCTATTTGAATAAGGATATGTTGTCAATATAAATTTGGGATGCTTCAATGCCAACAACAACAACAACAACAACAACCCAGTATATTCCCACAAGGTGGGGTCTGGGGAGGGTAATATGTAGACAGGCCTTACCTCTACCCGAGAGGGCAGAGAGGCTGTTTCCAATCGACCCTCGGCGCATGGAAAAGAAAGGCAAACAAACAAAAACAAAAACCGCATTAGTTATTCCATCATACAACGCATAAAAATTATCTAAACATAAGAGACATATGTACCATAAATAAGCAGGCATGCAATGATATTAAAACATCAACTACCAGAAATGACTACCATAAGAGAACACACACTAATCGTCTATGGCGGCCCTACCACGCCTTACCCACCCCGGGGAAGGAGTACGAAAAATCTAGAAGCTCCTATCCTACAACCCTGATACTAGACCTCCAGACTTTCCTATCGAGGGTCATGTCCTCGGAAATCCGCATCCTCGCCGTGTCCTGTCTAATTACCTCTCCCCGGTATCTCTTAGGCCTCCCTCTGCCTCACCTCACACCGACCATCTCTAGCCGCTCACAACTCCTCACTGGGGCGTCGGGGCTTCTCCTCCGCACATGCCCGAACCACCGTAGCCTCGCCTCTCGCATCTTCTCATCCACTGGGGCCACCCCCACCTTCTCCCGAATAACTTCGTTCCTAATCTTATCTAACCTGGTGAGTCCGCACATCCACCTAAGCATCCTCATCTCCGCAACCATCATCCTCTGAACATGAGATTTCTTCACCGGCCAACACTCCGTCCCATACAGCATGGCAGGTCTAACCACAGCTCTATAAAACTTCCCCTTGAGTTTCTGTGGCACTTTTTTATCACACAACACTCTCGATGCAAGCCGCCACTTCGACCACCCCGCCGCTATACGGTGGGTGACATCCCCGTCTATCTCCCCGTCCCCCTGGATCACCGATCCAAGGTATTTGAAACTATCCTTCTTGGCTATGGCCTGAGACCCAATCATCACGCTCCCTCCCACTTCGCTCGGCTCAGCGCTAAACTTGCACTCCAAATATTCTGTCTTAGACCTGCTTAGTTTGAACCCCTTAGACTCGAGAGTCTGTCTCTATACCTCTAGCCTCTCGTTAACCCCGACCCTCGTCTCATCTATTAGGACTATGTCGTCAGCAAATAGCATACACCAAGGTACATCCCCTTTAATATGCCGCGTCAAAGCATCCATCACCAAGGCAAACAAGAGGGGCTAAGCGCAGATCCTTGATGGAGCTCCATAACTACCGGGAAATGATCTGAGTCGCCACGGACTTAGCTCCATCGTACATGTCCTTGATTACTCTGATGTAGGCTTCCGGCACGCTCTTAGCCTCCAGGCACCTCCATAGTACCTCCCTAGGGACCTTGTCATACGCCTTCTCCAAGTCGATAAACACCATGTGCAGGTCCTTCTTCATATCCCTGAACTGTTCCACCAATCTCCTAACAAGGTGGATAGCTTCTGTAGTGGACCGACTCGGCATGAAACCGAACTGGTTCACGGAGATGGATGCCGCCTCCCTCACCCTGGCCTCGATCACCCGCTCCCGGACCTTCATGGTGTGGCTTATTAATTTGATGCCCCTATAGTTGTTGCAACACTGGATATCCCCTTTGTTTTTATACAAGGGCACCACTGTACTCCACCTCCACTCCTCCGGCATTCTTTTGGACTTGAAGATCGCATTGAACAACCTGGTGAGCCACTCCACTCCTCGCTTACCCATACATTTCCAGAACTCCACCGGAATTTCGTCTGGCCCGGTCGCTCGACCTCTACTCATCCTACGCAAAGCCCCCACGACCTCTTCCACCCTAATGCGCCTGCGGTACCCTAAGTCTCTATGACGCTCTGAATGCCCCAACTCCCCTAGTTCTATGTTTTGGTCCCCCTCCTCGTTTAGAAGGTCTCGGAAGTACGCCCGCCACCTCTGTTTGATTTGAGACTCCCCCATCAGAACTCTACCCTCCTCATCCTTGACGCACCTAACCTGGTCTAGGTCCCGCGCCTTCCTTTCCCTCACTTTGGCTAACCGGAATAACTTCTTGTCCCCGCCTTTCTCCCCCAATTCCTCGTACATGCGGCCAAAAGCCGCGTTTTTAGCCTCCGAGACCGCCAATTTCGTTTGTAGATGCTTCAATGCCGTTAAATTGAATTTAAACAAAGGAAGAGATTTGTTTCTTCGTGATTTCCCGCTCCTAGGCAAAGGGTTGATGAAATTCACCCTCTCCTGTAATGTTTCACATTTAAGAACTTTAGAAAGATACAATACTCAATTCTCAAAAGACAATACACAATAAATCATTTATCTGAAAAGTAAAATGTATACTAATACACCAAATCCTGCCCTTATAAACATGTCTTCTTTGGATAAAAAGAGTAATCAACCCAAAGGCTCCTGATTCTCCAACTAAGATTCCAGTAATAACGACATTTCTCCGACTTCTTCACAAGAATAGAAAGTTATCGATCAATCTTAACTTTTTAAGCAGATATCTTCTGCCTAGTTGCTATATTGGAGTTCTATGGCCAACTTGTAGAATTGACAGGTGATGCTGAGTTAAACAACATAACGCCCAAAGCCACATACGTAAATTAAACATGTCGCTCTTGAGCACATTACAAATCACTTTATAAATCCAATAATTCTCTTGTTATCCTATACTGAACAAATTAAATCTATTAGATTCTACGCCAAAATCTATTAGAATATGCTAGGAACTCTTGCAGGAGCTATTATCGTTGTACAGAAGATAAATCTCATATGGTAGTTAAAACAGCTGTCTTATATATGCTTCTACTAATGATGAGGTTAACCAATGAACCTTATTTTGGTACATCAGAGAAGGTTTCGCTTCTCCCTCTTCACTCTCCACCCTCCCCTTTTGTCTTGAAGGCATACCTCTGCTCGGAAAATTACACTGTGTATACAAGATAAAATTTTGTATGTATATATATTAGATGTTGAATCTCCTTGACTTCTTGGCGTGTTTCCTCCCCAACTGTCTCTCTTATTCCCTAAAAACTTTGTCTAGGGACAAAAATTGAGCTGAGAAAGTTTCTTGATGGAGTTTGAGAAAGAAACAGATTGAAAAATAAATGAAAGGAGAATAAAAGATTCAGAAGTTAAACAACAAAACTTCTAATTTCCAGTAAAATGCTACTCACAAACAGAAGAACTCCACTAACTATAGCATCAAATTCAGAAAATACATATCAAGATGACCAGAAAGCATTTTGCAGCACTAGCACTACAATCTCAGGAAAACACAAGCCTGTCCGATACACTAAGCTCCCACTATAGGCGGGGTACAGGGTCCGGGAAAGACAAAGACTTACCCTACATCTGCAAGCATCTCTATGCAAGAGCTATTTTCACGGCTCGAAACAGTGACAGATAGATGGAGGAACTTTACCAGCAAGGCTGCCTTCAAACTCAGCAAAACACAATAATGAAAAAATGCATAAAGAAACAAGAACCACATAAGATTCCCAAACCAAAAAAAAACAGAAAAACTTAGGAGAACACAATAAGCCAAGTAAATGGAAAAAAAAAAAAAAAAAGAAGACAAGCAGAAATTATTTTGCTTTTAACCTTAGGGATTGGTTTGACAACTCTTTCACAAGCCTTACTTCTCACATATTCATCATAGACCTCAGCCATGGACTTTTCCTTCCCCTCACAGCTCATGATCCAAAAAGAAACAGAACCCAATTCAGAGAAATGAAAAAACAGAAAAGAAGATGGTATTTGTGATATTTCCAAGTCTAGCAGTAGTAATTAGTAAGTTTGAGGGAAGAGAATGAAAGCAAAAAAAGGTAACGGAGGATTGGAGGTTTTATAATAATACTAGAATGTTAGTTAGTCGGTATACTTGTAATAAATATGGCCGAGTCCTTTCACATCAATGGGAAAGGCAAGAGTAAAGAGCCTTACACGACTGGCCTACTACTACATATGTATGCCCTCTCCACCCACGGCTCTCCTCTAAGTGCACTCTTACTTCACTCATCACTATCACTTCATGCTCACTCAATGGGACTAGTCTTGCAACTTATAAATCCACTCACCGCAAAGTCAGAAATTTTATTTAAGGTGTTTAAATTTAAAATGAGTAAAAAAAAAATCTTGATAAAGAATTTTCAATATATATTTTATAACATTAAAATATAATATTTTATCTATATATACAATATATATTTCTACGAAGGATGGTCAGTTGACCTTGTAAATAATGTTTGGTTGATTGAATTAAAAAGAACAATTCTAACATAAACTTTTGTATAAAATAATACATGTGTTTAATTAGGAGGATTAGAAATTTAATTTTATGTATATTTCTCCCATATCACAAAGAATGAACCTATTACTACCTCCGTTTTAAAAAAATTATCATAATTTGACTTGACACAAATTTTAATAAAAAGAGAAAATTTTGAGACACGCGGTGCCAAAATAAGCTATAGTATTTATGTGGATATAAAACTTTAACTTGTTGTGTAAAACCTACTATAACATTTGTGTGACTATAAATATTTCATGTTAAGGAAATATTTAAGATTGTCAATTTTTTCGAAACGGATTAATAAGAAAATAGCTCCAAGTCTTTTTTAAACAGAGGAAATACTATTTAGGGGGTCAGCGACCATATTTTTTACAAATAGTTTTTGAATATTTTAAATTGTTAACTATTGTGACTTAAAGTATTTTCAATATACTTTTTAAATATAATTTGATTTAAAATACTTTAATAATTTGCGTCTGAATTCATATCGAAAATTAGTCAATTTAACTTTGGCATTGCGAAAAGGTTCAAACAAATGGAGTAATTAATATAGCTTTGTTGACCCAAAAGCTATCGGTTGCTTTATGAGCTAGGGACAATCAAAGATTATAAAAAGGTTGAATCGGAATCAACGGTAATAAACCCAAGGGTAGATCTGTAATTCGTATGTTATTCGCTCTGGTGAGATTATAATAAGATTTAGAGAATTATCAAAACTGATCACTGAGAGAGAGACAATATAGAGAGAGAATGATAGTGAGAAGATGTATTATTAATAAAAATAACACTTGCCTTACAAATGAGGGAGGCCTTTCCTTATATAGATGGAAGGCTCCCTCGTCAGAATATCACTTTATTCTAGGATTATTATCCCTGGACGGAGGGGACGGAATGCTCGTACGGGCGAGTTTGTTAGTGCGCCTTTATTATTAGAGGCGTACTCTCTTCAGTCGTATAGGCGCGAAGGGAGGTATATTTGACTATAGTGGCCGTGGAGGGAGGCGTGTTCGACTTTCATCAATCGCGTCTGATTCAACCCCATACAGTTAGCCCCTCCACCTGTTGGAGATGTATTCGACATATATCTGCAATGGGCGGAAAAGATCGACTCGTCTTGGACCTATCCGTATATGCATACGTGGCATGTTCTTTGAACTGTCGTTTGTTGACGGCTTGTGTCATGATTACAACTGCTCCCGAGGTAGGCCAGAAGATGATTTAACGTTTCGGTTTCCGGCCTCCTTTTCTGAAACCAGCCTCTTCGAATCCCGTGTACTGGCCTGCTATAAATGGGGAGAGATTTCAAGTTTTTTCATTCTTCGGATCCCTACAAAAAGTTCTTTGCACTTTTGTCATTTTTTATAGCGATATTTAGCAACTTTTCATTTTGACTTTCGGAACTTGTTGGCATACTCTGAATTTGATAAAAAGGTTGACAATGGCTAAAGGTAGTCGTCGTCGTGGGACAAATGAGGATGAAGCCACTTCCAGGGTCCCTCTACCTTCGGAAGGTGGGAAGAAATCCCGCAAACCCCTCGTTCCTCTCTCTGTAGACAACTTACTTCCCCGTGAACTATATGTTCGAAGGGATTTTCCTTCGAATGGAGCTACCCCGGCATGGGAGAGGTCTAAATTTACTGAGTCTCTTTTGGATGATTTCTGTGTTTCTTGTCAGATTCCGGAGACGGTCGTCATGCAAACGGTCGAGGGGGATTTTGCTAATGTACACAAAATGGGGTTCTGTGCCTTATATGAGTACCCCTTCATAATAGGGGGTGGCCTTCCTATCTACCCGTTGGCAGATGAGTTATGCAGATTTTACAACGTGTATCTGGCCCAACTTACCCCTTACACATGGAAAATATGTCGTATCCTAATGACTTACGCCGAGAGGGCCGGACTGAACATCACGGTATATCACCTGCTGCAATTATTGAGTCCTGAGTTTATGAGGGGGCGATGCTTCAGTTGAAGAACCGTGGGACGAAGGGCTTGGTTGTCGATACGGATGACAAGCCCAATCGCAAGTTTTGGCTGAAATGTTTCTTCATCCGAACCTCAGATTTGGTGTTGAACCCTACTGGATTCCCTGAAGCATGGAATACCGAGTGTAAGTGTCATCCCTTGTACTTAGTTATTTTATGCTTGCTCGACTCTTCGTCGCTTTTTTATACTTTTGCATATGCAACAAGGGTGCACACGCCCCAATCTATGCAGGATATTAGAGCATCCAAATGGGTCTGAGGTTGAATCATTTTTTAATCCGTTCTTTGAATGCAAAGGGCGAAGAAAAAAAGAAATATTGGACGGTCTATCATCTCTTAAGTGGTATTACCAGCCATTCTGGAGGAGCAGTTGATTTAGCAAGCTGGGGTTGAAACATGTTATGAAACTAAGACAATAATTATTTCTAATAATAAGAAAGAGTTAAGGGCCTCCAACGCCTATAAATAGAAGCTTCTTTCAGTCTGTTTGATGTGAACGGAAGCAAGCATTTCGCTAAGAAAGCAAAATAGGAAGCGGCGATAGCAAGGGGCTCGCTTTGCCCGTTAAGAGTAGGTAACCCGTTCCCTGTCTTTATTTTTATTGCATTCTATCTCATCATATCATATTCTGTTCTGCGAGATTAGAAAATCACCATCAGAAACTGCATGAGGTAAGACTAAGGGCCTTGTGCGCCCTACAAGAGATTAACGGGGGTCTCGGTACCAGGTGTTCAAAAGAATTTACAAAAAATGGATTTTTTTGAGTATTTTAGAAAGGGTCGGTTAGGAGAGGGAGGTATCTGTAATTGAATAACTATAGTTGTCGCCCCCTACTTGCTCATTCGCAATTACTACCACAAGAAAGTCGCCCCTATCTCTAAAGGGGCTTATGCACTCCACGACTTTCTTATGTTATGGGGGTCAAAGGAAGTACGGCGGGTCCGAGTAGGAAGAAATTTACTAAGAAGTAGGGCATACAACAATAGATCAATTCATTCAACAAGATCTGTTTGGATCAGACCAGGGCGGTTGATCCCGTTCGGGGAGGAATGTAGAACGTAGGTGGAATTCACCACGAGATATGGCCTTCCAGGTATTGTACTGGTTTTAGGTTTGGCGACCATATTTTTTTTTGATGCCGTGTTTTCTGATGCATCTTTCCTTGGTTAATTGTGTTGGCAGCCCGGAGTGCACCGCGGAAGACGAGACGTCGAGCTGCTGCTTTCTCATCGGCGTATTCTAGCTTTGAACGTGTAGTTCATGTAAGTGGGATAGCTCCTGAGTCCACTCGACCTGAGGGCGATCAAGCGGATATGGAAGCATCTAGTATGGATGTTTCTGACGTTGTTCGTTCTGAAGGCGAGGCTGTGATTCGGGAGCCTACTTCTAATGATGTCTCTGGGACTTCTCATCCCATAGTCGAGTCGGTGAATGAACCGACGTTTAGAGAGGTCCCCTTTCCTCCATCTCCTCTTATTGAAGAGGAGGCTTCTGAGGACGATGAGCCACTGGAGCAAAAAAGGCGCCGACTACTTCTTGGTAAAGCCGTGGTCATGGAACAGAGGAAGGCGATCACTTGTCGCCCTGAATCGAGGTCGATCTTTATGGGCGACACGATTCGACCGGAGAGGAAGGCCCTCTTGAGGGAAGTTGCGGGCGATACCGCTTCTCCTCATGTTGAGGATGATAGTACGCCGGCTGTCGCCGGGCTGGCTGCTGATGAGGAAGGGGCTGCTCCAAAATGGGCTTCTGCTTCCGCGGACGTGCCGCGAGAAGACTACGCCCGGGTGGATATGGCGATGATGGGACCTACCCATCGGCTTGTAATTCTCACGGGGTACAACCTATTGCTGGACAGCGAGCAGGCCGAGGCGGATATGTCTTTATTATGCAGGGCTGCCGAAACCGAGTCTTTGAAGGTCGTAAGTGATAGGGATTTATCTCGTCGAGTTGTTGGCGCTGCCTTGCAGGTAAGATTTGTCATTGTTTATCGTTGTTCTATCATGAGCCCTGAGGCGTGTGCCATTTTGAATTATGTCTCTTCTTTGTCTTTCTCTCAGACCCTCATCTTAGAAATGGAGCAAGGCCGGAGGGAGCGGAAGAAGAGCGCCGACCTTAGGAAGGCGACAAAGAAATACAGGGAGGTCCGCGGTAAGAACAAGACGCTGGCGGACCTTTATACTTAGGACCCTCAGTTTCATGTTTTCCGTGAGGGGTTGGAGCAGGCGGAGGGTCAATTGCGGGAGCGCACGGCCCAGCTGGAAAAGGTGGATGCAGACCTAATGGCTGATGTGGCTCGAAACACTGAGCTGGAGAGTCTCTTTCAACTGAAGGAGGGAGAGTTGGAACTGGGTTGTGTGGCGATGGAGGAGGCAACAGAGTTGTGTGCCAGGGTTGATGCCCTATCTGCCGAGCTCGGGACTATAACGGCTGAGGTGGTCGCTCCTCAGCAGGCGGAGGCGATTGATCCTGTTGGCGATGTGTCCCGCGAAGCTCACGACATGTGGGTGCATGCCAAGGCGAGACAGACTGTATTCGAGGAGCTGTTGGCCGTTGGTAGAGCCACTGAGGCAGAGGTTGAAAATCAGCATCGTCTTGTTAGGGTTGCGCGCGAAGCTTGTTGGTACAACCCTAACTCTCTGGACCCAACGGGCTATACTTTTGCGGATGTGAACTAGTTGGGCACGGGGTCCTGGATTTCTTTTGCGTTCCAGACCGAGGGCGGTGAGGACCGTGTTGACGGCATGGCTAGTGCAGTGGAGGATGGCAGGGGCCAGGGTAGTTAGATTTAACTTTTTTTTGTAATTGACAAAATGTTGTAATCTGTGAATGATTTATAATGATACATGGGAATTGTTGTGTTTTTATGTCTTCTTTCGCAATTTCCGTTTTTTGTATTTGCTGCATGGCGTCGCCTTTTATTGAGTTAATTTGTCGTAGTTAGGTTGGATTGACTCTGGTCACGGCTTCTTGTGTGTTTTTATGCGGCTATTATTTTTCCCTTGGTTGTTTACGCATTCAGGAGTAGTCGTGGCCTCCTGTGTTTGTGGATGGCCGTGGCCTTTTATTTATCGGAGATTACCGTAGTCTTCTCTTACGTTGTTAGGGCCTTAGCCTTTTGCGTTTATGGGTGGCCGTGGCCTTTTGTTTATTGGAGATGACCGTAGTCTTCTCTTACGCTGTTAGAGCCTTAGACTTTTGTGTTTATGGGTGGCCGTGGCCGTTTGTTTATCGGAGATGACCGTAGTCTACTCTTATGATGTTAGGGCCTTAGCCTTTTGCATTTATAGGTGGCCGTGGCCTTTTGTTTATCGGAGATGACCGTAGTATTCTCTTACACTGTTAGGGCCTTAGCCTTTTGTGTTTATGAGTGGCCGTGGCCTTTTGTTTATCGGAGATGACTGTAGTCTTCTCTTACGCTGTTAGGGCCTTAGCCTTTTGCGTTTATGGGCGGCCGTGGCCTTTTGTTTATCGGAGATGACTGTAGTCTTCTCTTATGCTATTAGGGCCTTAGACTTTTGTGTTTATGGGTGGCCGTGGCCTTTTGTTTATCGGAGATGACCGTAGCCTTCTCTTACGCTGTTAGGGCCTTAGCCTTTTGCGTTTATGGGTGGTTGTGGCCTTTAGTTTATCGGAGATGACCGTAGCCTTCTCTTACGCTGTTAGGGCCTTAGCCTTTCATACATTGGAGATGGCCGTAGCTTTTCATACATTGGAGATGGCCGTAGACTTTCATATATTGGAGATGGCCGCAGCCTTTCATACATTGGAGATGGCTGTAGCCTTTCATACATTGGAGATGGCCGCAGCCTTTCATACATTCGAGATGGCCGTAGCCTTTCATAGATTGGAGATGGTCGCAGCCTTTCATACATTGGAGATGGCCGTAGCCTTAGACCCTATGATATGCCAATCGTGTCAATCGTCCCTACACTTGGTATATTAGATTTATGATTTTAAGCACTCCCGAGCGTCTCCTTTGTCGCCTCGTTAAAAACCTCTCTGAGAAAACCCAATTGGGACAAAAATCGGATGAGGGAAAAAGAGTACGACTTGGGGGATACTCGTTCTAGAAATGGAAATGCTTGAGGTGGGAGATATTCCAGTTGTTTTGGAGCGTCTTCCCGTTCATGGTCTCTAGTCGGAAGGAACCCTTGTCTGCTGCTGAGTTTTTTATAGGGTCCGTCCCAATTAGTGCCCAACTTTCCTTTGTTAGGGTCTTTGGATGCTAGTGTCTTGGTTTTTAGCACGTAGTCGCCTACTTTGAGTGGTAGGATTTTTCCTCTCTTGTTGTAGTATCTTTCGATCTGCTATTTTTGGGCCACCAGCCTAACGTGGGCCATTTCCCTTCTTTCTTCAGCTTCATCAAGGTCTTGGAGTCAATTTGTGTTGTTCTCCTCTCCGCTCATGTGCGAGTACCTTAGACTTGGCTCACCGACTTCGATCGGTATGCCGACATCTGTTCCGTACACCAGTGAGTAAGGAGTTTCTCCTGTGGAGGATTTGGGGGTAGTCTTGTGCGCCCATAGTACTTCTGGCAATAATTCGGGCCATAGTCTTTTAGCGTCTTCGAGTTTTTTTTTCAATATATTTAGTATGATTTTGTTGGATGACTCCGCTTGGCCGTTGGCAGCAGGATGATATGGTGTTGAAAGTATTCTTTTGATACGCCATTTTTCGTAGAAGTCGGTTGTTTTATGCCCTACGAACTATCGTCCGTTGTCGCACGTTATTTCTTTGGGGATGCCGAAGTGACATATAATATTTTTCCAAATGAAGGCTATGACTTCTTGCTCGTAAATCTGAGAATAGGCACCTGCTTCCACCCACTTGGAGAAATAGTCAGTTTAAACTAGTAAAAAACGTACCTTTCCTCACCCTATGGGTAGTGGTCCGATTATGTCCATCCCCATTTGATGAAGGGCCATGGTAAAGTGACTGAATGGAGGGGTTCCCATGGTTGATGTATTAAAAGGGCAAACTTTTGGCATTTCTCGCACTGGCGGACGTATTCTGCCGCGTCTTTTTTCTTGGTGGGCCAGTAGTACCCAACCCGTACCAGGCATTGCACGAGTGCTCGATTGCCTATATAAGTGCCGCAATGGCCTTCGTGAACCTCCTCTAATACCGGCATTGTTTGGTTGGGACCTAGGCACTTATCCAGGGGTCCTCCAAAAGTTCTCTTGTAGAGGTCATTGTTTATCATACAGTACCTTGCTGCCTGCATGCGAAACTTTTTTGCTTCCTTTTTGTCGGGTGGTAGATTTCCATCCAGCAAATATGATACAAATTGGTTACGCCAGTCCCAAGTTAGGTGTAGGGAGAGTACCTCAGTATGGTCGATTGTCGAGTGAAGGAGGATGACGGTGCTTTCTTTGTTTAGGTTTGTGGCGGCAGCGGCCAACTTTGCCAGTCCGTCTGCTTCAGCGTTATGTGCTCTAGGAACCTGTACGAAGCGACATTCATCGAGTTGTGCCATTAGCTTGTTGCTTGATATTTTTGTAGCCTTTTTTCCTTGATCTGATAAGTCCCGGTGACTTAATTCACCACGAGTTACGAATCGCAGTGCAGGACAAGTCGGTGAGCTCCGTACCTGACGGCTAATTTTATACCTACAATGACGGCTTCATATTCTGCCTCGTTGTTAGTCATCTCGGGGCATCGTATGGACTGGCGAATGATTTCGCCTGTAGGGACTTCGAGGATGAGTCCCAGTCTAGATCCCGAGGCGTTGCGGCCCATCGGTGTAGAGGGTCCAGGGGTCGGTGTTCGAGGCAGTCTATAGGGCTTCCTTTTCCACCTCTGGCGATATTTTAACGCTGAAATCAGCCACAAAGTCGACGAGGACTTGCGACTTGATGGCGGTCATGGGAATATATGTGATATCATGCTCTCTGAGCTTTGTGGCCCATCTGGCGAGCCGCCCTGATAGTTCGGGCTTGTGCAAGATGCTTCTCAGAGGGAAAGTGATCATTACTTTGATAGGGTGGCATTGGAAATAGGGTCTCAGCTTTCTAGAAGTTGTGACCAGTGCCAGGGCCAATTTTTCGAGGTGTGGGTATCGAGTTTCGGCATCTACTAAGGTTTTGCTAATGTAATAGATGGGTGATTGCATACCTTTTTCTTCACGAACCAGTACTGTGCTAACCGCGACTTCCGACATGGCTAGGTACGTCAGTAGAGGTTCACCTGGTTTCGCTTTTGATGTTTGCGGTGGCTATGATAGATATGCTTTAGCCCTTGCAGGGCTTTGACGCATTCGTCATTCCAGTTGAATTCGTTGTCTTTTCTGAGCACGCTGAAGAATTTGTGGCATCTGTCCGAGGATCGGGAGATGAAATGGGAGAGGGCGATTATCCGACCTGTCAATTTCTGGACCTATTTCTCGCTGTTGAGCATTTCGGGTATTGAAGCGATCGCCTTGATTTGGTCAGGATTGACTTCGATCCCCCTTTGGGATACGAGAAAACCTAAAAACTTTCCTGACGCCACGCCAAAGGCGCATTTCTCGGGATTCTGTTTCATCCCATACTTTTTCAGTATTTCGAAGGCCTCCTGTAAGTGGTCGATGTGGTCTTCCTTTCTGGCGGATTTCACTAGCATGTCGTCGATGTAAACCTCCATGGTGTTCCCGAGTTGTTCCTTGAAGTGTCTTTGATATGTGGCCCCTACGTTCTTGAGCCCAAAGGGCTCGCCCTGTAACAGTAGGTACCCTGGTGTGATGAACGTGGTCTTTTCTTGATCTTCCTCAGCCATTAATATTTGGTTATAACTGGAGTATTAGTCCAAGAATATTAGTAGCTCATGACTAGCGGTGGCATCGATCAGTTGTTCGATGTGAGGGAGGGGGAAGGAATCCTTGGCGCAGGCCTTGTTCAGGTCGGTGAAGTATACACACATCTCCATTTTGTGTTCTTCTTTTTGACCATTACTACGTTGGCGACCCATTGTGGGTATTTTGACTCCTTGATAGAGCTATTGGCGAGTAGTTTATCTCCTTCCTCTCGGACTGCCTCGTTGAACTTTCTCTTGATTTGTCTTACCGGCGGATGTAACGGATCTACGTTGAGCTTGTGGGCGGTGATGTCTGGTGAAATTACTGGCATGTCTGCATGGGAAAAAGCAAATATGTCTGCATGGTTAGTCAAAAATTCATGGTCCTTACCCGGGTCGGTGAGCTTGTCGCCGATGTATGCTTTCCTTTTGGTGTTGTGGCGATCTAGTTGAACCAGATTGAGGTCTTCGATTATGGCCTTACATGCCTCCACAATGTTTGGGTCTCTGACGGCGTCGGTCATCGGGTCCGCTTTGGTTCCCAACACGGCTGATTACTATGCCCCCGCACTTGCCCCTCTCAACTGTCGGGTATGGGCACAGTCTTGTGTTATCTTATAACATTCTTGCATTGTGCGCGCTTCTCCTTTGATGCTGAATATCCCCCATGGAGTAGGGAACTTAACCACGTACAAGCTTAAGGGGACCGCTCGCATGGCATGTATCCACGGGCGCCCGATGATGACATTGTATGTCATCTCTTGGTTCATTACGTGGAAGGTGGTCTCCAATGTGACTCCCCCCGCTAGGAAGGGTAAAGTCACTTCTCCTGACGTGCGTTCCACTGCACTGTTAAAACCAGTTAGAGTTATACAACAAGGGGTTATCCTATCCTCGAGTCCCATCTACGAGAGGACTCTCGGATGGATGATGCAGGCGCCGCTTCCGTCATTAATCATGACTCTCCTGACGTTTGTATCAATAATACGTAAAGTGATAACTAAAGCATCATAATGGGGAAAACACAAACCGTTAGCGTCATACTTATCGAAGGTGATACTTCTTTGAAGTCATCGTACCATTTGTGGGAGATGGTCTTCTTCAGTCTGTGTGTGTTGGTGAATTTGACATGGTTGATAGTGACGTCAGTACCGTCTCCGACGGTCATATTTACCGTACGCGTCGGGGAGGGTGGCTTTGGTGGTTCGCGGGACTGCTCTCGCTTGCGTGCAAAATTTGCCTTCCACTTGTCACTGAGCAGCTTCTTTAGGTATCATTGGATTAGCATCCTGACGACTTCCTTTCGTAGACCTATGCAATCCTCGGTCCTGTGTCTCGTTCTTGGTGAAATTCGCACAGGACGTTAGATTTCCTAGTGGCAGGGTCCGATTTCATTTTATGAGGCCACTGCACATTGGTGCCGAGTTTTTCTAGTGCGTACACAATCTCTGAAGGAGATACACAAAAGTTATGTGATGAAAGTAAAGGGGGCGTACCTCTTTCATTTCTGAGCGGGGCGAGATGACATTGTAGTGTGTCTACATGACGAGGGGGCGGAAGAGGAGACCTCATGTAAGGCTGATGTCGCTCATTATTGGGGCGAGGGGGAGTTCTCGACGTCCCTCGTGACGTCGATCTCTCCTTGTATCTAGGTGTATGGCTGTCAGTCGTCGGGTTGGTCCATTGAGGTCCTCTTCGTCTACTCGTACATCGACGCAGTAGGCATTATGGATCCAATCCCAAGTTGTGGGGGGATTTTTTCATGAGTTGGCTTAGTAGTTTCTTGGTTGCTCTGGAGCCGTCCCTGCTGAGTCCGTTCTGAAAAGCGGCTACCGCCATACCCTCCGATACGTTTGGTAGGCTCATCCTTACCCTATTTAATGTGGCGAGGAAGTCGCTGAGGCCCTCGCCTGTGGTTTGTCTGACGACGAAGATGTCGTTCACCCGTGCTTCTGCCTTCTTAGCGCCGGCGTGTGCAGTGACGAACTTGTCTGCCATTTCTTCGAAGATTGAGATTGCTTTGGCGGGCAGTTGAGAATACCATGTCAGGGCTCCTCCGGTCAGCTTCTCGCCGAGCTTCTTCAGTATCACAGACGGTACATGTTCCTTAGACAGGTCATTACCTTTCACGGCGGTGACATAATGGATGAGATGATCCTCAGGGTCGGTGGTCCCATCGTATACTCTCAGATAAGGAGGCATCTTAAATGTTTCGGGATTGTAAAGGCAGCCTCCTCGGAGTAGGATTGTTCTACGAACCTCCCTAAGTCACATTTGGGCAGCAGTTTGGGCGCTCTAGGGATCTTGTCGACCATATCCTGATGTTCCTTCATTTGGTCATGGAGGGCCTGGTTTCGCTCTCTATTTCTTCCATTTTTCTCAAAATGGACGTTAATGTGTCATCATGCATTTGCGTTTCGACGGGTTGGTTGTTGGTCCGTGTTTCCTCTTGCTCGTCTGCTGTGGTGGTGATACTTGTTGTTGGTGCTGCTTTTTCATGACTCCATGGTGGTTTTTCCACTAGGCTGCTCAGGGCGCTTGTCAGCCATTCTTCCAGTAACTTCCTGACTGCCGGGGGTGCTTCTTTTGCATCGGATGTGGTGGTATCTTTTTCCTGCAAGGTTGAAAGATTTTCGGAGGGGGAAGGTGAGGCTTCTGCCTCAGGTGTGATATCAGGGGTGGTGTTGATGGAAGCGCTACCACCGACCTCGTTTAGGGAACTCAGGAGGTTGGTGGTGACTTCCGTTATAGCTTTGGACCGGGTGTTGTTTTCGACCATTTTTAGGTTTTATCTGGTGATATGATCCTTCGGGTGTATACTACATGTTTGATTCTCGAAATTCCCACAGACGGCGCCAAATTGTTTGACTCAAAAGCTATCGGTTACTTTATGATCTAGGGACAATCAAAGATTATAAAAAGGTAAATCATAATCAACGGTAATAAACCCAAGGGTAGATCTATAATTCATATGTTATTCGCTCTGTGAGATTATAATAAGATTTGGAGAAATCAAAACTGATCACTGAGAGAGAGACAATATAGAGAGAGAATGATAGTCAGAAGATGTATTATTAATGAAAATAACACTTGCCTTACAAATGAGGGAGGCCTTTCCTTATATAGAAGGAAGGCTCCCTCGTCAGAATATCATTTTATTCTAGGACTATTGTCGTTATAGAAATATAAACGGGCGGAGGGGACGGAATGCTCGTACGGGCGAGTTTGTTAGTGCGCCTTTATTGTTAGAGGCGTACTCCCTTCCGTTGTATGGGCGCGAAGGGATGTATATTTGACTTTAGTGGCCGTGGAAGGAGGCGTGCTCGACTTTCATCAATCGCGTCCGATTAACCCCATACAAGCTTATTTCATGGCACAAAAAGAATTGTATCTTATATCTAATTTAAATTAAAAGATAACTAAAAAAATTCTAGAAAAATGAAAAGTAATGTACTTATTTGTGGACCGAGGGAGTATCTTATATTTATCCTTTAATAAAGGAAAAAGAACATTATAGACAAGAAAAGTCAATTTTCAAAGAAAGAGATATGCAATGATATGTTATCCTCTCTGTCAAAACACTCTTTTGTGTTTGGGATTAGGCAACAGATTGATTAACTATACAAAAACACTACTTTCTTTTCTTGTTTTCTTTTTCATTTTCTTTTGTATCGTCATTGATTTTGTTTACCATCTTTTTATCAATGGATATTTAAAAATGGATTAAATTAATTGAATCTAAACGAGTTGTACTGGTTGTTAGGTTATGGAAATAAGTTTAAAAGATATTGAATTGCATCGGATTTATTATATATGAAAAATATATTTTTGTATTTTATGTTTAAAATTAATAAACCATTAAATTTTGAGCAAATATCATCATCAAAATATCATGGTATAGCCGATTTTCACACTGGTCAATAAAAAATAGCCAGTATTTACCAAGTAAATGAAGAATAGCCACTATTTTGCTGCAATAGGGACCGGTCCCGTATTTACGAGATTTCTGGTGTATTTGTGTACGAACTCCAGCATATTATGCTGGACCGGTATACTTTGCTGACTCCTGTAAAATTTGCGGGAGATGGAGCACTAGTGCTCCAAATTCCAGTATATTATACTGGATATTTATACTTGTTAAAACTCTCGTAAAATATGCGGGAGTACCAGCATTATTATGCTTGAACTCCTGTAAAATTTGCTGGAGTTCCAGCATAGTTATCTTGGAACTCCCGTAAAATATGCGGGAGTTCAAGCATACTTATGCTGGAACTCCCGTAAAATTTATGGGCGTATTTTCCAGATTTTGAACAGTGTTTTCGCTCAGATTTCTCTTTACATAAAAAGTGGCTAAATTCCGATAAGTTTTGAAACTTGGCTATTACTCAACGACCAGTGGTAAATCTGGCTATTTTTAAATTTCTCACTCAAAATATCATGGTATAGCCAGTTTTTACACTGGTCAATCAAAAATAGCTAGCATTTACCAAGTCAATAAAAAATAGCCATTATTTTGCTGCAACAGGGATCGGTCTCGCATAATTTACGGGAGTTCTAGTGCATTTGTGTATGATCCAGTATATTACGCTGGACCGGTATACTTTGCTAACTCCTATAAAATTTGCGGGAGACTGGAGCACCAGTGTTCCAAACTCCAGTATATTATACTGGATATTTATACTTGCTGGAACTCCCGTAAAATATGCAGGGGTTCCAGTATAATTATGCTTGAACTTCCGTAAAATTTATGAGAGTTCCAGCATATTGATCCTGGAACTCCCGTAAAATCCACCAATTGAATGATGATGAAGAGTACAAGAGTGACGAGTCGATGATTCGAAGTTGGTGACCCAAACCAAAAACCCAATTGAGGCCATCAAGTCCTCCCAACCAAAAACCATGCCTCGTGAAGAAGAGGCTCTGAAGAAAAATGCGGGCAAAGCCCCCGAGTCTCTTGAGATCGAGATTATTACCCTTCCTTAATAATTACACCAAAGAGGGTAAGTACCGAGACCCGCAAGGCTAAACAGAGCACCCCGAGCGATTTGCTCATGGCCATGACAATAGGTCACTCCCCTCTTCTACCATCTTATTATGAGGAGGCAATAAAGGAATTCCAAGCTCTACAAATGCCTGATCCAAGCCGAGTACCCAGTGTAGAAGACCCTTTCCGGGATTGCTTTACTGAGGTCGATGATATTGTCGACCTCAATGGTGCATCTACCCTCTTTGAAGAGGCTCATCGTCTCTTTTCTCGGGTAAGAATTAGCTCATGTTGTTGCAAATTTTTTATTCTCCTTTTACACAAAACGATATCTCGTTTTTCTATGTTGTCCATTACCAAGCTTAGGTCCGAGTTGAGCCAATGTGAGGCCGAGCTCAAGAAATCCTCGGATGAAGAGAAGGCTTTGAGGCTCCTTTACAGCCAAAAGGAAGAGGTTATATTGTTTTGGAGAAGTATGGTCTAGCTGACCCAAATGTAGAGGCTAACACTTTAGTGTCTCAGCTGAAGCAAAAATGGATATGATAGGGAAGCTTCGAGGGGAGGTCAATCTGGTTAAGGCCGACTACAACAAGTGGAAGAAAACATAGATCGGCTTGCTGCTGAGAAGGAGGCTGCTCTAGCCAACTTGGCCTCAACTGAGACCCAGCTCCAGGAAGTCAAAGTGAAAAATCTATCCTAGGCCAAGAAGATCAATGAGCTCGAGGCCAAACTTTTTGTATACGAGGTTGAGGTCGAGAAGATGAAGGCCACGGCTGATAAGACTATTGTTGTGTATCTAAAGGAGGTCGAGGCTGCTCAAACGGAACTAAGGCCTCCAACCGGGATCAAAGAGGAAGTTGCTCTCGAGGGAGAGACCAGCTCTGGACATAGATAGGATTTTTACTTTCTTCTTGTATTGTCCTTTTTTGTAAGGCCTTTCATCGTCCCCTTGTACATATCTTTTCCCCAATATATAAAAAAGAATTTCCTTGATTGTTTTCTCGATATTTCCTGCCTTGTAAAATTCTTGCAATGACTTCATCCTTTTTTACTGTGTGTTTGAGATTTTTTTCTTCGACATTGCCATGACCAAGTTCGAATAAATTTGAGCTTTTCGGCATAAATCTTTTTGGGCTCGTTCCGGATAATGGTGAGTCCAAGAGCCGTTATTTGTTTGGTTGTGGGATAATTGAACCCTTATGTTCGAATTGAGTGAGAGCAAGGTCTCGAGCCCTATTTGTATCGACATTTTAGGTTTACTAAATTAACCCTTAGGCTCTTTTATATTGGCCCTTAAGCTATTTTGGGTCGGCCCTTAGGTTCTTTAAATTGGGCAAATTTAGCCTCTAAAATGACTAAAAAAAATTCATCTTTTCGGCTAAAGACTTAGTGAAAATTTCATTATGCCTTAGCATATGTTTTTTGTACCCGTTGGGTTTTTTAAGGGTTCAATCGATTAGAATCCAATTTTTTCTTAATATGTTTGTGTTAGGATAGTTTGACACCTCTTGATCTTTTTCGAAGGCTGATATTATATAAGCCTTTAAATTATTCGAGGGCTGATTTTATCGAAGCCATTTTTTACTTTCTTTGTCGATGGTAGCCTTATGTAATCGATTTTTCAAAGTATTTGAAGGCCTTTAACTTATGGCGGAAGTTAGACGTCTCCGAGCCACACTATTTTGGTCATAGCCTTTTTATATGACCGTAGTCTTTACTATTTTGTAATCTTCGGGTGTGTCTCTTGGACTTGTTTCCCGATAACCTTTCGTACTTGTCCGAATGGTTAGTCCCCGAGTATGATTGCCTTGGCCTTTGTGTCGAGGGATGCCTCTTTGAGGTCTTATAAATCCGACTTTAGACAATCGAATATGTTGACTATCGGTGGTTGTCCCTGAGTGTTTTTTGGTGTATTCGTGTTTTGGCCCTTGAGCTGTTTCTCACAGAATCACAAGCATGTAGTTCATATAGTAGCAAATTTCTTTGAGACATAAAGAGTTTTAATATAGAAAGAATGCGTCTCTAAATAATTGATACATGCGTACATATTTTTCCATTGGGCTCGACTATTCTATATGGACACGGTTCATCTGATCATTTAGCCCATTACAAAGATTTCCTATCGAGGCCCTTTTTGGCGTGAAGTATTTTCCTTGAAAATATAACTTCTAAGGGTAATGCCCCCCAGTATTTGAGGTTGATTTAAAAGAAGCCTTGGATACTGTTGAATTCTCCTTAGGTAGCACATAGTTGTTGCCTCGTTAAAAACCTCACCAAAAAACCCATTTGGGATAAAACCCGATCTAAGAGAAAAAAAGTGCAATGCATGCTTTAAAACCTAAGGTCTTTGTGTATAAGTGTGCCCTCGTTGTCTTCGTTCAAACATCTGCAATGAGTTACTCTTAAATACAAATGGTAAAAACAGAAAGTCATACATTCGCAACAATATCGCTTGAGTAGTGATGCATTCCAGTTATTTGGCAATTGTTCACCTCTCATCGTGCCAAGTTCGTAAGATCCTTTACCGATAACTCTGATGACTCGGTACGGTCCTTCCCAATTCAGGCCTAGTTTCCTCTCTTTCAGGTTTCGAGTAGTGAGGGTGAATTTCGTAGAACTAAGTCCCAGATTCCCAAGTGCCGAAGGTTAGTCCTTCTATTATAATATCTTTTGATTCTTTGTTTTTGCGCCACCATCCAAACAAGTGCAGATTCTCATTTTTCACCTAGTAGCTCGAGGCTAGTATTCATAGCCTCGGGATTTAAATCCTCTGATGTATGTCAAAATCTGGCGCTGGGTTCCCTGACCTCGACCGGAATCAAGGCTTCGGAGCTGTATACTAACGAGAATGGGGTGTCTTTTTTCGTGCTAACCCAGTAATACCCTGCTCTAATAATTTTGTGCATCAACGACTCTACTCAGTGATTCTTACAAGTTCCTTCATGGATTTCTCGTAGAACATAATCGGTGTCTTCTGGCCCTAAACATACTATCAACGGTCCATCGGACGTATTCCTTTACAATGTTCCATCTTCACCCAATGTGAACCTAGAAGCTTTGGTTCGTAGAGCCCTCGATTCTTTATGATCCGAAAGGAGTTTTCCACTATTCAAATATGTGATATACTTATTTTTCCAATCCCAAGTCAAACTTGTAGAGTTTATCTCAACATGACCCTCTTCGACCACGAATCTCGATAATTGAATGACACTCTCCGAGATGATATTATCTTCTTTAACGGATGACCCCAAGTTAGCAAGTGCATTGGACTCATTGTTTTTTTCTCGAATAACACGATTTAGAGTCCACTCCTTGAAGCAGTGCAAGGTTACCTGTAGCTTGTCCAAATATATTTGCATCATATCCTCTCGAACTTTGAAGCTTTTGTTTACTTCGTTTACAACCAAAAAAGAATTACACATGGCTTCAATGATTACGGTCCCCAAGCTTCTAGCTAGATTGAGACCTACAATTATGGCCTCATACTCGACCTCATTATTAGTCAACCTAGAAGTTTTGATAGATTGTCTAATTGTACTACCTATTCGAGGCTTCAAAACAATACCAAGCCCAGACCCTTTCACATTCAAGGCACCATTCATTAAAGGGGTCCATTACCCCGATGATGTACCCGATTTTAGCAAAAGTTCTTTCTCCACTTCAGGTACAAGGTTCGGCATAAAATCGACCATGAAGTCAGCTAGGATTTAAGACTCGATGGTCGTTCGGGGTTGATATTCGATACGCACCCACCAAGTTTGATGGCCCATTTGGCCAATCGACCCAATAGCTCGGGCTTATGCAAAACATTTCAAAGGGGATAAGTGGTTAACACACATATGGGGTGACATTAAAAATATGGTTTTAACTTTCTAAATACACTTATCAGTGCAAGTGCCAATTTTTCTAAGTGTGGATACTAAGTTTCATCATCTCCTAGAGCTCGACTTACTTAATAGACATGGAACTGCATATCTTGCTCTTCTCAAACTAGTACTCTACTAACCTCTATCTCGAACACAACCAAATATAATTAAAGCTTTTCATCCACCTTCGGAGTGTGAAGCAGAGGTGGGCTCAACAAGTATCGCTTCAATTCCTCCTATGCTTGTTGTCATTCCGGGGTCCATGCGAAATCATGTTTCTTTATGAGCAAGGAAAAGAACCTGTGGCTTCGATCCGATGACCTCAAAATAAATCGACCCAAGGCGGCTATCGTCCTGTTAGCCTTTGTACGGCTTTAACACTATCCATGATTGTGACATCTTTGATGGCCTTGATCTTATTAGGGTTGATATCAGTTCCCCAATTAGATACCATGAAGCCGAGGAACTTTCCCGAGCCGACTCCGAATGCATATTTTCTTGGGTTAAGCTTTATCTTGTACTTCCTCAAGATTTTGAATGTCTCTACAAATGAGTTAAATGGTCCTCTGTGTGCAGGGACTTAACCAACATATCGTCAATATAAACTTCCATTGAGTTAACTATCTGTTCCTTGAACATTTTGTTAACTAAGCGTTGGTATGTGGCTCCACCATTTTTTAGCCCGAAGGGCATTACATTGTAATAGTATGTTCCAAACTTAGTGATAAATGAGATTTTCTCCCGGTCCTCCGGGTTCATCTGAATTTGATTATACCTAGAGTAGGTGTTGAGCAATGTGAGGATCTCATACCCGACTGTGGCTCGATCATGCGATCAATGTTAGGTAGTGGAAAGAAGTCTTTAGGGAATGTATTGTTCAAATCCTAATAATCTATGCACATTCTAAGCTTGTTCCCTTTTTTAGGGACTACAACTACGTTGGCTAACCACTCGGGATATTTTACCTCCCGAATGGACCCTATTTTAAGAAGTTTAGTTACCTCTTCCTTTATGAATGCATGCTTCACTAGACCGGGGCCTTATCTTTGTTTTACTGGTTTTAACCTGGGGTCGAGGCTTAGCTGCCGTGCTATTATTTTTTGTGGGATCCTTGTCATGTCTAAGTGGGACCAAACAAAACAATCCATGTTATCGATAAGAAATTGAATGAGTTTTTCCTGAGTTCAGGGGTTAATTCCATTCCCAGGTATACTTTTTTCTTGGGCATGTACTCGATCTATATGACATGTTTTAGCTCCTTGACAATTGACTTGGTTGCATCTGGCTCTTTGGGAACAACGAAAGTTCGAGCAGTAAGGAGATCCTTTTTTTCTTCTTCAATTACCTACTTCTCCGATTCGATCGTGGCTAGTGATGGTAGTTTCTATTTGGTTGTCTGTTTATCTTTGGTGCTCGACTTTTTGAGGCCGAAGGTGCTGGTACAGGTATCACCTCATCAAGTGAAAATAGTTCTGTTGCAGTGGTTGTTCCCCGTAAATTATTTTCACACCATCCACTATAGGGAATTTTATCACATGATAAAGGGTTGAAGGTACTGCCCTCATGTCGTGGATTCATGGCCTCCCGAGTAGTGCATTATATCTCATGTCGCCTTTAATGACATGGAATTTTGTATCTTGGATGGTCCCGGTCATATTTACTGGTAGGATTATCTCCCCATTTGTTGTTTCACTTGCCATGTTGAAGTCGTTTAAGAGTCAAGATGCAGGTACAATTTGGTCATGTAGGCCGAGTTGCTCTACGACCCTTAATCTGATTATATTTGCTGAACTACCTGGATCCACGAGAAAATGCTTAACTTGAATTTTATTTAACCAAATAGAAATTAACAGGGCATCATTGTGCAGTTGATAAATGCCTTCCGCTTCCTCATCATTGAACGATGGGATGCCCTTGGGCATATAACTCTGAGTTTATTTTTGTCTGGTAATCGACACCTTGGTACGTTTGAATATAGCCTCATGTGGAACATCGGCTCCGCCAACGATCGTATGAGTTACATGTTGCGGCTCATCCTGCTCATTCTTTTTGTTGGTGTCTCTTTTCCCGAAGTTGTTCTTTGCTTGATCGCTGAGAAATTCTCGAAGATGACCCTCGTTGAACAATAGAGCTACCTCCTCCCTCAGCTTCATGCAGTCTTCGGTCTTATGGCCATGTGTGCCATGTCGTTTACACACCAAGTTTATATTTCTTTGAGAATGATTAGTTTGTATAGGCCTGGACTACCTTGTGTCTTTGATCCTTTCAATAGCTGATACGATCCCCAGTGCATCAACACTAAAATTATACTTTGATAATCGAGGAGCTTCCACGGGATCAGTGTGTTTATCAAAAGCATTCCTACTCATAAGTCCCCGAGAGCTTTGACCTCGATCATTTCTGTGATCGTTCCGAGGAGCATTACGCCCTAAACTATTATTTCTCCGATCTACGACATATGGCTAATACCATTAACTGTTTGATCTCGGTTCCATATCTGTGTCCCCTAAGGCCTTAACTACCAATCTATTAGGATGAACTGAACCCGAGGGGGCTCTCAACTGGTCATCCTCGACCCTGATCTTCGATTGGTAATGATTATGTACATCTGACCAAGTCACACCTAGGTACTCAATCAGATTTTGCTTCAACTGTCGTGACACGATCGAACTCTGCTCGTTCAAACCCTGTAAAAGCTTGCATGGACCAAACACTCAAGATGGGTGGCAATTCCATTCGTTCCATTTGAAATTGGGATATGAACTCCCTTAGCATCTCATCATTCCTTTGTCTTATCTTGAAAACATATGTTTTCCTTGTCGCAACCTTTATGGCTCTGACATGTACGTCTGCTAACATAGTAAACGAATCAATAGAATTCGGTGGCATGTTGTGGTACCAAATCATTGTTGCTTTTGACAAAGTCTCCCCAAATTTTTTCAACAGAACTGACTCGATCTCATTATCATTTAGGTCATTTCCTTTAATCCCGCAAGTGTACGAGGTAATGTGTTCATTATTGCCACTTGTCTCGTTGTACTTAGTTATATCGGGCATACGAAACTTTTTAGTAATGGGCTTCGAAGCCGCACTTGGAGGGAATTTCTTTTGTACGAATTTATTGGCATCCAAACCTTTTAACACCGGGGGTCCGGGGGTGCTCTCGATATTTGTTTGACACGGGAGTTAACGTTTCAACCTTTTTGTCATTATCCTCAATCTTTTTCTTCCCCAACTCGATTCTTTTGGTGAGTTCTTCGAGCATCCTCATAATCGTTGGGTCACTCCCAAATCCATTATCATGTGATCTTTTAGGCATCGACTCAATACAGTGAGTGATTTTCGGCTCGACCACACTTGGAGTTTTATGCTGATTTTAAAGTTAAGTGATGGCAACCTGTTGAGCTTGTAGCATCTCGAATATTACTTGAAGTCTAACTCCTCAGTCTCCTACACCCGATGTTCCTTGGCCACCAGATCGGGCTTCCCTACATACACTTCCTCCGGGTTCTGCGCCTAAATTGACATTCAAAATAATGTGTGAGCTAATATCAACTGGTTCCACATTTGGCACGTCCCCTGGGTTAATTGGTGGTACATCATCCCCTAGAGCAATTACATTATTTTTTTCATCATGAAATCCAAGGCCGCCATCGCCGTGTACGGGTGTGTTTTGTGAGTTTGATATATTTTAACCCGAAAACAAAAATTCTTGACAAGAACAAGTGTGAAAATAACATGTGTTATCAGAATCAATATTAAAATAATCACTGTTATATTTAGCTCCATGGTGGGCCAAATTGTTCACCTCGAAAATACGAGTAACAATTAAAAAAAATTATGATTTTAAAGATACGTGATTTAGTTTAATACTAATTAATAACCAAGAAATATGAAGTAGAAATAAAAGAAGTAAGTTGAATCAAACCCATATTTAAGCAAGTTTCGACCTCGAGTTGTGATGGCTTCGAGGTTGGTCAACAAGAACGGTAAAATAAAGACAATGAAGCTAAGATACAATTCTAATAAAATATGAGCAATAAAGTAAGAGAATATATTCTTTGCTAATGATTCATGATGGTTACAAATGATTGGGGTCCCTTTTATATAATAGGGGAACCCAAATATAGTATATTTCTATTTACAATAAGGAATCTTATTGGACAGCTGTCTAACCGCCTAGTACGGATTTGTATTAACTAGTACAAATCTATTCTAATATTTATTCCATGATCTTGCGGACGTGGAGAAAATCTTGTTCTTTTCTATTATAAATCCATAACGGCATCATCCCAGGGTTGGTCATACTTGGCTCCAATGTTCCTCGAGCACTTAGATGTTTGAACCTCGTATTCTGCGTTCGATCTCGAACTCTAACTATATTGAATCCGTTCTCGATGCAACCTCTCCAGCCTACAAAATTGGGAGCATATGATTTTGACCGTATACACAGATTTATTATTATTATGACAAATTCATCTTACTATCATGTTGTTATTTATGCAACCTTTTACCTGGCTTTCTCGATGATGTCCTTTTTTGTTTCTTTTCATTAATGTGGTGCTTCTACTTTCTGAGCAATGTCTGTCACACCTCCTTTTTCCGCTGACCTGCGAGGGTGCGAGTGGAGTTTTTCCAATTAAAGGACAATCAAAACGGGATTTATTTAATTAATTCAGAGTCGCCACTTGGGAGATTTATGGTGTCCCAAGTCACCGGTTGAATCCCGAATCGAGGAAAAGAATGACTCTGTTTAACAGTCTGCGAATCAGAAATCCGGATAAGAAATTCTGTTAACCCGGGAGAAGGTGTTAGGCATTCCCGAATTCCGTGGTTCTAGCACGGTCGCTTAACTGTCATATTCGGCTTATTTATCAGATTTTAAGAGTTATGTACTTAATGCAAATTAATATCCCTTTACCGCTTTTATTATTATTATTATTTACGAAAGAGAATGTTGCCTAAAAATATGTTTCAAATCACGTCACATGAAATGCACTCGGATCCTCGACACATTCTTATTCAACATTTTTGGGATTTGGATTTGGGCCGCATGAAATGCACACCCGTATTTAAGAAGGTAAAATTACTAAAATACGCGCCTAGAGCGATTACTTATTTACATTTTTTTTAAGGCCGTGAAATTCGCTAAGAAAAGACACATCTCGAAATCTAAGTATTTTATATATACATTTAGGAAAATCCCGCAATTTTATGTCTTTTTATTCGGCGGGATTCGTCTTATTTATTTAAAAGGATGATCCTAAAGTTGCTATATTTTCTTTATTAAATTCATTTCTAAAAAATGCAAAATAAGAAAAGATTCTAATTTATTCACATGATTTAAACTCATTGTAACCGGGTTTCGACCACAATTTGCTAATTCTAAAATAAATATGGCTATGCAGTCTTTTGACAATTATGGGCCCAGGCCCAACATGAGTAGTACAAAACATGGACCTGGGCCAATCTTTATTTTAGTTGGGCCAAACTAACTTATTTTTATACATACTCATACTTTGCAAACTAAAAATGGTGTTATTTTTGTTAACAAATATTCTGCCAATTTAAAGTGGTATCATGCTTAAAGTGAAAAAAACTTGAAAGTCTGATTTTATTTAATCTAAGTCATTTACATGCTGAAATTAACCAATTATATCTAATTAAATAATATTCCTATAAGATTTAAAATAACCTTTTGTTTAGTGGTAACTATCGGATTATCCAAGAATAGTCTAAATGGCTTAAATTGTTTATGACATTTTCAAAAAAAATATAATAACATAAAATAGCCTATCGCGCCATTAATACCTTTTAACTGGCATACATGTAAAGTTCGCACACTACACTACTATAAAGTGTTCAGTCATACATAAACAAACATCTACATGATTCTAAAGGAATAAATATTCTAATGTATATACAAAATGAGTAAAGAACTATAATAAGTTTAAAATTTCAGATTCTTTGCATTCATGCTTCAATTTTCAGCTTACAAGAACCAATGTATTAGTTGTGTACCTGGTATTTGGAAAGCAAAGAAGAAGATAGTCAACAGTAGCAAAGCAACAACACAGCAACAACAGTAGAGCGGCAACAACCAGTATAATCAAACAAATACCCAGTGTAGATTTGAATCCGAAGAAAAAATCAGCAGAAAACCAAAGGAACAGTAGCAAAATATCTTAAAAACACTCAATGGAATAATAACCCAACACTTCAACTATTTTCTGAAATCTGAAATCTAGTAAGAAAATTTCAGCCTTAATGTCACTCTTTTAGCTCTATTATTTTTCTGAAAAATAAACTCTATTTTTTCAATCTTTTGCCAAAAAACTCTCAATCTTTCTCTCAATATTTCAGTGCTTAAGTTCCCCTACTTCTCCTAAATCAGTCTATTTAAAGACTAACATTGGTCCATTTTTATTCCAAACTTTTACTTTTAGCCTGTTTTTATTCCTTTCCCATGTGTCTTTGCACCCTTTTATCATTAATCCCTCTTGTTTCTGATTTCCAGCCTTTAAAGACATTAGGCATGGTGTATTCTTACACTACAGATCCCCTTTTTTTTTAACGTATTCATTAATTAATGACATACTGCATATTCTTACTGGCAGACCACTAACACTAAATATTTTAAATCTTCTATCATCCAAATATACCCTGAAAAATCCATTAACAATCTGTATTTAAACCTCTCTGATTTACAACTAACTGATTATTAGCTACTAGTCACTACACAGCTATAACCAATCCTTAAATCAAATTCACACAAACAACTCAAGAAGAAAAATCTGACCGAATAAAAGGTCTTGAGAGAGAAGAAGAATTAATGAACAAGATAAGATTGCAAACAACACTTTAAAGAAAAGTAGATAATCTGAAAAATAAAAATGAACAAAACAAAAATTATAACTAACACTTTAAACCAAGAACATCAATCTAAAAAAAAATAGGAAGGATAAAACAATATTCACAACCAAACTTTAAACCAAGCACAACAAATCTGAAAATTTGAAATGAACAAGACAAAAATCGTAACTAACATTTTGAACAAGAAAAATAATCTAAAAAGTAGAAGAAATTCGAAGATAACATGTCGTGACTGCTGGCGGAGACGGAACTGGTTGTTGACGGTGAAACTGCTGCCGGCGACCAGCTGCTGGACGGACGAAGCTGCTGTAAAAATGACGACCAACTGCTGTGACGAACGACGGATATCGGACATGGCTGCTCGTCGTCGGAGAAAACACAGCCATGGACGAACTTGGTGGTGACGGGACTCCATGGCTGGTTGTCGACTCTACTGCCGGACGGGAAAACGCAGCAGCGTGGTTGTTGGTTGAAGCTGCGCGACGGGGCAGTGCTGGAGAACGGCGGCCATGGCTGCTGGACGATCGACGACGATGGCTATCTGTTTTTGGAGATGAAGGCGAGGCTCCATGGCTGGTCGTCGACAGCCAGTGGTGACTGGCGTTCCAGCAGCGGGTCGAAGGCGGTGATGCTGCTGGCGGTCGCCGGCAGTGAGGGCTGGTGGTTGGCGGCTAGGGTTTGGGTTAGGGTTTTGTAATGTGTTTGTTGTTTTTGGAGAAAGAAGAAGACTTAGTCTTCTAAATGGGAGATGGAATGTGACAAAATGAAAAGGGGCTGCTGAAATTAAAGGTAGGGTTTGGGATATTTGGGTTGGGTAGGGTTAGTTTTTTGGGCCTAATTTTAATTCCGAAAATTGGCCCAATCCGAGTTTGTTCTTTTTCTCTTTTCTTTTAATTCATAAAACTAAAATTCTAAATTAAGTTATAAACTAAGTTATCTAGAAAAACACTAATTAAATTCCTAACAACAATTATTATACACAATAAACACCAATAAAAATAAAATTGCGCAATTTTAACATTAAATGTTAAAAAATGCGAAAGATGCCTATTTTTGTAATTTTTGTTTTTGTAAAACAAACTTGATTACTCCTAGTTGTAGAATTAAATCCTAAATGCCAAATGTGACATATTTGTGTATTTTATTTTATTTTTTATTAATTTTAAAGAAACAAATACGCACAGATAAATACAAACAATAAAAATAAAAATAACAAAAAAAATCCACAAAAAATCACACACAACCCAAAATTATTTTATTTTGACTTTTTGGGAGTGATTCTCTTATAGGGCAAAAATCACGTGCTCACAATGTCTA
>JASVEL010012381.1:0-40569 GCA_032618575.1 Nicotiana noctiflora | reverse complement strand
CAAGAATTGAAAAAGAATTAATATTTTTGATGATTCGAACCTCCGCCGAAGCTTGTAAATGACTTGAGTTTAATCTAACTAGAATTTTGTTGCATCATTTGAGTAAGAAGGCTATGAGTGGCTAAAAGTGCTTTGATGTATGACTCCGAGCTAAGTTGGGGAGGTTGTTATTGATTAACTGATTGCACTGTCGTGTGCTATGTTGGCTCTGTCTCTAGGTATGTTGGGAAATTTTCAAAAAGGTTATGGTGCTTCGTAGATATGAAGAAATACTAGGAGGTTTTGAGTGGCTGTTGTGTCACGACCCAAACCCTGGTCGTGATGGCGCCCAACACAATGCTAGGCAAGCCCGACCATATTATCCCTTAAACCAGCCAGTTATTAATCAAATTAAACTTAAACAGTAAATGATCACATCAGGTGATAACCGAAATGTAAAACATACAAAATACGGTCCCAAACATATCGTGGTGTCACGAGACTGAGCCTCTACAGAATAGCATCCTAATACAATCAAGTCTAGGCAAGTAGGAAATCAACAAGATGATAGAGAAGGAGAAAACAAGCTCTGCGGACGCTGGCAGCTACCTCGTAATCTCCGCAAGAGTAGATACGAATAAGCAGCTACAACAACTCAACTGCTCTCGGGCACCTGTGAATCTGCAAAAAAAAAGTGGAGGGAGTGGGGTGAGTATATTTCAACTCGGTGAGTAATAATAATAAACAATAACTGAAAATTAGAACTCCTGTACTATCACTAAACAGAGCAAAGGCAAACCCCCACATATAAGTCATCACTACAGTGAGTACACTGATCTCCAGTCCACATCTATCTCAACATAATCCCACACTGACCCAAATCCTCACTCGTACCGCTACGGTGTACAGCCATCTCAATGTGTGAAGATATATACATATGTCTATAATGTATAAGTATTTAAGTATATATAAGGATATGAATAAGTATAATGCTACGGCGTGCAGCCCGCTCCAATACATATACCGCTGCGGCGCGCAACCCGCTCCATTAAACATCGACGGTGCTCACTGGGGTGTATACAGACTTCAGAGGGGCACCCTAGGGCCAAGCGCTATGATGTTGCGGCGTGCAGTCCGATCCGCACAAATATTACTGCGGCGTGCGGTCCGATCCAATATATATATGTATATATCTCTATACTGCTGCGGCGTGTAGCCCGATCCCATGATATACACCAGCGCTCACTGAGAATGTGTGCGGACTCGGACTCCGAAGGGGCTCCTACAGCCCAAGCGCAATAATACTGCGGCGTGCAGTCCGTTCCACATGTATATCACTGCGGCGTACATGTATATTACTGCGGCGTGCAGTCCGATCCAATATATATACTGCTGCGGCGTGCAGCCCGATCCAACATAGGTATATATATATATAATACCTCATAATGGGTCCTGGACCCTATCCCAGTCAATATGTGCTTGGCCTCTCAGGAACAATATAATGTATCACAGTGGGTCCTGGACCCTGTCTCAGTCAATATAGACTTGGCCTTTCAGGCCCACTCAGCTATAACAGGGAATTCCACCCTAGAAAATCTCTCTCAATGTACATATCTAGTACGGCTCATATTATGCTATACATCTAGAGCTACGGTTGAGTGTATGTTTCCATTCACGATATAAGGGTCACCTAGCTCTATAGGTTCCCTAAGACTCTACAGATCGGCACAAGGCCCCAAACATGGCTATTAGCCCAATTGTACAGTTATAATCTCAGTAACAGTCATACAACACAGTATTCTATTAGCCGGGAAGGACTAAGTCCGAACCCCCAATCACAATGTCACCACGCCCGTCATAGAACGTGTGTCTCATCTCAATATAGCACTGTGAAGTGCTAGTACGGGGTTTCAAACCCTCAGTGCATTGGTTACTACTACCACTCACCTCGAACCGGTAGAAGCTTCAATCCGCCTTGCGCTTGCCTCGCAAATCAATCTCCTCGGATGCCAAATCCTGCTCAAAATCATAGAGAATGCATCAATATACGCTAATTTCACGAAATTCATTTGAAATAACCCAATTTATTTCAAAACCCACAAGTTGTCAAAACCCGACTTTTGGTACACTTGTCGAAAAATTACAAAAATCACATATTCGGAATCCTCATCTCGATACGAGTCTAGGCATATAAAATTTACCAAAATCGGACTCCATTTGCCCACTCAAATCGGTGTTTTTCTTAAATTTAGGCCTAGGGCTCAAACCCACCTTTAATCTTCCATTTACAGAAATTTAACCCATGATTTCATGTTAAAATGATGTAATTAAGCCACAAAACTTACCACCAACGAATCCCCGATGAATTACCAGCAATTCCCGTGAGTTTCTCTCTCTAGAACTCAAAAATGGCGTTTTTGGGTATTAAACCCGTGACTGGTTCTGTTCTGAACTTAACTTCACTGCCAGCCTATTTTCTTCATCGCGTTCGCGACGCCTCTCACGCGAACGCGATGCCTTTTTCCTCTTCTTCATCGCGAACGCGACACTCTCTCACGCGTCCGCGAAGATCAACTCCGCAACCTCCTGACTTTTACTCTACGCGAACGCGACGTGAAGTCATGCGTCCGCGATGCCTTACCTTTTCCTCTTACGCGAACGCGACCCACCCACCGCGAACGCGATGGCCAACTGGCCTCAACCTTCGCGAACGCGGCATTGCCCTCGCGAACGCGATGCCTTACTGAACCTGGCCTTCGCGAACGCGGAACCTTCCTTCGCGAACGCGAAGGCTTATTTTATGCCCAGTGATCTGCAGATTTCAGCAGACCATTTCATGCTTCCAAATGCCGGATGATGGTCCGGATTCACCCGGAGGCCCCCGGGACCCCAACGAAAACCACCAACATACCCCAAAACACGATACGAACTTGTTCCAATCATAAAAACACCATCCTAAACATCAAAATCACCAATTACACACGGATTCGAGCCTAAATTTCTTAAAACTTTCCGAATTACACATTTGATGAAAAACCCGACCAAACGACGCCCGAATGACCTGAAATTTTGCAGGCACATCCAAAATCACCTAACGGAGCTACTGCAACTGTCGGAATTCCATTCCGACCCCCGTATCAAAATCTCACCTACCGTTCGGATTTCGCCAAAATTCAACCTTAGCCAATTCAAGCCTATTTCTACACCGGGCCTCCAAATTCAATTCCGATCGCTCCCCTAAGTCACAAATCACCTCCCGGAACTATCCGAATCATCAGAACCTGATTCCGAGCCCTCTAACTCAATAGTCAACTCTTTGTTGACTTTCCATATTCAAGTTTTCTTCAAACATTCTATTTGTTTCATTTTCAATCCAAATCACTCCTAACTCACCCGATATACTCTAATACAGTTATAAAAGCATAAGATATGTAATTGCAAGGTAACGGAGTGGAAATTCCCGTAACGACAGGCCGGGTCGTTACATTCTCCCCAACTTAAACAAACGCTCGTCCTCGAGTGGGTCAAGAAACATACCTAAAGTCTCAAATAGCTGAGGGTATCTGCTCCGCATCTCCTGCTCAACCTCCCAAGTAGCCTCCTCTACGGGTCGACCTCTCCACTGAACCTTAACTGATGCAATATCCTTCGACCTCAACTTTCTTACTTGGCGACCCAAAATAGCAATAGGCTCCACGTCATAGGATAGATCACCATCAAGCTTGAATGGTACTGAAGTCTAATACATGGGACGGATCTCCGATGTACTTCGGGAGCATAGACACATGGAATACTGGATGAACGCTGGATAAGCTGGGTGGCAAGGCTAACTCATATGCCACCTCTCCAACTCTCCTGAGTATCTCAAAAGGACCAATGTACCTGGGACTCAACTTCCCCTTCTTCCCAAACCGCATGACACCCTTCATGGGTGAAACCTTAAGCAATACCCTATCACCAACCATAAAAGACAACTCTCGAACCCTACGGTCCGCATAACTCTTACAGTGAGACTGTGTTGTGCGAAGCCTCTCCTGAATTAACTTCACTCTATCTAGCGCATCCAGAACTAACTCAGTCTTTATCAATCTATCCTCATCGGGCTCAAACCATCCTATGGGAGATCTATACCGCCTGCCATACAATGCCTCATACGGGGCCATCTGAATACTCGACTGATAACTGTTGTTGTAGGCAAACTCGGCAAGTGGTAAGAATTCATCCCACGAACCACCAAAGTCAATCACACATGCTCGCAACATATCCTCCAGGATCTGAATAGTACGCTCAGACTGCCCGTCTGTCTGGGGGTGAAATGCTGTACTCAACTCAACCATCGTACCCATCTCTCGCTGAAATGCTCTCCAAAATTGAGAAGTGAACTGGGTACCTCTGTCAGATATAATAGACACTGGGACCCCATGCAACCTGACAATCTCCCGAATAAAGATCGATGTCAACCGCTCCGATGAGTAAGTAGTACTAACTGGGATGAAATGTGCGGACTTAGTCAGCCGATCAACAATCACCCATACAGAATCAAACTTCCTCGCTGTCCGAGGTAGCCCAGTAACAAAATCCATGGTGATCCTCTCCCATTTCCACTCGGGAATAACCATACGTTGAAGAACACCGCCCGGTCTCTGATGCTCATATTTGACCTGCTGGCAATTGAGGCACTTAGCTACATGCCTAACAATATCCATCTTCATTCTCCTCCACCGGTAGTGTTGTCTCAAGTCTTGGTACATCTTTGCGGCACCTGGGTGAATAGAGTACCGCGAACTGTGTGCCTCCTCAAGTATCAACTCCCGCAAACCATCGACATTGGGCACGCATATACGGCCCTGCATCCTCAGAACACCATCACTGTCGATAGTCACATCTCTAACATCATTATGCTGCACTCTGTTCTTAAGGACAAGCAAATGTGGGTCATCATATTGTCGCTCCCTGATGCGATCATATAAGGAAGATCGAGAAACAACACAAGCCAACACCCGACTCGGCTCAGAAATATCTAATCTCACTAGCCGATTGGCTAGAGCCTGAACATCATAAGCAAATGGCCTATCCCCAACTGGGATGAAAGCTAAGCTGCCCATGCTAACCGTTTTCCGACTCAAGGCATCGGCCACCACATTGGCCTTGCCCGGATGATACAAAATAGTGATATCATAATCCTTAAGCAACTCCAACCACCTCCGCTGTCTCAAATTAAGGTCCTTCTGTCTAAATAAGTGTTGAAGGCTGCGATGATCCGTGAACACCTCACAGGAGACACCATACAGGTAATGCCTCCAAATCTTCAAAGCATGAACTATGGGTGCTAGCTCCAAATCATGAACAGGGTAGTTCTTCTCGTGGGGCTTCAACTGACGAGAAGCATAAGCAATGACCCTACCCTCCTGCATCAACACACAACCAATGCCAACTCCTGAGGCATCACAATATACAATATAAGAATCTGAAGCTGTCGGTAGAATCAAGACGGGTGCTGTGGTCAGTGCTGTCTTGAGCTTCTGAAAGCTCTCCTCGCACTCCTCGGACCATAAGAAAGGAACACCCTTCTGAGTCAATCTAGTCAAGGGTGAAGCAATAGAAGAGAATCCCTGAATGAATCGGCGATAATACCCTGCCAATCCCAGAAAGCTACGGAATTCAGTAACTGAGGTCGGTCTGGGCCAACTCTGCACTACCTCGACCTTCCTCGGATCTACCTGAATACCATCACGGGACACCACGTGCCCTAAGAATGCCACGGACTCAAGCCGGAACTCACATTTGGAGAACTTGGCATACAACTTCTCCTCTCTCAATCTCTGCAATACAATACTCAAGTGCCGAGCATGCTCCTCCCGGCTACGAGAGTAGACTAGTATGTCATCAATGAATACGATCACAAATGAATCAAGATACGGCCTGAATACACTGTTCATCAGATGCATAAATGCTGCTGGGGCGTTGGTTAGCCCAAAAGACATCACAAGGAACTCATAGTGACCATATCTGGTCCGAAATGCAGTCTTCATAATGTCAGACTCTCTAATCTTCAGCTGATGGTAGCCTGAACGAAGATCAATCTTCGAGAACACCCTAGCTCCCCGGAGCTGATCAAATAAATCATCAATACGAGGAAGAGGATACTTATTCTTCTCTGTTACTTTGTTTAGCTGCCTATAGTCAATACACATCCTCATAGATCCGTCCTTCTTCTTAACAAACAGGACCGGTGCACCCCACGGCGACACACTCGGCCGAATGAACCCCTTATCTAGGAGTTCCTGGAGCTGCTCCTTCAATTCCTTCAACTCAGCTGGTGCCATACGATACGGAGGAATAGAAATAGGCTGAGTGCCTGGCACCAAATCGATACCAAAATCAATATCCCTGTCCGGCGGCATGCCCGGCAGGTCTGAGGGAAACACATCAGGAAAGTCTCGCACAATGGGAACAGAATCAATACTGGGAGTCCGGGCCTCGACCTCCCGCACAAATGCTAAATAAGAGAGACATCCCTTCCCAACCATTCGTTGGGCCTTGAGGAAAGATATTACCCTGCTAGGTACATACTCAGTCGTGCCTCGCCACTCGATCCTCTGAATGCCCGGCATAGCCAAAGTGACTGTCTTAGCATGACAGTCCAGAATAGCATGACATGGAGATAGCCGGTCCATGCCCAATATAACATCAAAATCAATCATGCTGAGAAGCAACAGGTCTACTCGGGTCTCCAGACCTCCAATAGTGACCAAACAGGACCAGTATACGTGGTCCACAACAATAGTATCCCCTACCGGGGTATATACATGCACTGGCAACTCAAGACTCCCTCGGGTCGTGCCCGAATGAGGAGCAAAATATGTAGACACATAAGAATAAGTAGAACCGGGATCAAACAATGCCGAGGCATCTGCGTGGCAGGCCGAAATAATACCTGTAATGACATCATCGAAGCAAACTTAAGATCGGCCCCGAAAAGCATAGCATCTAGCTCTGTCCGCCCTGATCGGCCTCCCCTCGAGAGCGACCCCTAGGCTGTCGACCCTCACCCCTGGCCGGCGGGGCGGGTCGCTGAAGTAGAAGGACCGGATGACGAGGGCTGCCCCTCTGCTGATAAGATCCGGAAACAAGACGGGGACACTCCCTACGGTGGTGCCCAAACTCTCCGCACTCGTAGTAACTCCCCGGTGCTGGGTGCCGGGACCGATAAGGACCTCGCGGCGCTAGAGTGGCCAGGCCGATGAACTAGGCCGAGATGAACCACGAGCGGATGGGGCTCGTGAAGAACTACGAGGCGGCATGGCACGAGAGATGGCCGGCTGCGGTGCGAACCACGATAACCCCGTCTAGGTGACCATCTGCGACGATGCGAGCGTCCCGATCGCGAAGATGCGAAAGAGCGACCTCGGCTCGCCGACTGCGGCCTCGCGGTGCGAGTGCCACGCGGAACTAGCCGCTCCTCGAGGCCTCTTGGCCTCCCTCTCATCCGGCTCCCTGCGACGATCCGTCTCGATGTCGCGAGCAATATCCACAACATCCTCGAATGTACGACTCAAAACCCTCTCCCGAGTCATCGGAATACGAATGGGATAAATGAGGCCGTCCACGAAGCGCCCAATCCTCTCTCTGTCGGAATGAACCAACCACGGTGCATATCCGGACAACTCTGTAAACCTGATCTCATACTCTGACACTGACATGTCCCCCTGACAGAGACCCTCAAACTGCCTACGCATCTCCTTTCTCTGAGATCGAGGCACCCATTTCTCTAAAAACATAGTGGAAAACTCCGGCCATGATAGTGGTGCTGCTCCGGCTGGCCTGCGGCGCTCATAAGCCTCCTACCAAGCGAAGGCTGGTCCCTGAAACTGAAAGGTAGTGAAAGATACCCCACTGGACTCTAATATCCCTGCCGTACGAAGCATCCGACGACACTTATCCAGAAAACCTTGGGCGTCCTCGCCCGGAGCACCAGTGAACACTGGAGGAGATAACCTGGTGAACCTCTCGAGACGACGCTGCTCATCGTCTGTCATAGTTGGGACCCTGTCCCCCTGAATCTGATCTGTTGGCTGAACCGGTACCACAGGCTGAACTGGAGGAGCCTCTGGTGTCTGTAAGCCCTGCACTGCTGGCTCTGGAGTGCGTACTGCGGGGGTCTGATGACCACCCCCGATCCCCGATGCAGCTGCTGCAGTAGTAACTAAAACCGCCTGTGCTAGGCCAGTGCAGACTGCTAGTATCTGAGCCGGGGTCTCCTGTAGACCCGGAATAACAATGGGCACAGCTGGTGCCTGATCTGGTGCTGCTGGCACCTTTGCAACTGGGGGCTGTGGGTCAGCTGGCACTGCCTCAGCTGCCCTAACTCCGCCACAACCACGACCGCGTCCACGGCCTCTAGCAGGTGGTAGTGGTGGTCGTGCTCCACGTCCGGATGATCGAGTTCTCGCCATCTGCGAGAGAATAGAATGTCAATGTTCAGTTCTCAAGTCAAAAGTAATCGCACGACAAGAATTCCAAGAATTGAAACTTTTCCTAAAAAGGTTTGCAGCCTCCCGAGGATAAGTACAGGCGTCCCCGCACCGATCCACGAGACTCTACCAACCGGCTCATGACTCGCGAGACCTATTAACCTAGGCTCTGATACCAACTTGTCACGACCCAAACCCTGGTCGTGATGGCGCCCAACACAATGCTAGGCAAGCCCGACCATATTATCCCTTAAACCGGCCAGTTATTAATCAAATTAAACTTAAACAGTAAATGATCATATCGGGTGATAACCGAAACGTAAAACATACAAAATACGGTCCCAACCATATCGTGGTGTCACGAGACTGAGCCTCTATAGAATAGCATCCTAATACAATCAAGTCTAGGCAAATAGGAAATCAACAAGATGATAAAGAAGGAGAAAACAAGCTCGGCGGACGCTGGCAACTACCTCGTAATCTCCGCAAAAGTAGACAAGGATCAGCAGCTACAATGTCTCAACTGCTCTCGGGCACCTGTGGATCTGCACAGAAAGTGCAGGGGAGTGGGGTGAGTATATTTCAACTCGGTGAGTAACAATAATAAATAATAACTGAAGGTAAGAAATCCTGTGCTATCACTTAGCAGTTCTAAGGCAACCCTCACAGGTACGTCATCACTATAGTAGTACTCTAACCTCCGATCTACGTTTATCTCTACAAGATTCCACCCCGAACCAACCCTCACTCGTACCCCTACGGTGTACGGCCATCTCAACATATAAAGACACATACTTATGTCTATAATGTATAAGTATTTAAGTAGATAGTAGGGTATGATTAAGTATAATGCTGCGGCGTGCAGCCCGCTCCAATACATATACCGTTGCGGCGCGCAGCCCGCTCCATTTTACGTCGACGGCGCTCACTGGGGGTGTATACAGACTTCGGAGGGGCTCCCTAGGCCCAAGCACTATAATACTGCGGCGTGTAGCACGATCCACACAAATATTACTGCGGCGTGCAGTCCGATCCAATATATATATGTATATATCTCTATACTGCTGCGGCGTGCAGCCCGATCCCATCATATACACCGGTGCTCACTGAGAATGTGTGCAGACTCAGACTCCGAAGGGGCTCCTACAGCCCAAGCGCAATAATATTGCGGCGTGCAGTCCGTCCCACATGTATATTACATGTATATTACTGCGGCGTGCAGTCCGATCCAATATATATATTGCTGCGGCGTGCAGCCCGATCCAACATAGGTATATATATATATATATAATACCTCATAATGGGTCCTGGACCCTATCCCAGTCAATATGTGCTTGGCCTCTCAGGAACAATATAATGTATCCCAGTCAATATGTACTTGGCCTCTCAGGCCCAATATAATATATCACAGTGGGTCCTGGACCCTGTCTCAATCAATATAGACTTGGCCTTTCAGGCCCACTCAGCTAGAACGGGGAATTCCACCCTAGATAATCTCTCTCAATGTACACATCTAGTACGGGCTCATATTATGCTATACAGCTAGAGCTACGGCTGAGTGTATGTTTCCAACATGATATAAGGGTCACCTAGCTCTATAGGTTCCCTAATGCTCTACAGATCGGCACTAGGCCCCAAACATGGCTATTAGCCCAATTGTACAGTTATAACCTCAGTAACAGTCATACAACACGGTATTCTATTAGCCGGGAAGGACTAAGTCCGAACCCCCAATCACAATGTCACCACGCCCGTCATAGAACGTGTGTCTCATCTCAATATAGCACTGTGAAGTGCTAGTATGGGGTTTCAAACCCTCAGTGCATTGGTTACTACTACCACTCACCTCGAACCGGTAGGAGCTTCAATCCGCCTTGTGCTTGCCTCGCAAATCAATCTCCTCGGATGCCAAATCTGCTCAAAATCATAGAGAATTAATCAATATACGCTAATTTCACGAAATTCATTCGAAATAACCCAATTTATTTCAAAACCCACAAGTTGTCAAAACCCGACTTTTGGTACACTTGTCGAAAAATTACAAAAATCACATATTCGGAATCCTCATCTCGATACGAGTCTAGGCATATAAAATTTACCAAAATCGGACTCCATTTGCCCACTCAAATCGGTGTTTTTCTTAAATTTAGGCCTAGGGCTCAAACCCACCTTTAATCTTCCATTTACAGAAATTTGACCCATGATTTCATGTTAAAATGATGTAATTAAGCCACAAAACTTACCTCCAACGAATCCCCGATGAATTACCAGCAATTCCCGTGAGTTTCTCTCTCTAGAACTCAAAAATGGCGTTTTTGGGTATTAAACCCGCGGCTGGTTCTGTTCTGAACTTAACTTCACTGCCAGCCTCTTTTCTTCATCGCGTTCGCGACGCCTCTCACGCAAACGCGATGCCTTTTTCCTCTTCTTCATCGCGAACGCGGCACTCTCTCACGCGTCCGCGAAGATCAACTCCGCAACCTCCTGACTTTTACTCTACGCGAACGCGACGTGAAGTCACGCGTCCGCGATGCCTTACCTTTTCCTCTTACGCGAACGCGACCCACCCATCGCGAACGCGATGGCCAACTGGCCTCAACCTTCGCGAACGCGGCATTGCCCTCGCGAACGCGATGCCTTACTGAACCTGGCCTTCGCGAACGCGGAACCTTCCTTCGCGAACGCGAAGGCTTATTTTATGCCCAGTGATCTGCAGATTTCAGCAGACCATTTCATGCTTCCAAATGCCGGATGATGGTCCGGATTCACCCCGAGGCCCCCGGAACCCCAACGAAAACCACCAACATACCCCAAAACATGATACGAACTTGTTCCAATCATAAAAACACCATCCTAAACATCAAAATCACCAATTACACACGGATTCAAGCCTAAATTTCTTAAAACTTTCCGAATTACACATTCGATGAGAAACCCGACCAAACGACGTCCGAATGACCTGAAATTTTGCAGGCGCATCCAAAATCACTTAACGGAGCTACTGCAACTGTCGGAATTCCATTCCGACCCCCGGATCAAAATCTCACCTACCGTTCGGATTTCGCCAAAATTCAACCTTAGCCAATTCAAGCCTAAAACTACACCGGGCCTCCAAATTCAATTCCGATCGCTCCCCTAAGTCACAAATCACCTCCCGGAACTAACCGAATCATCAAAACCTAATTCCGAGCCCTCTAACTCAATAGTCAACTCTTTGTTGACTTTCCATATTCAAGTTTTCTTCAAACATCCTATTTGTTTCATTTTCAATCCAAATCACTTCTAACTCACCCGATATACTCTAATACAGTTATAAAAGCATAAGATATGTAATTGCAAGGTAACGGGGTGGAAATTCCCGTAACGACAGGGCAGGTCGTTACATGTTGCTAGAGAAAGATAGTTAATTGTATCCGTATGTAATCATGTTCTGCGGTGTCAGAGTTCTAGTAAGGCCCGAGTGGTTCTGTTTAATAAGGTAGTTGAATTATAACTGGTTAAGGGTGAATGACGCCCGAGAATAGCCTTGCGGTGTTCAAGATTTACATTTTCAACAGTCAGATGCCTTAAGATTGTGTATGTGGCTAAAGACCATGGTTTCGTTAGAAGAAATCAAGACTTTTGTTATGTTATGGGGATGATGAGATTCTTTGTATCCGTATTGAAAGGTAATAATAAAAAATTCAAATCGCAGGAAGTTCTTCAAAACAAAGTATGGTAGAATGTGGTATTTCTGGGAAACAATTGAGAGAGTATTCAGTGGCCTATGGGTCTTAGACCGTATGGTTTTATGTACGAGTCTTGTGTGGTAACATGGGTTGAGGAATTGTGATGCTACAGTAAAGACTAGTATTAAATTAAAGATGAATCAGAAAGGAAATTGGGTAAATAGATCAACTTGTTAATAAACCGAAACGGTATGAGAAGGAATACGATTAATTCCTGGTATATGTTTGAAGTAATGAGTCTCGCAGATATTGTGCAATAAAGGTTTTGAGTGCTGGCAGTTGTGTAACCCGATATGGGTATAAGGACTCAGTCCTGGCAGTTCAACTTATGCAATGTAATTGGGAGAAAGAGTTTATGATGTGTTTTATCATGGTTTGAAAATGAGTATATTCCTGTCGATATGCGAAGCGTGGAATATGTAATGATTTTTCTTCTATGTGGGATCATGAAGGTCCTTGACTAGTTGAGTGCGTCGATGTTTGCGGCGTAGGAGAGGGATAAAAATTCTCCATGTATCTTGGTGCAGTATGGTATTTGCGATGTGTTATGGAAAAGTTAATAATGGCATACTCAAGGCTTTGAGAATTGTTCATAATATATGGGAAGTCATTAAACTCCTCAAGCAGCGTGGGCAGCTGCAAATAATCTGAGAATCAATCTTCTTGGTGATTTAGGAGAATGGTACTGTTATACTAGTATTTCGGCAGAGTCTATGTTCCAAAAGGATAAGGTAAAATAAATTGATAATATCTAGCGGTATGGTGGTATTCTCCCGTTGGATTGATTGTAATAATTGAGTCGTTGATGACATAGTGAAATTTATGAATGGCTTTCGTGGTATGAATGGACGCTTGAGGTGCGTTATGTAATCGTACGGTGAAGTACGGAATCAGGCATAGTGATTCATGTGTTATATATGTGTTGGAGACTTGAAGTTCTCGTAAATTCGCCTATGCAGTGGTTGTATATCGTGTGTATCGGCACCGTTTAGTGATTATTGGAAATCGAAAGCTCTAGTGGCTCTCTCTCAACTTGATATGACTAATTTGGATTATGATACTTGATTGCTGACTTGTCGTCATTGGATCAGGTTGTCTAGACTAATGTGATATGGACTATGATGGTATGGCACAAATTGTGTAGCAGAGTGCATCAGAGTATGCTCTAGCGGGATAATTGTACCTCAGGACCAGCGGACGGCTGGTAGGTATTTCTTTGTCAGTTGGGCCTTCGTGGCGGATATCAGTGCAGAGGTTTCTACCATGGATTTAGTTCCGGTATTGGGGAACTTTGTCTGACGCGTTTCTTGTGTCCGAGCTTGAGGCTATATATGTTTACTGTAATGAGCAATTCGACTCGATGTGCATTTCTTTTGCGAGGGTATGGTATCTGGATCGGGTGGCACGCTGCCACGGGTATGCCATTGGAGCGGGTTGCACGCAGCAACAGTGTAATGCAAAAATAGAGTTAGTTATATGTTACCTGGTATACAATACCTCCTGGCTTCTGAGGAAAAGTTCGTATTGAGTATCGTTCGGCGAATGGCACATCGGTTGTGTCCTTTCAGGATTTGATTGCATACGTTAATTGTTTCACTGTGGGTGAGGTTGATTGCTTGGGTCCAAGACCTAGATCTGCGCGTGGCTAACCGTTTTGAGTTTGGTGGCTTGACGTGCTTCTTGAGTAATAGTGTTTGGATAGAATCACGAATCGTGGCTTCGAATTCTATTGTAGTATCAATTAAAATGGAAATGGATTCATGAATGGTTGACCTGAGAGATGGGTTCGATATATCGCGTGTGCGGTTGTCGTGGGCAGGATATGAAGGTGTTGGAATAAGACTCTATCTAATGAGAAAGGTTCTTTCTGCTAGTATTTGGTTATTGTGGCCAGTTGTTGTGATTAGAGAACTATCGTCTCGAGTGATTGAGTTGTTTGATACATCATGTGATCTCACCCGGAGTGGCGAGTATGGCTATTACAGATGGATCGTGTGTACTCCGAGTATAGGCATATGATTAGCAATTGGTATATGACTTTGGAAAGTGCAATGTGGTTTATGGTTCAAGTGGTCTGTGAGATTTCAGCTATATGGTATTTTCGGACTTATGAGAGATAGGGTGACGTGTGATCGCCCGAATATATGCTTGGTAAGGTCATTCAGCTATTGGGTTGCTTCTAGTACAACTCTGGGTCCGCTCGAGGATGAGCGTTTATTTAAGTTGGGGAGAATGTGACGACCCGGCCCGTTGTCACGGGAATTACCACCCCGTTATGTTGCAATTACATGTTTTATATTTTTTTATATTAGTGTTGGATTCTATCGGGTGAGTTAGGAGTGAATTGTATTGAAAATGAGGCATATAGCCTTTTTGAAGGAAACTTGAACATGGAAAGTCAACCCAGAGTTGACTATTTGGTTAGAGGGCTCGGAATCGGATTCTGATGATTCGGTTAGTTCCGGGAGGTGATTTGTGACTTAGAGGAGCGATCGGAATTGAATTTGGAGGTCCGGTGTAGAAATAGGCTTGAATTGGCTAAGGTTGAATTTTGGCGAAATTCGAACGGTAGGTGAGATTTTGATCCGGGAGTCGGAATGGAATTCCGACTGTTGCAGCAGATCCGTTAGGTGATTTTGGATGTTCCTGCAAAATTTTAGGTCATTCGGACGCCGTTTGGTCGGGTTTTTGATTGGATGTTAGTTTCGAAAATTTTGAAGAAACTTAGGCTTGAATCCGTGTGTAATTGGTGATTTTGATGTTAGGATGGTGTTTTTATGCTTGGAATAAGTTCGTATCGTGTTTTGGAGTATGTTGGTGGTTTTCGTTGGGGTCCCGGGGGCCTCGGGGTGAATCCGGACCATCATCCGGCATTTTTGGAACTTAAAAATCTACAGAAAAATTGCAGATCACTGGGCAAAATCCAAGCCTTCGCGTTCACGTGGCATGGGCCACGTTCGCAAAGGCCAAGCGAGTCAAGCATCGCGATCGCGAGACAGGGTATCACGTTCGCGTAGGCCAGGATTCTTGAGCTTCGCGATCGCGTTCAGGATGTCGCGTTCACGTAGGTTTATCAGGGTGTGCATCGCGTTCGCGTGAGGGTTATCGCGAAAGCGTAGAAGGAAAATCAGACGGCTGGGAGCTAGTGCATCGCGAACGCGTTGGGGAGGTCGCGTTCGCGAAGGCCAATCCGGAGCTGGGCATCGCGAACGCGTGGCAAGGAACGCGAACGCGTAGAAGAAAAGTCCCAGGCAGTGAATTAAAACCAAAAACATTTCACATACGGGTTTCATTTCATAACCCCCATTGTTGAGCTCTAGAGTGAGAAAGTGACGGGAAATAGCTGGGAGATCATCGGGATATTGTCGGAGGTAACTCTCGTGGTTTAATTACACGCTTTTATTATGAAATCATGGATTATTTCTATGAAAATGGAGGATTAAATGTGGGTTTGAGCCCTAGGCCTAAAATTGAAGAAAAACACTTATTTGAGTGGGCAAATGGAGTTCGATTTTGGTAAATTTTATATGCCTAGACTCGTATCGAGATAAGGATTCCTAATATGTGACTTTTGTAATTTTTTGAGAAGTGTACCGAAAGTCGGGTTTTGACAACTTTGGGAATTTTGATGTAAATTGAGTTGTATTGATTGGGTGTCATCCCATTGGCCTAATTTGTTGTGTTTCTACTGTATTTGATCAGGATTCTACGCGTGCGGAGCTTGATTCTCGTGGCAAGGGCATTGCGGAGTAGTCGTCGCGCCGTATTGAGGTGGGTAATAGATGTGGGTAATGACCGGCGGGTTCGAAACCCCGGTATACCACTTTGTGACGCTGTATAGCGGCAAGACACGTACTCTCTCGGGAGTGCGGGGTCGATTGTGATTTGGGGACTATGGCTTAGTCCGACCTGTTGATACTGTGTTATGATATTGGCTATTCTTGAGCCGTCGAACCTCTTTCTCGGATGGTTGCATACTATATTGTGATATTGGCTACTCTTGAGCCGTCGAACCTCCTTCTTGGACGGTTGAGTATACTTGTGGGTTATGAGCCAGTTATTGGATCCCGCGAGGATCGTTATCATTGTCTTGTGATATTGACATGCTAGTTTACTACCAGTCCGTAGCTATTTCTGTTATCATGCTATTTCTAATCTCTGGAACTTGATATTACTGTTTTCCAACTGAAAAATGATAAAAGAGTTTTCAAAACTACTTTTGAGCATGCGAGGCTGTATTTGCATATTAGATGTCTGGTAGTGGATCGGGCTGCGTGCGGCAGCGGTATATATGTTGGATCGGACTGCACGCCGCAGTAATATTGTGCTTGGGCTATAGGAGCCCCTCCGGAGTCTGAACCCCCACGGTGAGCACGGGTACCCAAATTGGATCGGGCTACGCGTAGCGGTCATATCATGCGTTGCATTGCATTTAGCTACATACGCTAGCTTGTTATACTATGTTCTTGGTACTTGTTGGTACAGGTACGGTCGATATTGATTACGTGACAGGGTATTTGATTACGACTTTACATAGTTCTTTATTGCGGATTTCTTATCCGCGCCGTCTTACCCTTGTTTATTACCACTGAGTCCGGCAAGTACTCATTTTACTCCCTGCACCTTGTGTGCGGATCCGGGTACCTCTCGGCGGTGATCCAGTAGCTGTGCGAGGCGACTTTGTGGATATTCGAGGTAGCTGCATAGTCCGCAGGACCCGATATTCCTTCTTACTGTCTTTTGATTCTGTATTGACATTTCTTTCCGCACTTGGTATCTTTGTAAACCTGTATACACTTTTGTTCAGTAGAGGCTCATGACTCTTGACCCTTCGGTCTATGGGAGTTGGTGTATTATGGGACTTGGTTCCCCGTTTTCGTTATATGCATCGTTGTTGCTTCGTGAATTAATATGCTTAAATGGGCTAAAGAGAGCTTCTAGCTCCGTTGTTGTTATTGATTGGTCAGGCTGGCTTAGCAATGTGTGCTGGACGCCATCACGACCGGATTTGGGGTCGTGACACTTTGCCAATTCAAGCTTAATTCTACACCGGTCATCACAAAAATATTTCGGACACACTCCTAAGTCCAAAATCACCTAACGAAGCTATCCGAACCATAAGATTTGCATTTCGAGTCTGATATCAAAATTTCCACTTCCGGTCAAATTTTCTCAAAAACCTTCAATTTTCTATCTTTAGCCAAACGATTCCAAAATGACCTACGGACCTCCGAATTCACTTCCGATCACACTCCCAAATCCAGAATAACCATACGGAGCTACTCCCAGTCTCGGAATCCCAAACGGACATCAATAACACTAAAATGCATTTTAAGCCAAACTGATGCAATTTCTTCTAAAATGCTATCTTCCATAATATGCACCAAAATGCTCCCAGGTTATCCAAAACCCGATCCGGGCATACGCCTAAGTCCGAAATCATCATATGAACCTGTTGGAACCTTTAGACCCCAATTCCGAGGTCGTATACTCAAAATTCCAATCCTAGTTCATTTCTTCAATTTTAAGCTTCGGAAATAAGAATTTTCATTTATATTTGACTCCAAACTTCTTGAATTTTAATTCTGACCATACATACAAGTCAATATACCTAAGATGAAGCTTCTCATGGCCTCAAACTGCTGAATGACGCACCGTAGCTCAAAACGACCGGTTGGGTCGTTACAAAAAGCTAAAATACCAATAATAAATAAACGTATAATAAATAAAGAAATACAGGATATAAGGGCAAAAAACCCAATTAAATATGTACATCTAGGAGGAACAGAAATATTAATCAAAGCATGTTTTAGAGAAGGGATAGATACACCAATAGAAATTTATCTAGCAGATGATAGAATTATACAACCTATAGAAAAAAGTATAATAAGTGCAGTACGAGGAAATTTGATATATCAAAAATTTAAGTTAATAATTAGTGCTAACTATTCAGTAGCGATAAATGATAAAAATATAGATAAATCACTTGTATTATACTGGAAAATGTCAGGAATAGAATTAACCCCAGGTAGTAAGATATTTACAACAAGATGTAAAAATCTATATATATTAACAACTAAACATAAGATAATGGCAAGAAATAAAATAAACAAAATAAAGATAGAAAATCCTTTTGAAAGAATAGTTACAGTTATAGATAACAATGAATATAGTTATAATGAATTAGACATAGAAGAAGATTTAGACATAGTAAAAGAAAGATTAAGCACATCAAAAAGATTAAGTTTTGAAGTAGGACAAACATCATCAAATAAAACAAGCATATCAGATAAGGTAGGATATAAAATACCTAAACTTATAGAGCAATTACCAGGAGAAATAAAACATCATCATTATTACATAAGAGGAGTAATGAATGGAAGAAAATACTTAATACTAATAAATACAGGACAAGAAGAAAACTATATAACAAGAGAATTAATCACAGAAGATGAGATACTAACTAGTGAAAAATTATACCCCGAATTACCTAAAGGAATGATAACTAGTGAAGAAATAGCAGAAAAAGAAATAATTATAGGAGGAATAATTATGATAATAAGATTTAAAATATACCAAGGAGATAAAAATATTATATTAGGAATAAAATGGCTAGAAAAAGTTAAACCATACAACTTAGATAATGAATAACTAATCATACATTATGAAAATAAGAAAGTAACAATAAAAAGAACTATATTATAAATATGAAAATACATATATTAGTAAAAATAATAGTGGAAGTGAAATGACCCGGCCGGTCATTTTAGAAAATTACGCCCCAATCCCCAATTTAACTGTTCCCTTAATTTCATTCCTGCTATTGTGGCTTGCCGGGAGAGTCGGTTCTGATATTGGAGCATTTTGGGACACTTAGTCTCTAAATGAGGGCTTTAAAGTTAGAAAATGGTCCGTAACCGGAACAGTGTTAAGACGACCTCAAAACGGAAATCCGATGGTTCCATTAGCTCCGTTAGGTGATTTCGGGGTTGGGAGCGTGTTCTGAATATATTTTGGAGGTCCGTAGCTCAATTAGGCTTGAAATGCCGAAGTTTGAAATTTTGGTGAATCCGAACGATAGGTGAGATTTTGATCCGAGGGTCGGAATGGAATTCCGACAATACCTGTAGCTTCGTTACGTGATTTTGGATATGTCCGCAAATTTTCAGGTCATTCGAACGTCGTTTGGTCGGGTTTTAGATCGAATGTGCAATCCGGAAAGTTTTAAGGAAATTAGGCTTGAATTCAATGTGAGTTATGTGTTTCGATGTTGTTAGACGTGTTTTGAGGATTGGAACAAGTTCGAATAAGGTATTAGGATGTGTTGGTGTGTTTGAATGAGGTCCCGGGGGACTCGGGATGAATTCGGGTGATTAAACGGCAAGAATCTTAAAGGTTGCAGCAGGCTAGTGCCTGCATTCTGTAGTTTTCGCTTCTGCGGAGCTTGGACCGCAGAGGCGAGTCCGTAGAAGCGACATTGGCTCTGCAGGAGCGAGTTCGTGGAAGGCCAACCTAGTTCGCAGGAGCGGACCTCAGATCGCGGAGGCGGTCACGCAGGAGCGGAAAGCCTTCCGCAGGAGCGGGAGTGGACTGTTTGGTGGCCTTCCGTAGGAGCGGACTTTTGTCTGCATAAGCGAAGTCGCAGAAGTGACTGGGCTTCCGCAGAAGCGGCTTTTGAGCAAATGGCCAAGTGTCGCAGAAGCGACCATATGCCCGCAGAAGCGGAGTCGCTGAAGCGACCTGGAGACCGCAGAAAGTGAGGGTTAAAATTTCAGAAACATTTCCAACCATTGAGGGCTCGACTTTAGGGGCAATTTGGGCGATTTTGAAGTAGAATTCAAGAGGTTTCTTCAGATAATCAATTATGGACTCCAATTATGATTGTTGTTGATAATATTATGCAAGTTTTTCATGAAAATGGAGGAATTTGGGGTAATTAATGGGGGTTTTCACCCTAGACCAAAACTTTAGAAAATCAAGGTTTTGAAAGGGGAAATGGAGTCCGAATTTGGTAATTCTTATATGCTTAGACTCGTATTGAGACGAGGGTTCCGAATATATAACTTTCGTGATTTTTCGATAAGCGTACCGAAAGTCGGGTTTTGGCAACTTATGGGTTTTGGTGTATTTTGAGTTGTTTGATTGGGTAATGCCCAATTGGCCTATTTTGATATGATTCTGTTGATTGTTATCAGATACTACACCTGTGGAGGCCGACATTCGCGGCAAGAGAGTTGTTTTTTAGCGGTTTTGTACCGGAGTTGAGGTAAGTGACTTGTCTAACCTCGTGTGGGGGAACTTTCACCCCTAGGATATTATGTGATAGTTTAAATGCCTTGTGCGCGAGGTGACGGGCGTGTACATGCGCTGGTGGTTGAACCCATACTTTACTTAAAAATGTTCGATGAGTGATACTCCTGTTTTTAGCTGTTAATTTGATATCCTTACCCGGTAGTAGATAGAAAAGCATGATTAGGTAGTATTTCACTGTCTAGTTGCCTAATTGTCTTATTTGAACTTCTTGATAATTATTGGCACCATCTTTCGGTAAAGTTATACTTAAGCATATAATATTCTCTCTGTGTATTCCTTTATTTGCTGTGTTTGTGGACTGCGGGTTCGATTCCCAGAGACCTAGGGCTGTGGGTTCGATTCCCAAAGACCTGGAGTGATAGTGGTAGGGACTGCGGGTTCGATTCCCGAAATCCTGAGTTATTTGTAGGGACTACAGGTTCGATTCCCGAGATCCTGAGTTATTTGTAGGGACTGCGGGTTCGATTCCCGAGATCACGAGTTATTTGTAGGGACTGCCGGTTCGATTCCCGGAGATCCTAAGTTATTGATATATTATTGAGACATGGGCTGCGGGTGTTATTGATTTGTTATTGAGACATGGGCTACGGGTTCGATTCCCAGAGACCCATGGGTACTGTCAATGGGACTGTGGGTTCAATTCCCACAGGTCCTGGACTTGTTAATTGAGTTAATTACGTGTTGTTAGCTTAATTGTAGACGGTTGCGGTAATCAGTTTATTGTTGTTATTTCAGAATTACTATCTTTTAAACTGCTTATTAATGTTATCATCATTATATTATAGTTTCTCTCAGTAGGGCCCTGACCTTCCTCGTCACTACTCCATCGAGGTTAGGCTTGGCACTTACTGAGTACCGCCGTGGTGTACTCATGCTACTCTTCTGCACACTTTTGTTGTGCAGATCCAGGTACATCAGGACAGGCTCATACTAGGTGATTCCGCAGCTTTCAGGGAGACCTCGAGGTATGATCTGCTACGTCCACGGATCCGGAGGCTTTTCCTTCTATTCTGATAGTATTAGTTGACATTTTCCATCATTTCGTTGTTAGATACTCTTTACACATAGAGCCACAGTTGTATATCCTCTTTTAGTCTGTGTTACCCGTGAGATTCCGGATCTTGGTAGTATGTACACAGTATGTTGACGGATGTATGTGCCAAGCGGTACGGATTACATATCTTTTTATGCTATTTTTTCACTGTTTCTTATTTAAGTGTTCATAACTTGTATATTCCGCAACGTGTTAGGCTTACCTAGTCGTAGGAACTGGGTGCCATCACGACATGTTCACTATTGGTGAACTAGGGTCGTGACAAGTTGGTATCAGAGCTCTAGGTTCATAGGAGTCACGGGACACAGACCGGTTACTTAGAGTCTCGCTGATCAATACGGAGACGTCTGTATTTATCTACGAGGGGCTATGTAACTATTTAGGAAACTCTTCATTTCTTTTCGATTCCTTGTCGTGCGACATTTTTGGCATCAAAAATCTAAACTATTGCTTTCAATTTTCTCACAGATGGTGAGGACACGAGCTACTCGCGACGATTAGGTACCCGCGCCCCCTGTTGTCGCCGTCAGAGGCCGGGGCCAAGGTAGAGGATGAGGACGCGCCCGAGGTGTAGCCACAGCACCCGCGCGCGCTGCCGCTGAGGTGCCACTGGTAGACCAGGTTGGAGCGCAGCACCTGGTACACCGACTACAGCTGCTACTACTCCAGCACTACAGGAGACCTTGGCCCAGTTCATGAGTATGTATACCACTTTAGCTCGGGCGGGGTTGTTTCCTCTCGTCGTAGCTACATCCCGGGCGGGGGAGGGGCCCAAACTCCTGCGGCCGTTACACCGGAGCAGCGTATGCCGTGGGACGAGCTCCGAGAGGTTTATGGTTATGCCTCTTGCTGCCCCAACATAGCCCGGAGGTGGTCTAGTTGCCTCTGAGGACGAGCAGCGTAGATTGGAGAGGTTCAAGAAATAGGACCCTCTAGTGTTTAGTGGTTTGGCTTCAGATGATACATTGGGTTTTCTAGAGGAATGTTATCGTATTCTTCATACCATGGGGATTGTGGAGGCCAGCGGGGCTTCCTTCACTGCTTTTCAGTTTCGTGGGGCCGCTTATGATTGGTGGCGCACGTATGAGTTAGATAGTCCGGAGGAGTTTGCTTCGTTGACCTGGACGCGGTTTTCACATCTGTTTTTTAGAGAGTTTGTTCCCCAGGGCCTTAGGGATTCTTGGCGCTCGGAGTTTGAGCGGTTGCGACAGGGCTCCATGTCGGTATCAGAGTATGCTATCAGTTTCACCCGTCTTGCCAGACATGCACCAGCCTTGGTAGCCATAGTCCGGGAGAGGGTGCGGAGGTTTATTGAGGGCCTGATTCCGCCGATCCGATCCAGCATGGACAGGGAGTTGGAGACAAATATATCCTATCAGCAGGCGGTGAGCATCGCTAGAAGGATCGAGAGTATGCCGCCTAGAGAGCGGGGAGAGAGGGAGGCCAAGAAGTCTCGTGAGTCGGGTCATTTCTCTGGTTCCCGCACTTCAGCAGCCGGTCATTTTGGTAGGGGTTATTCCGGTCGTCCAGTTCACTCAGCTTTACCAGCAGCCGGTAGCACTCCAGCTCTTCCAGCACCTCAGGAGCCTTATTATGCTCCCCCAGTTTCTAGTGCACCTCCTGCGCGGGGTCCTTCTAGGGGTCAGACTAGTGCGGGTGAGGCCGGTCAGTCACAATCACCATGTCCTCCCAAAGCTTGCTTTGGGTGAGGGGATACTCGCCATCTGGTTAGGGAGTGCCCCAGACGTAGGAAGGGAGCACCTCATCAGTCTTTGCAGCCTCAGCGTAGTTCTCAGGGCCAGCAGGCCATCATCCCAGCTCCAGCTGCCACTCTACCTGCCCAGCCAGTTAGGGGCGGGGATCAGGGTACTAGAGGCCGTCCTCGAGAGAGGGGTCAGGCCAGATTTTATGCTATTCCTGATCGCGCTGCGGCTGTTGCATCTGATTCTGTTATCACAAGTATTATTCTGGTCAGTCACAGGGAGGCATCAGTTCTATTCGACCCTGGTTCCACTTTTTCATATGTGTCTTCTTACTTTGCTTCTCATATGGGTGTGCCTCGGGATTCTTTGAGTGCCCCGATTTATGTTTCCACTCCGGTGGGTGATTCTTTGGTCGTGGATTGTGTATATCGGTCGTGTTTGGTTACCATTTGTGATTTTGAGACCAGAGCGGATCTATTGTTGCTCGGGATGATCGATTTTGATATTATTCTGGGCATGGACTGGTTGTCGCCCCATTATGCTATTCTTGATTGTCACGCCAAGACCGTGACGCTGGCTATGCGAGGCATTCCACGTATTGAGTGGAGTGGTACCCTAGATCACACGCCCAGCCATGTTATTTCTTTTCTTAGAGCTCAGCGTATGGTTGTGAAGGGGTGTGTTGCTTATCTAGCCTATGTGCGGGACGTCAGTATTGACACTCCCTCTATTGATTCTGTTCCGGTGGTACGTGATTTTGCTAATATATTTCCAGCTGATCTCCCGGGCATGCCGCCCGACAGAGATATTGACTTTGCTATTGATTTGTTGCCGGGCACTCAGCCCATTTCTATTCCACCGTACCGTATGGCTCCTCCTGAGTTGAAGGAGTTGAAGGATCAGTTACAGGAGTTATTGGGTAAGGGTTTCATTCGACCCAGTGTTTCGCCTTGGGGTGCTCCCGTATTGTTTGTGAAGAAAAAGGACGGTTCTATGCGTATGTGTATTGACTATCGTCAGCTGAACAAGGTTACAGTGAAGAACCGGTATCCTTTGCCCCGTATTGATGATTTATTTGACCGGCTACAGGGCGCACAGGTGTTTTCTAAGATTGATTTGCGCTCTGGGTAACACCAGCTGAAGATTCGGGAGCCAGATATCCCGAAGACTGCCTTCGGGACTCGGTATGGTCACTATGAGTTCCTCGTGATGTCTTTTGGGCTGACTAATGCCCCGGCAGCCTTTATGCATTTGATGCACAGTGTGTTCAGGCCTTATCTGGACTCGTTCGTGATTGTCTTCATTGATGATATTCTAGTATATTCCGGAGTCGGGAAGAGCACGAGCAGCATTTGAGGATAGTGCTTCGATTCTGAGGGAGAAGCAACTTTATGCCAAGTTCTCTAAATGTGAATTCTGGTTGAGTTCGGTGGCATTTTTTGGCCACGTGGTGTCGAGTGATGGTATTCGAGTAGATCCGAGGAAGGTGGAGGCCGTGCAGAGTTGGCCCAGACCCTCCTCCGCTATTGAGATTCGCATTTTCCTTGGTTTGACGGGCTATTACCGTCGTTTCGTAGAGGGATTCTCTTCAATTGCAGCACCTATGACCAGATTGACCCAAAAGGGTGCCCCTTTCCAATGGACGAACGAGTGTGAGGCGAGCTTTCAGAAGCTCAAGACAGATTTAACTTCGGCCCCTATATTGATGTTGCCTACAGGTTCGGGGTCCTATACTGTATATTGTGATGCCTCACGAGTTGGACTCGATGCGGTATTGATGCAGGACGGTAGGGTGATTGCCTACGCGTCGAGACAGCTGAAGGTGCATGAGAAGAATTACCCTGTTCATGATTTGGAGCTAGCTGCCATTGTTCACGCCTTGAAGATTTGGCGTCATTATTTATATGGGGTTCCTTGTGAGATCTACACTGATCACCGGAGCTTGCAGCACTTGCTTAAGCAGAAGGACCTGAATATGCGTCGGAGGAGATGGTTGGAGCTACTGAAGGACTATGATATTACTATTCTCTATCATCCGGGCAAGGCTAATGTGGTTGCCGATGCCTTGAGTCGTCGGGCAGAGAGTTTGGGGAGTTTGGCGTATCTACCAGCTTCAGAGAGGCCTATGGCGATGGATGTTCAGGCTTTAGCCAGGCAGTTTGTTAGATTGGATCTTTCGGAGCCCAGCCGGGTTCTGGCTTGTGTGGTTTCTCGGTCTTCTCTATTTGACCGCATCAGGGAGCGTCAGTTCGACGACCCTCATTTTCTTGTCCTTCGGGATAGAGTTCGGCGTGGTAATGCTCGAGATGTTACCATTGGGGATGATGGAGTTATGAGGATGCAGGGGCGTATCTGTGTGCCTAATGTAGATGATCTTCGAGAGCTGATTCTAGCAGAGGCCCATAGCTCGCGGTATTCCATCCATCCGGGAGCCGCGAAGATGTATCAGGACTTGAAACAGCATTACTGGTGGAGGCGGATGAAGAGGGATATAGTTGATTATGTTTCTAGATGCCTCAACTGCCAGCAAGTGAAGTATGAGCATCAGCGTCCGGGTGGATTGATGCAGCAGATTGAGATTCCCGAGTGGAAATGGGAGCGCATTACCATGGACTTTGTATCTGGACTTCCACGGACGGTTAGGAAGTTTGATTCCATTTGGGTCATTGTGGATCGGCTGACCAAGTCCGCCCATTTTATACCGGTGAGCACTACATATTCGTCGGAGCGACTGGCGGAGATCTATATCAGAGAGATAGTTTGGCTGCATGGTATTCCAGTTTCCATCATTTCAAATAGAGGCACTCGGTTCACTTCATGGTTCTGGAGAGCCGTACAGCAGGAGTTAGGTACTCGGGTGGAGCTGAGCATAGCGTTTCATCCCCAGACTGATGGTCAGTCCGAGCGCACTATTCAGATTTTGGAGGATATGCTCCGTGCGTGCGTGATTGAGTTTGGAGGTTCATGGGATCACTTCTTGCCGGTGGCGGAGTTTGCTTCTAACAACAGCTACCAGTCTAGTATTCAGATGGCACCGTTTGAGGCCCTATATGGTAGGAGGTGCAGGTCTCCCGTGGGTTGGTTTGAGCCGGGCGAGGCCGGGTTGCTAGGTACTGATATGGTTCAGGAGGCTATGGACAAGGTCAAGGTGATTCAGGACAGACTTCGTGCAGCCCAGTCTAGACAGAAGAGTTATGCGGATAAGAAAGTTCGCGATGTGGCTTTTATGGTTGGTGAGCGGGTTCTACTTCGAGTCTCGCCCGTGAAGGGCGTTATGAGGTTTGGGAAGAAAGGAAAGCTGAGTCCTAGGTTTATTGGCCCTTTTGAGATTTTGAGGCGTATTGGGGAGGTTGCCTATGAGTTAGCCTTACCTCCTAGTCTAGCTGGAGTTCACCCCGTATTTCATGTCTCCATGCTCCGGAGATACCATGGTGACCCGTCGCATGTGTTGGATTTCACTTCTGTTCAGCTAGACAAGGATTTGTCTTATGTTGAGGAGCCAGTAGCCATTCTAGACAGGCAGGTCAGAAAGCTAAGGTCAAAGAACATCGCTTCGGTAAAGGTTCAGTGGCGGGGCCAGCCGGTCAAGGAGGCGACTTGGGAGACCGAGCAGGATATGCGCAGCCAGTACCCTCATCTTTTCACTACTCCAGGTATGTTTTCTATGCTCGTTCGAGGTCGAACGAATCTTTTAAGTGTGGGAAGATGTAACGACCCGGCCGGTCGTTTTAGAAAATTACGCCCCAATCCCCAATTTAACTGTTCCCCTAAGTTTATTCCTACTATTGTGGCTTGCCGGGAGAGTCGGTTCTGATATTGGAGCATTTTGGAACACTTAGTCTCTAAATGAGGGCTTTAAAGTTAGAAAATGGTCCGTAACCGGAACAGTGTTAAGACGACCTCGGAATGGAAATCCGATGGCTCCACTAGCTCCGTTAGGTGATTTCGGGGTTGGGAGCGTGTTCTGAATGTATTTTGGAGGTCCGTAGCTCAATTAGGCTTGAAATGCCGAAGTTTGAAGTTTTGGCGAATCCGAACGATAGGTGAGATTTTGATCCGGGGGTCGGAATGGAATTCCGACAATTTCTGTAGCTTCGTTATGTGATTTTGGATATGTCCGCAAATCTTCAGGTCATTCGGACGTCGTTTGGTCGGGTTTTAATTCGAATGTGCAATTCGGAAAGTTTTAAGAAAATTAGGCTTGAATTCAATGTGAATTATGGGTTTCGATGTTGTTAGACGTGTTTTAAGGATTGGAACAAGTTCGAATAAGGTATTAGGATGTGTTGGTGTGTTTGAATGAGGTCCCGGGGGGCTCGGGATGAATTCGGGTGATTAAACGGCAAGAATCTTAAAAGTTGCAGCAGGCTGGTGCCTGCCTTATGTAGTTTTCGCTTCTGTAGAGCTTGGACCGTAGAGGCGAGTCCGCAGAAGCGACATTGGCTCCACAAGAGCGAGTTCATGGGAGGCTAGCCTAGTTCGCAGGAGCGGAGCTCAGATCGCGGAGGCGGTCACGCGGGAGCGGAAAGCCTTCCGCAGGAGCGGGAGTGGACTGTTTGGTGGCCTTCCGCAAGAGCGGACTTTTGTCCGCATAAGCGAAGTCGCAGAAGCGACTGGGCTTCTGCAGAAGTGGCTTTCGGGCGACCATATGCCTGCAGAAGCGGAGTCGCTGAAGCAACCTGGAGACCGCAGAAGCGGAAATCGACCTGTGTTCAATGAGCAGTGAGGGTTAAAATTTCAGAAACATTTCCAACCATTGAGGGCTCGGCATTAGGGGCAATTTGGGCAATTTTGAAGTAGAATTCGAGAGGTTTCTTCAAGTAATTAATTATGGACTCCAATTATGATTGTTGTTGATAATATTATGCAAGTTTTTCATGAAAATGGAGGAATTTGGGGTAATTAATGGGGGTTTTCACCCTAGACCAAAACTTTAGAAAATCAAGGTTTTGAAAGGGAAAATGGAGTCCAAATTTGGAAATTCTTATATGCTTAGACTCGTATTGAGACGAGGGTTCCGAATATATAACTTTCGTGATTTTTCGATAAGCGTACCGAAAGTCGGGTTTTGGCAACTTATGGGTTTTGGTGTATTTTGAGTTGTTTGATTGGGTAATGCCCAATTGGCCTATTTTGATATGATTCTGTTGATTGTTATCAGATACTACACCCGTGGAGGCCGACATTCGCGGCAAGAGAGTTGTTTCTTAGCGGTTTTGAACCGGAGTTGAGGTAAGTGACTTGTCTAACCTCGTGTGGGGGAACTTTCACCCCTAGGATATTATGTTATAGTTTAAATGCCTTGTACGCGAGGTGACGGGCGTGTACATGCGCTGGTGGTTGAACCCATACTTTACTTAAAAATGTTTGATGAGTGATACTCCTGTTTTTAGCTATTAATTTGATATCCTTACCCGGTAGTAGATAGAAAAGCATGATTAGATAGTATTTCACTGTCTAGTTGCCTAATTGTCTTATTTGAACTTCTTGATAATTATTGGCACCATCTTTCGATAAAGTTACAGTTAAGCATATTATATTCTCTCTGTGTATTCCTTTATTTGATGTGTTTGTGGACTGCGAGTTCGATTCCCGGAGACCCAAGGCTGTGGGTTCGATTCGCAAAGACCCGGAGTGATATTGGTAGGGACTGCGGGTTCGATTCCTGAGATCCTGAGTTATTTGTAGGGACTGCGGGTTCGATTCTCGAAATCCTGAGTTATTTGTAGGGACTACAGGTTCGATTCCCGAGATCCTGAGTTATTTGTAGGGACTGCGGGTTCGATTCCCGAGATCACGAGTTATTTGTAGGGACTGCCGGTTCGATTCCCGGAGATCCTAAGTTATTGATATATTATTGAAGAGACCCATGGGTACTGTCAATGGGACTGTGGGTTCAATTCCCACAGGTCCTGGACTTGTTAATTGAGTTAATTACTTGTTGTTAGCTTAATTGTAGACGGTTGCGGTAATCAGTTTATTGTTGTTATTTCAGAATTACTATCTTTTAAACTGCTTATTAATGTTATCATCATTATATTATAGTTTCTCTCAGTAGGGCCCTGACCTTCCTCGTCACTACTCCATCGAGGTTAGGCTTGGCACTTACTGAGTACCGTCGTGGTGTACTCATGCTATTCTTCTGCACACTTTTGTTGTGCAGATCCAAGTACATCAGGACAGGCTCATACTAGGTGATTCCGCAGCTTTCAGGGAGACCTCGAGGTATGATCTACTACGTCCGATCCGGAGGCTTTTCCTTCTATTCTGATAGTATTAGTTCACATTTTCCTTCATTTCGTTGTTCGATACTCTTTACACATAGAGCCACAGTTGTATATCCTCTTTTAGTTTGTGTTACCCGTGAGATTCCGGATCTTGGTAGTGTTTACACAGTGTGTTGACGGATGTATGTGCCAAGCGGCACGAATTACATATCTTTTTATGCTATTTTTCATCTGTTTCTTATTTAAGTGTTCATAACTTGGATATTCCGCAACGTGTTAGGCTTACCTAGTCGTAGGAACTGGGTTCCATCACGACATGTTCACGATTGGTGAACTAGGGTCGTGACAGGAAGGATACTACAATAGATACTACACACCTATGATAGACACAGGATCAAAAGTAAATTTATGTAGATATAATTGCCTACCAGAAGAGAAATGGGAAAAACTTAGAACACCCTTACCAGTAACAGGATTTAACAACGAAGGAAGCATAATTACCCACAAATCAAAAAATATAAAAATACAAATACGGGATAAAATACTTACTATAGAACAAATATACAATTTTGAATTACCCACAAGAGATATTTTACTAGGAATATCATTCTTAGATAAACTATACCCACATGTAATAACTAAAACACATTGGTGGTTTACAACGCCATGTAAACAAAAAATAGGAGCAAAAAGAGTTCTAAAAAAGAAAAGAAAAACAATTGATTGGATAAAAGGAAGTGAGAAAATAACACAAAAATTAGAAAATGAAAAATAAGATGATAATAAAATAGAATTAATTATCTTTTCAATAAATACAGTTAAAATAATCCAAGAAAAACTAGAACCATTGTATAGTGAAAACCCATTACAAGGTTGGGAAAAACATAAAACAAAGGTAAAATAGAGCTAATTGATGAAAATAGTATAATAACACAAAAACCTTTAAAATACAATTTCAAAGATTTAAATGAATTTAAAATACACATTGACGAATTACTAGAACAAGGTTATATACAAGAAAGTAATAGTAAACATACAAGTCCAGCATTTATAGTAAATAAACATAGTGAACAAAAAAGAGGAAAAAGTAGAATGGTTATTGATTAAAGAAATCTAAATGCAAAAACTAAGACATATAATTACCCAATACCAAATAAAATACCAAAAATAAGACAAATCCAAGGATATAACTATTTTAGTAAATTTGATTGTAAATCAGGATTTTACCACTTAAAGTTAGAAGAAGAATCCCAAAAATAAACAGCATTTACTGTACCCCAAGGATTTTATGAATGGAACGTATTACCTTTTGGATATAAAAATGCACCAGGTAGATATCAACATTTTATGGATAACTATTTCAAACAACTAGAAAATTGCGTAATATATATTGATGATATATTATTATATTCAAAAACACAAGATGAGCATATAAAATTATTAGAAAAATTTATACATATTATAGAAATATCGGGAATAAGCTTAAGTAGAAAAAATGCAGAAATAATGAAAAATCAAATAGAATTTCTAGGAATAGAAATAGATAAAAGTGGAATTAAAATGCCAACTCATATAGTACAAAAGATAATAAATTCAAATGAACAATTAGATACAAAAAAGAAACTACAATCATTTTTAGGATTAGTAAACCAAGTAAGAGAATATATACCAAAATTAGCAGAGACTTTAAAACCATTGCAGAAAAATCTAAAAAAGGATATAGAGTATCACTTTAGTGAAGAAGATAAAAAACAAGTAAGAAAAGTTAAACAAATATGTAAAAATCTACCAAAACTATACTTCCCGGATGAAGATAAAAAATTTACATATATAGTAGAATGAGATGCAAGTGAAAAAAGCTATGGAGGAGTATTAAAATACAGGTTAAAGAAAAAATAGAACATCATTGTAGGTATTATTCAGGAACATTCACAAACCCGGAGATAAAATGGGAAATGTCACGACCCCAAATCCGATCGTGATGGCGCCCAGCACACTGCTAGGCCAGCCCGACCAATCAACAATACCCACGGAGCCACAAGCTCACTTTATCCAATTTAAGCACAACGGTGATAGATATATTTAAAACAGGGAACCAAGTCCCAACATGTGCCAACTCCCATAGACCGAAGGGTCAAGAGTCATGAGCCTCTACAGAGTATACAAAGTGTAAATAGTGAATATAACCGTGCACAAGTGTGGGATGATCAGAACAAAATACAGACAAACTGGAGAATCAGGTCCTGCGAACGCTGGCGACTACCTCGACTGTCCAAAAGCACTCCCGAGCCGCAATAGAATCAGCCCTGCTGTGATGTACATGAATCTGCACAGAAGGTGCAGGGAGTCGGGTGTGAGTACTTCCAACTCAGCAGTAATAAAAGTAAATAATGCTGAAAGGAAGAAAACCACGATACGCACTATCTCATGCTACACAATATAGAACTATCTTTTTATTCCTTTCAAGCATATGTGAGTAGATTATTTAGAAATCTCAATTTTAGCTACTTTATTTCATAATAATATATCAATACCTGGATAAAATCTCAAGTAGTGCAAGTCCGCACTCAAATCAGCCCCTCGGGCTCAGCACTCCTTATCAATTTACACCAGGGGATCTGGTCAATAAGGCAACTAATGCATGTGTGCCGGTAATGTATGAGTGCTGAATGTTATGCCACGTAGTACACGTAAACCAATGTATGTATGCCATGCAATGCATATGACCGCTACGGCGTGTAGCCCGATCCAATTTGGGTACCCGTGCTCACTGTGGGGGTTCAGACTCCGGAGGGGCTCCTACAGCCCAAGCACAATATTAATATCACACCTGCTGCGGCGCGCAGCCCGATCCGTATACCACTGCGGCGTGCGGTCCGATCCATGCATGTGTATGCATATGCTCACATAAAATGTCATGCCCTAACATATGGCCCTCAGCTCCAATCAGTCTAACAAATAATCAAGAAAAGCCCTACGGGCAACAATATCACATTAGCTCACGGCTAAAATATTATTAAGACCTTGTTCAAGTTTTTCATAACCTTATAAGAATGCTAAATAGCAAAAATACCATTTAAAACCTTAAATTAGAATAAAATATGCACAGTGTTATCAAAACAGTGATACCAATCCCTGAAGGACTCAAATAATTGGCACGAAGTCCAAACATGATAATTAGTCCAATTCACTTCAACAATTAGGAGTTATTATTTATTACGCGGGACGGACCAAGTCACAATCCCCAATGGTGCTCTACCCCACGCCCGTTATCCGGCGTGCAAGTCACCTCAACACAGCACTAAGATGTGCAAGTCCGGGGTTTACTAACCCTCAGGACATCATTTACAAGTATTACCCACCCCGAACCGACGAAAGCTCATGCCCGCGACGCCTTAGCTCCTCGAACCGGCATCCACGCACGTCAAAACTAGCACAATTCAGCACAAATATATCAAAATAGGCTAATGGAACATAACCCAATCGAAAGAACTCCAAAAATATAAAAAATCACGAAATTGGCAAAACCCGAGCCCCGGGCCAACATCTCGAAAAATCTCGAAACTCATATTTCCAGAACCCTCGTCCCGTCACGAGTCCGTACATATAAAATTTACTAAAATCGTAGTTCAAATGGCCTTCCAAAACTAAAAATCCCGTTTTCATCTAGGCCACATTTCTTCAAGATTTCAACCCAATTTCATGAAGATTGATGTTAATTCTACCATAAAATGATGTTTTTGAGTCAAGAATCTTACCTCCGACGAATACCCGATGATTTCTCAGTGTTCTCCTCGAGTTTTCTTCTCTCTAGGGCTCAAAATTGTGTTTTGGGTATAAGAACCCGTGAGCCCTCTGTTCTGCAATTAAACTCACTGCCAGACGATTTTACTCTACGCGTTCGCGATGCACCTCACGCGAACGCGATGGCCTGTTTGATTACTTCATCGCGAACGCGACGCCTTATCACGCGTCCGCGAAGATCATTTCCTCAGCTGCCGGATTTCTTCTACGCGAACGCGTCTACCCTTCACGCGTACGCGATGGTCTACATCTTTCTCCTACGCGAACGCGGCCTTATTCCACGCAAACGCGATGCGTTCCAATTTCATCTTACGCGAACGCGTTACCATCCCACGCGAACGCGATGACCAATATGCCCCAGCCTACGCGAACGCGGGCCTTGACCTCGCGAACGCGATGGCTTAATTTTTGCACAGTGGTCTGCAAATTTACAGCAGACTTCCAAGTTCCAAAAATGCCGGATGATGGTCCGGATTCACCCCGAGGCCCCCGGGACCCCAACGAAAACCACCAACATACTCCAAAACACGATATGGACTTGTTCCAATCATAAAAACACCATCCTAAACATCAAAATCACCAATTACACACGGATTCAAGCTTATGTTTCTTCAAAACTTCCGAATTACACATTCAATCAAAAACCCGACCAAACGACGTCCGAATGACCTGAAATTTTGCAGGCATATCCAAAATCACCTAACGGAGCTACTGCAACTGTTGGAATTCCATTCCGACTCCCGGATCAAAATCTCACCTATCGATTGGATTTCGCCAAAATTCAACCTTAGCCAATTCAAGCCTATTTCTACACCGGATCTCCAAATTCAATTCCGATTGCTCTCCTAAGTCATAAATGATCCCTCGAAACTAGTCGAATCATCAGAATCCCATTACGAGCACTCTAACTCGATAGTCAACTCTAGGTTGACTTTCCATATTCAAACTTCCTTCAAACATGCTATTTGCTTCATTTTTAATTCAATTCACTCCTAACTCACCCGATAGGTTCTAACAATGATATAGAAGCATAAGATATGTTAATGCAAGGTAACGGGGTGGAAATTCCCGTAACCACGGGCCGGGTCGTTACATTCTCCCCAACTTAAACAAACGCTCGTCCTCGAGCGGACTCAAAGTTGTACTAGAAGCCACCCAATAACCGAATGACCTTACCAAGCATATATCCGGGTGATCATACGTCACCCTATCTTACATAAGTCCGAAAACACCACATAGTCAAAATTTCACAGACCATCTGAACCATAAATCACATTGTACTTTCTGAAATCATATGCCAAATGCTAATCCCATGCCTATACTCAGGATACACACGATCCAACTGTAATAACCCATATTCACTACTCCGGGTGAGATCATATGATGTATCAAACAACCCGATCACTCGAGACAATAGTCTCTAATCACACAATTTCCCATGATAACCAAATACCAACTGAAAAACCCTTTTTCATTAGATAGAGTCTTGTTCCAACACCTTCATATCATGCCCACGGCAACCGAACACGCGATATATCGAACCCGTCTCTCAGGTCAACCATTCATGAATCCATTTCACTTTTAACCGATACCACAATAGGTTTCGGAGCCAAACCTCGATTTTTACCTTTCTAACAAGCTAAGATCCAATATGCTAGTATTCATAAATGACTCCAAAGGTCATTTCAATTATAACACACCGCACTGGTGATATGACACCTCAACACCGGCCTAAGCCACAACGAGCACAACATAGGCTCCAGTAGAAATGTTTGCACACACCCGAATCATGACAACTCAAATCATGACAATTGTCTCCAGCAAATAGAGCTGCAATTCAGTTCCTCTGTGCCATCATAACATAGAACTGAGATCGTGTCTCGCATTATAGAAATAGAGTACCTGAATCCTCTTTGAGAGGTCATAACATCACGTGGCCTTGCCACGATTCGTGATTCATCCCAACATTATTACTCATGAAGCACCTCAAGTTACCAAGCTCAAAAAGGTCGGCCACGCACAGATCTAGGTCTGAACCCAAGCAATCAACCTCACCCACGGTGAAACCATTAACCTATGCTATTAAATCCTGAAAGGACACAACCGATGTGCTATTCGCCAAGCGATACTCAAAACGGTCTTTTCCTCAGAAGCGAGGAAGTATTGTATACCAGGTTGCTTATAACTAACTATATTTTTACAATATTCTGTTGCGGCGTACAACCCGCTCCAATGACATACCCGTGGTGACGTGCCACCCGATCTAGATACCATAGCTGTGGCGGCGTGCCACCCGATCCATGTATAAATCTCGCAAAAAGGAAATGCGTATCGAGTCGAATTTTCTCATTATAGCAAACATATATATATAGCCTCAAGCTCGGCCACATGAAACGCATCTGATAACGTTTCTCAATACTGGATCTGAATCAATGGTAGATACCTCTATACTAACATCCGCCACTAAGGTCAAACTGACAAAGCAATGCCTACCAGCCGTACGCTGGTCCTGTGTACAACTACTTTGTTGGAGCATACTCCGATGCTCTCTGCTACGCAATTTGTGTCATTTTCCGACATCGTCCATATCACATTTGTCTAGACGACCTGTCTTATGTCAACCAATCTGAAATAAGGTATCATAACCCAAATTCATCATATCAAGCTAAGAGAGAGCCACTAGGGCTTCCGATTTCCAATAATCACAAAACGGTGTCGATACACGCGATATACAACCACTGCATAGGCGGATTACGAGGACTTCTAGTCTCCAACACATATATAACATATGAATCGCTATACCTGGTTCCACACTCCACCGTACGAATACATAACGCACATCAAGCGTCCATTCATACCACGACGGCCATTCAGAAATTTCACTATGCCATCAACGATTCAGTTATTATAGTCGATCCAACAAGAGAATACCACCATACAACTGGATATCATCATTTTACATTACCTTGTCCTTTTTGGATCATATTCCCTGCCAAGTTAATAGAATAGCAGTATCATTTTCTTAAATTATCGGAAAGATCGATTCTTAATTCACCTGCAGCTGTCCGCGCTGCTCAATAATTTTATTGACTTCCCATATATTATGAACTGATCTCAAAACCTAGAATATACCATTATCAACTTTTCCATAACACATCGCATATACAATACCATACTAAAATAACATGGAAATTCTTATCCCTTTCCTACGTCGCAAACATCAACGCACTCAACTGGTCAAGGACTTTTATGATCCCATATAGAGAAAACTCATTACACATTCCAAGCTTTGCATACCAACAGGAAAAATACACTCATTTTTCAAACCACATTAAAACACATCATAAACTCTTTCTCCCAATCACATTGCATAAGTTAAAACTGTCAGGACTGAGTCCTTATACCCATATCAAGTTACACAACTGCCAGCACTCAAGAGCTTTGTTGCACAATATCTGCAAGACTCATTACTTCAAACACATACCAGGAATTAATCGCATTCCTTATCATACCGCTTCGGTTTATTAACAAGTTGCTCCATTTACTCAATTTCTTTTTTGAACCATCTTTAACTTAGTATTAGCCTTTACTGTAGTACTACCATAATTCAACTCATGTTACCACACGAGACTCGTACATAAGACCACACGGTCTAAAACTCATAGCCCACTCTCAGTTGTTTCCCATCATTCACATAATATAACACAAGTCTTGATGTTTCTCTAACGAAACCGCCATCTTTAGCCACATACACAAATCTTAAGGCACCTGACTGTTACAAGCAACATCTTGAACACTGCAAAACCATTCTCGGGCATCATTCACCCTTATTCAGCTGTAATTCAACTGTCCTATTGGGTAGAACTACTCGTGTTTTTGTTAGAACTCTGACATCGCAGAACATGATTACTTACAGATACAATCAGCTATGTTTCTTTTCTATACGGTGAATATTCTTTACCAACAGCAGTTCAAAACACCCTAGTACTTCATCGGATCTACGAAGCACCATAACCTTTACCAGAATTTCCCAACATACTTAGAGACAGAATCAACATAGCACACAATAGCACAATCAGTTAATCAATAGCAACCTCCCCAACTTAGCTCGAAGCCATTCGTCAAAGCACTTTCAACCACTCATATCATTATTACTCAAGTGATGCCGAAATGTTAATATGAGATTAAAATCAAGTCATTTACAAGCCTTGACAGAGACTCGAATCATACTAGACCTTAGTTCTTCTGCAATTCGTGCAGATATACATGCACCACCAATAAGCCCACTCTCTTTAGGTGAAAGAAATCTAAGTCCCAAATTTTCCAAAAATTTCGGCCGAGTTTCCTTTGTAAATTGGCCTATCCACCTGCCAGAGAATCACCAAACCATTCTAACAATACATCCACAACTCAACAAGATATCACAATGTATTTCAACAACATTAAATCCCAATATTATACGAATCATATTATCACAATTTATACTTGAACTTGTGTTGTACCTGCTCGAATCATAACACATATCAAAATCACTTTCGTCTTCCCGAGTTTAAACTCGTTCCACTACACATACGGCACTTTACCTTCCAATTACGAGATATGATAATTATTTCTCACGCCTATAGTTAGGGCTACATATCAAATCACAATAAGAACTGAATACCTTACAGCTCTCCCATTATCAAACTGCGATTTGCACAATAAGGATCAATACCGATCGTATGAACTTCATAATACCGACTCGCAAAATTAATACCTTGGTGTTCAAGCCATAGACAAGGATCCGGCCTCAAGTCCTCCCGACTGGCCCAACATGAATTCATAGAGATTACATCTCGCCCCTCGACCAGGGAATCGCAAGCCATAAGTCAATTATATTACTGAGCGCTCGATGCATACACAGACGTGCGGAAGGAATTTCAAAATTATATCTCAAGCTGAATCAAGTATGCACGATAAGAATTCCAAGAAGTGTGAAGTGTTTCCTAAAGGTTCGCAGCCTCCCGAGGATAAGTACAGGCGTCCCCGTACCAATCCACAAGACTCTACTAACCGGCTCAAGACTCATGAGGCCTAGTAAACCTAGGCTCTGATACCAACTTGTCACGACCCCAAATCCGGTCGTGATGGCGCCCAGCACACTGCTAGGCCAGCCCGACCAATCAACAATACCCACGGAGCCACAAGCTCACTTTATCCAATTTAAGCACAATAGTGATAGATATATTTAAAATAGGGAACCAAGTCCCAACATGTGCCAACTCCCATAGACCGAAGGGTCAAGATTCATGAGCCTCTACAGAGTATACAAAGTGTAAATAGTGAATATAACTGTGCACAAGTGTGGGATGATCGGAACAAAATACAGACAAACTGGAGAATCAGGTCCTGCGAACGCTGGCAGCTACCTCGACTGTCCAAAAGCACTCCCGAGCCGCAATAGAATCAGCCCACTGTGATGTACCTGCATCTGCACACAAGGTGCAGGGAGTCGGGTGTGAGTACTTCCAACTCAGCAGTAATAAAAGTAAATAATGTTGAAAGGAAGAAAACCACGATAGGCACTATCTCATGCTACACAATACATGAACTATCTTTTTATTCCTTTCAAGCATATGTGAGTAGATTATTTAGAAATCTCAATTTTAGCTACTTTATTTCATAATAATATATCAATACCTGGATAAAATCTCAAGTAGTGCAAGTCCGCACTCAAATCAGCCCCTCGGGCTCAGCACTCCTTATCAATTTACACCAGGAGATCTGGTCAATAAGGCAACTAATGCATGTGTGCCAGTAATGTATGAGTGCTGAATGTTATGCCACGTAGTACACATATACCAATGTATGTATGCCATGTAATGCATATTACCGCTACGGCGTGTAGCCCGATCCAATTTGGGTACCCGTGCTCACTGTGGGGGTTCGGACTCCGGAGGGGCTCCTACAGCCCAAGCACGATATTAATATCACACCTGCTGCGGCGCGCAGCCCGATCCGTATACCACTGCGGCGTGCAGTCCGATCCATGCATGTGTATGCATATGCTCACATAAAATGTCCTGTCCTAACATATGGCCCTCGGCCCCAATCAGTCTAACAAATAATCAAGAAAAGCCCTACGGGCAACAATATCACATTAGCTCACAGCTAAAATATTATTAAGACCTTGTTCAAGTTTTTCATAACCTTATAAGAATGCTAAATAGCAAAAATACCATTTAAAACCTTAAATTAGAATAAAATATGCACGGTGTTATCAAAACAGTGATACCAATCCCTGAAGGACTCAAATAATTAGCACGAAGTCCAAACATGATAATTAGTCCAATTCACTTCAACAATTAGGAGTTATTATTTATTACGCGGGACGGACCAAGTCACAATCCCCAATGGTGCTCTACCCCACGCCTGTTATCCGGCGTGCAAGTCACCTCAACACAGCACTAAGATGTGCAAGTCCGGGGTTTACTAACCCTCAGGACATCATTTACAAGAATTACCCACCTCGAACCGACGAAAGCTCATGCCCGCGATGCCTTAGCTCCTCGAACCGGCATCCACGCACGTCAAAACTAGCACAATTCAGCACAAATATATCAAAATAGGCTAATGGAACATAACCCAATCGAAAGAACTCCAAAAATATCAAAAATCACAAAATTGGCAAAACCCGAGCCCCGGGCCAACATCTCGAAAAATCTCGAAACTCATATTTCCAGAACCCTCGTCCCGCCACGAGTTCGTACATATAAAATTTACTAAAATCGTAGTTCAAATGGCCTTCCAAAACTAAAAATTCCGTTTTCAATATCTAGGCCACATTTCTTCAAGATTTCAACCCTATTTCATGAAGATTGATGTTAATCTACCATAAAATGATGTTTTTGAGTCAAGAATCTTACCTCCGACGAATACCCGATGATTTCTCAGTGTTCTCCTCGAGTTTTCTTCTCTCTAGGGCTCAAAATTGTGTTTTGGGTATAAGAACCCGTGAGCCCTCTGTTCTGCAATTAAACTCACTGCCGGACGATTTTACTCTACGCGTTCGCGATGCACCTCACGCGAACGCGATGGCCTGTTTGATTACTTCATCGCGAACGCGACGCCTTATCATGCGTCCGCGAAGATCATTTCCCCAGCTTCCGGATTTCTTCTACGCGAACGCGTCTACCCTTCACGCGTACGCGATGGTCTACATCTTTCTCCTACGCGAACGCGGCCTTATTCCACGCAAACGCGATGCGTTCCAATTTCATCTTACGCGAACGCGTTACCATCCCACGC
>JASVEL010012380.1:0-246697 GCA_032618575.1 Nicotiana noctiflora | reverse complement strand
ACGGATAGGATAAATGATTTTGTCCACAAACCGTCTAATCCTCTCCCGATCTGTTGGGACCATCCATGCAGCATAACCAGCCAACTCTAAAAATCTCACCTCATTAGGTATCATAGTCATATCTCCCCGACGAAGCCACTCAAACTGTCTCCACGGCTCCTCCATCTAAGACTACGGTACCCACTTCTCCAGGAAGTGAGTAGAGAACTCCTGCCATGAAAAAGGCGTTGTACCTATCGGACTACGCCGCTCAAATTCCTCCCACGAAGTAAAGGCTCCTCCTGAGAATCGAAAGGTAGTAAATGATACCCCGCTCGACTCTAAGTTCCCTACTATCCAAAGCAGACGTCGACACTTGTCGGGAGAATCCTGGGCATCCTCGCTCGGAACACCACTGAATGTAGGATGTGAGAGCGTGTTGAACCTCTCCAGATGATGCTGCTCATTATCTAGTATCACAAGCACCCCATCACCTTGAAGCGAGGCAACTGGCTGAACTGTGGCAACCTGCTGCGCTGGCGGTGCCTCTGGTGTCTGCAAACCCTGCACTACCTGCTCCGGCGTGCGAGCTGCGGGGGTGTGATGACCACAACTAGTCCGAGAAGTGGCTGCAGTAGTAGGGGTCGAGACTACCTGAGCCAAGCTAGTGCAAATCGATTAAATCTGAGCTCGGGCATCCTGAAGACACAGAATAACAATTGGCACAGCTGGTGCCTGATCAGGTGCTGCTAGGGTCTCTACGGCTGGAGGCTGATCCTAAATGGGGACAACTGGTGCTGCCCTTGCTGCTCTGACTTGCCCATGACCACAGCCGCATCCATGGCTCTAGTGGGTGGCAATGGCAGTCGACCGCCATGTCCGGTAGCACGTGTTTTCGCTATCTACAAGAGAATAGAACACAGAAATTTAGTTCTTGGGTCAACAAAGTCGCACGACAAGAATTTCAAGAATTTGATATTTTCCTATAGGTTTTACAACCTCTCGAGTATAAATATAGACGTCTCCATACCTATCCGCGAGACTCTACTAAACTGGCTCATGATTCGTGAGACCAAGTAACCTAGTCTCTGATACCAACTTGTCACGACCCCAAACCGATCATGATGGTGCCCACCACACTACTAGGCAAGCCCGACCATTTACCATATATTCAACCCAAATGATAAAATGAAACTGATAAGTGAAATAGTAAGTCACTAAGCCATTTAAGTCAAACACGGAAATACTGGTGAAACTACTGAAGTTTAGCCAAAACATAGCATGTAGCCCAACGAAGGACCTGGTGTCACATATATGAGCCTATGAAAAATCGAATGATATCATACTACATAGTCTGTCTAAATGTCTGAAAGTGCGGAAATATAGAGACGAGTCAACGGCTGCGAACGCCATGCATCTACCTCAACACTCTTGGAAGCAAGTTTGCTAATCACTGAAATATCTACTCAACCTGAGAAGAATGACCTGGATCTGCACGCAAGGTGTAGGGAGTAAAGTGAGTACTCCAACCAAGTGAGTAATAAACATAACTAAAACCTAAAGGTAAGAAAACACAGAAAATGCACAAAGTACTCTATATCTAGCAGTTCATAACCAAACAGTGGAGACAATATGTATCAAGTAATATAATTAAAGACTATGCATGAAAGAATGAAACACATATACGGTACACTATAGTACCCGCTGTGGCGTGCATCCCGTTCTATATATTTAACATCGATGGCACTTACTAGGGGTGTGTACAAACTCCAGAGGGCTCCTAAAGCCTAAGCGCAATATCTGCCATGTCTTGGCATCAAAAAGGCTTACGACCTCAATAATAATGTATCATCACTGTGCCGCGCAACCCGATCCATAGTAAGAATATCATCCTTAAAGTCAGGTCCTCGACCCATCTCTATCAAATAAATGTATAGCCTATTGGGCATGACTCACTATCGGGATCTCAGCCCACTTATGTTTTTTTATTAATATTCATGATTAAAAATATAGTTCTTTTATTATTCCAAGAATTGAAAGCATGACTGACAGTATATGACATGCACACAAGTGAGGTAACACACATAAGATCCCTTAAGGATTCTATAGGTCGGCACAAGGCCCCACACACGTCTATAAGCCCAATTCATTGTGATAAAGAATGCATCTTAGTCGCTCATATAGAAAAAATCATACTCGAGATGGACCAAGTCTTAATCCCCAATAGTAACTGACCCTGCACTCACCGTGGAATGCGTGTGACGCCTCAATATAGCATCACGATGTGAAAGTCTTGGGTTACAAACCCTCAGAATAGTAGTTACATCAATTTACTCACCTCAAACCGGCTAAAGAACTAGTATGCCAAGACTTTTCCTCTAGAATCAACCTCCTCGCACTCCAAATCTGGCTAAAACCATAAGGAATATGTTATAATAAGCTAAAGGAACATACCCCAATTGAAAGAACTCAAAAAACACCCAAAAACACAGAGTTGGTGAAACTTGAGCCTCTGGCCCACTTCTTGAAAAAATACGAAATTTACATCTCCAGAATCCTCGTCTTGCCATGAGTCTGTGCGTATAAAATACACAAGAATCAGAGTCCATTTGCCCCCTCAATTCATCAATTTATACCCTATTAAGTTTTAAGTCCTAACCTACATTTTTACCCTTTAATTCCTTGAAATTCCATGATTAACTCATGTTTTTACACCATAATAACATAATTCGAGTCCACATATTCATACCCGAGGAAACCCCTTCGAATCATCTCGAAAATCTCCCAAAAACCCACTTTACTTGAAGTGTTATTTGACGTGTTTTGAGGATTAGAAAGAGTTTGAATAAGGTTGTAGGATGTGTTGGTGCTTTTGGTTGAGATCCCGGGGGCCTCGGGGTGATTTCGAGTGGTTAAACATAAGTTTGAAGCCTTGGTTGCAGTTAGATTTTTCTGTCTTCTGCTATTTCCGCATCTGTGGAAAAGGAGCCGCTTAAGCAGTTCCACAGATGCGGTGGGGGAAGTCGCAGAAGCGACCTAGAGGAGCCCAAGAAGCTTTCTTATAAGGGGAATGTTGAGTGCTAAAACGGGTCATCATAAGCGGATTGTAGACCGCAGAAGCGGACAAAGGGAAACCGCATAAATGGTGTTTGGAATCGCATAACCGGTCCGAATGGTTTTAAGTCAGACTGCATAAGCGGTCAATTAGCCACATAAGCGGGACTGTCGGTGCGGTCAGGGGGCTGCAGAAGCGGAAATCGGGCCTATCTTATAGTGAAAAGTGTTCACAAACTTGGAAAAGAAGAAAACAATTTGGACTTCGAGCAAAGCGAGTTTTTGGGTGATTTTGAAGAGGATTTGAAGGGGTTTCATCAGGTATGGATATTTGGACTCGAATTATGTTAATATGGTGTAAAAACATGAATTAATCACTGAAATACAAGGAATTTAAGGGTAAAAATTAAGGTTAGGCCTTGAAGCATAAGAGGGTTTAAATCGATGATTTGAGGGGTCAAATGGACTCCGATTCTTTTGTATTTTAATGTACGGACTTGTGGCGAGATACAAATTCTGGTGATGCACAAATTTTGTAATTATTTGAGAAGGGGGACTGGGGCTCGGGTTTTGCCAACTTCAGGTTTTTGGGTGTTTTTTGAGTTCTTTTAATTCAGTTATGTTTCATTAGCTTATTATAATGTATTGCACGTGGTTTTGATCAAATTCGGCGCGTGAGGAGGTTTATTCAAGAGGGAAAGGCTTAGCGGACCAGTCTCTTGGCCGGTTTGAGGTGAGTAATAGATGTAAATGATGATCTGAGGGTTTGAAACCTCGGTATATCACATAGTGATGCTACATTGAGGTGAGTCACACATTCTAGGATTATTGCGGGGTCGATTGTGAAAGAGGACTATGGTTTAGTCCGACCGATTGATGTACGTACTGTGTTATTGGCTAAAAATTAGCTAGCAAACCTCCTACTTGGATGGTAATTGATATATTTGGGCTGTATGTTGTTTACTTGGACCCAGCAAGGATTATTATCACTGTAGTATGATGTTCAGCATGTATTCATGATATCAGCCCTGAGTTAAATACTGTCTCGAAATGGCAAGTAATATCCTAAGGTTTTAAACACCTAATTTACAATTTTAGATAATTGGAACTAAAAATAGTAATTTAACTATACCTATGTGGCTTGCATGCATTTACTTGGACTGATAGTGGATTGGGCTGCACACCATAGCAAATGTTATGACGATATAGTGCTTGGGCTGTAGGAGCCCCTACGGAGTCTGAACCTCCACAGTGAGCGTGGGTACCCAAATGAATCGGGCTGCGCACCACAACGGTCATGTGCATTGCATTGCATTTATACATCTATATATGCATGTGTTATCTATCACAAATGGTTGTTATTACACTGCTAAATGTGTAGGAGTATTGATGTTATCTTTACATTGTTATATATTGGGATTTCTTACTGTCAGTCATTATCCATGTTTATTACCACAGAGTTGGAAGTACTCACTTTACTCCCTACACCATGTGTGCAGATCTAGGTACCTCGGGAGTTTAGCGGAGCTTTTGCTGTCTTCAGAGTTTTTTTCGGAGGTGTTGAGGTAGATGCCTGATGTCCGCAGGACACGACTCCTTCCTTATCCCTTTTATTATCTTTCCACAACTTTGAATGTATGTATTATTGGAATTTTATTACACTATATTGTTAGAGGCTCTAGACTCGTGAACCCCGGGTCTTTGGGAGTGTATTCCATATTATTGTGATATTTAGCTTAAATTTATCTATTAGTTTGATATTTTAGCTGCATTGCAAGTTAAATTATTTTCAAATAATTAGTTCTGAGCTTTATGCTCGGGTTGAGAGTGTAAATGGTCGGGCTTGCCTAGAAGTTGTGTTTAGCGCCATCACAATTGGGTTTGAGGCCGCAAAAAGTTTGTATCAGAGCCTACGTTATTAGGCCTTATGAGTCATGAGCCAGTTAGTAGAGTCTCGCAGATCGGTATGGAGACGTCTCTATTTATCCTCGAGAGGCTGCAGAACCTTTAGAAAACACTTCATATTCATGAACTCTTATCGTGCGGCTTTGTTGTTTCGAGAACTAAACTTTTGTATTCTATTCTCTCGCAGATGGCAAGAACTCGTGCTACCAAACGTGGCAGACGACCACCATTGCCACCTACTAGAGGTCGTGGACGCGGCCGTGGTCATGGTCGAGGTAGAGCAGCAAGGGCAATACCAGTTGACCCACAATATCCCCTATTCAGGACCATTCTTCAGCTGTTGATACTCCTGCAACACCCGTTCGGGCACCGACAGTGCCTATCGTGATTCCTGGTCTTCAGTAGGCTTTAGCTTGATCTTATCTGTCTACACTGGTCTGGCTCAGGCAGTTTCAGCATCTACTACCACAGCTACTTCTTAGACCGTGGGTGGTCATCAGACCCCCGCAGCTCGTACACCCGAGAAGGTTGTGTATGGATTACAGACACCAGAGGCAACCCCAACTCAGCTAGTTGCACCGGTTGTCCCAGTTGCGCCAGTCACACCAGCTATAGAGTATGTTGTTCCAGTTTATACCAGACAATGAGAAGCGGTTGCGAGAAAGGTTTGGTAGAATTCAGCCTCTGTTATTCAACGGTATTAAGGGTGAGGATGCCTAGAGATTTCTGGACAAGTGTCAGTGGATGCTTCGCACTGCAGGGCTCTTAGAGTCGACTAGAGTGTCTTTTACCACTTTTCAGTTCTCAGGTCCAGCATTTACATGGTGGGAGGAGTTTGAGAGGTGTAGGTCCGCAGGAGCAGCACCCCTTAGTTGGCAGCAATTCTCCACTCTCTTTTTCGAGAAGTATGTGCCACAGTCTCGTAGAGAGGAGTTGCACCGATAGTTTGAGTGGTTGATCTGTGGTTGATCTAGGGTGATATGACAGTGACCCAGTATGAGTTGAGGTACACGCAGTTGGCTAGACATGCTACTTGGATGATCCCGATAGATCGAGAGAGGATCAGGAGGTTTGTGGATGGTCTCAACTATCTAATTCGTATTTTGATGACTAGGGAGAGGGTGGTAGCAACTTCATTTGAGGAGGTAGTCGATATGGATCATCAGATTGAGACAGATCATCACGGGAGCGTGAGGAGAGGGAGGCCAAGAGGCCACGAGGTTCAGGTAGCTATAATGGTGCTCCATCTAGGGGCCAATTCCAGTAGGGCAGAGGTCGTTCTTTCAGGCCTCCTTAGACAGGTCGCCCAAAGTATAGTAGGGCTTCTTCTAGTCAAGGCCGTAAGGGATATCAACAGGTCTAGTCTTCACTTAGTGCCCTCCCAGCTTAGAATTCTACTCCTACCTCTTCAGCCCAGGGTTCATCGGTAGCGAGGGGTTCCCTCCAGCCCCCTTCTCCAGCACCGGGTAGTTGCTATGAGGGTGGTGAGTTTGGCCACATGAGGAGACATTGTCCTCGGCTTTGTAGTGGTCGGTCTCAGTAGAGGGATCAGCCCTTCTCTTCTACTCCATCTATTTCAGCACTATCCCAGTCAGGTAGGGGTGGAGGTCAGTCAGCTAGGGATCACCTTAGGAGTGGAGATCAATCGAGTGGTGGTCATGGTCGGTTCTATGTACTTCCGGACAAAAGAGACATTGTTGCATCAGACACAATTTTCATAGGTATTATCTTAGTGTGCCACAGGGATTCTTCTATTTTACTTGATCTCGGGTCTATATACTCCTATGTGTCTTCATATTTTGCCCACAATCTGGGTACGACCCATGGATGTCTTGCCTTGCCTATGCATGTATCTATCCCGGTGGGTGATACTATTATTGTGGATCACGTACATCGATCTTGTCTTGTTATTATTGGAGTTCTGGAGACACAAGTGGATTTATTGTTGTTATGTATGGTAGACTTTGATATGATTCCAGGTATGTATTGGCTATCCCCGTACCACGCTATTCTGGAATGTCATGCCAAGAAATGTCATATGCCATTTTAGGTATTTCGAGGATTGAGTGGCGAGGTTATACTAATTATGTTCCCAATAGGGTGATTTCTTTCTTAAAGGCCCATCAAATGGTTGGGAAAGGTTGTTTATCATATTTAGCATTTGTGAGAGATGATGGAGCTGAAACTCCTAGTATTGATTCTGTGCTCGTTGTTAGAGATTTCCTAGATTTGTTTCAAGCAGACATGTCGGGCTTGTCGCCAGACATGGATATTGATTTTGGAATTGATCTGGTGCTGGGCACTTAGCACATATCTATTCCTCCCTATCGTATGGCACCAGCTGAGTTAAAACAATTGAGGGAACAACTTCAGGAACTCCTAGATAACGGGTTCATTTGCTCGAGTGTGTCGCCGTGGGGTGCACCTGTCTTGTTTGTCAAGAAGAGGGATGGCTCAGTGAGGATTTGTATTGATTACAGGTAGTAGAACAAGGTAACAGTGAATAACAAGTATCCTCTACCGTGCATTGATGATTTGTTTGACCAGCTCCAAGGATCGAGGCTATTCTAATAGATTGATCTTCGTTCGGGCTATCACTAGCTGAAGATTAGGGATTCTGGTATTATGAACACAATTTTCAGGACAAGATTTGGGCATTTTGAGTTTCTAGTTATATCTTTTGGGCTGACTAGTGCCCCAGCTGCGTTCATGCATTTGATGAACAAGTTGTTCCGGTTCTATCTGGATTCATTTGTGATTGTGTTTATTGATGACATCTTGGTGTACTCGCGTAGACAAGAGGAACATGCTCAACATTTGAGAGTAGTATTGTAGAGATTGAGGGAGGAGAATCTTTATGCAAAGTTTTCCAAGTGTGAGTTTTGGCTTTGGGTCTGTACCTTTTCTGGGACACGAGGTCTCTAGTGATGGTATTCATGTTGAACCAAAGAAGATAGAGGCGGTGTAGAGTTGGCCTAGACCATCCTCAGCTACAGAGATCCACAGTTTCCTCAATTTGGCGGGGTATTATCATCGGTTTGTCCAAGGATTTTCATCAATTGCTTCATCCTTGACAAAGTAAACGCAGAAGGGTGCACCATTCATATGGTCAGATGAGTGCGAGGAGAGCTCTTAGCAGCTCAAGAAAGCTTTGACCACAACCTAGTGTTAGTATTGCCATCAGCTTCAGGTTCTTACACCATGTATTATGATGCTTCGAGAGTTGGGATTGGATGTGTGTTGATATAGGATAGTAGAGTTATTTCCTATCTTTCTCGTCAGTTGAAGCCGCATGAAGAGATGCCATAGTTCATACTTTGAAGATTTGGAGGTATTACTTTTATGGCGTATCCTGTGAGGTATATACTGATCATCGTAGTTTTTAGCACTTGTTCAAACATAAGGATCTAAATTTGAGGCAGCAGAGGTGGCTTGAGTTGCTCAAGGATTATGACATTACCATATTGTATCATCCAGGGAAGGAAAATGTAGTGGCCGATGCTTTGAGCCGAAAGGTGATTAGTATGGGCAGCTTGGCGTATATTCCAGTTGGGTAGAGACCCTTTGCAGTTGATGTTCAGGATTTGGCCAATCGGTAGGTGAGGTTGGATATTTCGGAGCCTAGTTGGGTGTTGGCTACTGTGGTATCTCGGTCTTCCTTGAATGACCGCATTAGAGAGCGCCAGTATGATGATCTATATTTGCTTGTCCTTAAGGACAGAGTTTAGCATGATGATGCCAGGGATGTGACTGTTGATAGTGATGGTGTGTTGAGGATGCATGGCCGGATTTACGTGCCTAAAGTGGATGGGCTTCGGGAGTTGATATTGGAGGAGGCCCACAGCTCGTGGTAATCAATTCATCCAGGTGTCGCAAAGATGTATCAGGATTTGAGGCAGCATTACTGGTGGAGAAGAATGAAGAAGGATATTGTGAGTCATCTAACTTGGTACCTCAACTGTCAACAGGTCAAGTGTGAGCATCAGAGGCTCGGTGGTGTGCTTCATCACATGGATATTCTCGAGTGGAAATGGGAAAGGATTACTATGGACTCTTTACGTGGTCTCCCTCGAACAACAAGGTAGTTCGATTCAGTTTGGGTGATTGTGGATCAGCTGAACAAATCCGCGCACTTCATTCCTGTATGTACTACCTATTCTTCGGAATGACTAGCAGAGATTTTCATCCGGGACATTGTGCGATTGCATGGGGTCCCAATTTCTATTATATCGGGTAGAGGTACTCAGTTTACTTCTCAGTTCTGGAGGACTTTTCAGTGAGAGTTGGGTTCATAGGTAGAGTTGAGCACTTTGTTTCATCCTCAGACAAACGGGCAGTCCAAGCGTGCCATTTAGATATTGGAAGACATGTTGCGTGTCTGTGTTATTGACTTTGGAGGTTCTTGGGCTAATTACTTTCCTCTTGTAGAGTTTGCTTACAACAACAACTACAAATCTACCGTTCAGATGGCGCCATATGAGGCTTTATATAGGAGATGATGTCGATCTCCGGTTGGTTGGTTTGAGTCCGACGAGGCTAGGTTGTTAGGGACAGAGTTAGTCCAAGATGCCTTAGATAAGGTAAAGGTGATTCAAGAGAGACTTCGTATAGCTCAGTAGCGTAAGAAGAATTACATGGACCAGAAGGTCCGAGATATATCTTATTTGGTGAGTGAGATGGTCTTCTTGAAGGTTTTGCGTATGAAGGGCGTCATGAGATTTGGAAAGAAATAGAAGATGAGTCCTAGATTCATTGACCCTTTTAAGATACTCAGAAGGATTGGAGAGGTGTCCTATATTTTTGCTTTGCCGCCCAGCCTATCAGGAGTTCATCCGATATTTAACGTGTCTATGCTCCACAAGAATGTTGGGGCCCCATCGCATGTGTTGGACTTCAGTACAGTTCAGTCGGATGATGACTTCACTCATGATGTGGAGCCTGTAGCTATTTTTGGTCAATTGGTTCGGAGATTGAGGTATAAGGATATAACGCTAGTGAAGGTGCAGTGGAGAGGTCATCCGGTGAAGGATGCTACTTGCAAGACCGAGCGAGAGATGTGGAGCAGATATCCTCACTGGTTTGAAACTCGATGTATGTTTCTTCTCCCGCTCGAGGAAGAGCATTTGTTTTAGTTGCGGAGGATGTGATGACCCGGTCCGTTGTAACGTGAGTTACCGTCCCGTTTCTCCCATATTGTGTTGCTTATGTTTTAATGTTGGTATTTGAGTTGATCTCGTGTAATTGAGTTGGTTTTAGTTTGAAATGAGGCACTTAGCCTTTTAGAAAAAAGCTTATTTTAGAAAAAAGTCAACCAGAAGTGGACTATGTGGTTAGAGGGCTCAGATGTGAATTCTAATGGTTCGGTTAGCTTCTGGGAATGATTTTTGACTTAGGAGTGCGACTAGAAACGAATTTGGAAGCCCGATGTAGAATTAGGCTTGAATTGGCAAAGCTTGAATTTTGGCGAATTCCAGTTAATAGGTGAGATTTTTATTCGAGGGCCGGAATGGAATTTTGAGAGTTGTAGTAGCCTCGCTAAGTGATTTTGTATATGTCTGCAAAGTTTCAGGTCATTCGGACGTTGTTTGGTCGGGTTTTTGATTGAATGTGCATTTCAAATTTTTTGATGAAAACTAGCCTTGAATCCGAAGTATTTTATTGGTTTTAGCATTATTTGACATGTTTTGAGGATTGGAATAAGTTTTAATAAGGTTATAGGATGTGTTGGTGCTTTTGGTTGATGTCTCGGGGGCCTCGGGGTGATTTTGGATGGTTAAAGGGGAGTTTGAAGCCTTTATTACAGTCAGATTTTTCTATCTTCTGCTATTTCCACATTTGTGGAAAAGTATCCGCTTAAGCGGTTCCGCAGATACGACGGTGGAAGTCGCAGAAGCGACCAGGAGGAGCCCAGGAAGTTTTCGCAAAAGCAGAAGGTCAAGCGCTAAAGTGGGTATGTATAAGCGGATTGTAGACCACATAAGCGGTCAACGGGAAACTACTTAAGCGGTGATAGGAATTGCATAAGCAGTCCGGGTGGTTTTAAGTCAAACAGCATAAGTGGTCAATTATCCACATAAGCGGGACTACAGGTGCGGCTAGGGGGCCACATAAGTGGAAATCGGGCCTGTGTTATAGTGAATAGTGTTCACAAAATTGTAAAAGAAGAAAACAATTTGGACATCGAGCAAAGCAAGTTTTTGGGCGATTTTGAAGAGGATTTGAAGGGGTTTCATCAGGTATGGATATTTGGACTCGGATTATGTTCTTATGGTGTAAAAACATGAATTAATCACTGAAATTCAAGGAATTAACGTGTAAAAATGGAGGTTAGGGCTTGAAGCTTAAGAGGGTTTAAATTGATGATTTGAGGGGTCAAATGGACTCCGATTCTTGTGTATTTATATGTACGGACTCGTGGAGAGACAAGGATTCTGGTGATGCAAATTTCATAATTTTTCGAGAAGTGGGCTCGGGGCTCGGGTTTTTCAAACTTCATATTTTTGGGTATTTTTGACTTCTTTTGATTGGGTTATGTTCCATTAGCTTATTATAACGTATTCCTTGTTGTTTTGATTAGATTCAATGTGTGAGGAGGTTTATTCAAGAGGGAAAGTCTTAGCGGACTAGTCTTATGGCCGGTTTGAGGTGAGTAATAGATGTAGATGATGATCTGAGGGTATAAAACCCCAGTGTATCACACTGTGATGCTATATTGAGGCGAGACATGTGCGATACGGTGAGTGCGGTGTCAATTGTGAATAAGGACTATGGCTTAGTCCGACCGATTGATGTTCGTACTATGTTATTTGCTAAAAATTAGCTGGTGAACCTCCTACTTGGATGGTTATGGATATAATTGGGTTGTATGTCGTTTACTTGTATCCCATAGGAATTATTATCAATGTTCCATAATGTTTGACATGTTTTTAAGATATCAATCCTAAGTTAAACACTGTCTCGAAATGGCTAGTAAATCTAAGGTATTAAACACCTAATTTATAATTTCTAATAATTGGAACTAAAAATGGTAATTTAACTGTGCCTGTGTGGCTTGCATGCATATAACTGGACTGATAGTGGATCAGGCTGCAAGCCGGAGCAAATATTACGATGATATTGTGCTTGGGTTGTAGGATCCCTTCTGGAGCCTGAACCCCCACAGTTGATGTGCCGGAGAAATTCGGCACATTTACATACTAATTGCTTAGATATTAGCTTGTTTTATTGCAAAATTTAGTCCATACTTATGTGATTTTGTGCTCTTACAGATCAAGAGGAAGAAAAGACCAAGGACATGAAAATGGAATAAAAAAGACAAGAAAAAGGCAAAGTATTGCCGAATGCAAATCTGCGGACCACTCTGCGGTCGCAGATTGCACATGCAGACCGCATAATTGCGCCTCAAATCGTAGAGCAAAACAGTGTCTGGAGATAAAAATCATGTCAATAATGCAACGCATTCTGCGATCGCATAAGCAACATGAGGACCACATTTCTGCCGCAAAATAAACAAGAAGAAAACCCAGGATTCAATTATGCGGTGCCATCTGCGATTGCATTATCACAAAGCGGACCGCAGAATGGTAATACGATGGAAGAACTGGAAGCTAGGGTTTTTATTATGCGGAGCGGCTTCTCAATATGCGGACTGCAGACCTGTTATGCGGCAGATCTGCAGTCGCAAAGCTGACTTGGAAGGGTAAATTTGTGCGATTTTTGTCCGAATTTGGTCCCTCTATAAATAGTTTTTAGAATCTTGTGTGGGAAGAGCTGGTTTACCCTTTACACTACACTCCAAGACTTTAATATCTCATCTTTGTGGAAGCTTTTGGTTGAATATTCTCTTACTTTGTAAGCATTTATGACATTTATTACACTTTGTATTTTGTATTTTAGCATGTGTGGCTAAATTAAAATACTAATGTTGTGAACCCTAAATGGGTGTTATGTAAATGAGTGTTTAACATTGAATATATGCATAATGGTTGGTTGATATTTATTTACTTCTCATTCTTTATTTATTGTTGGTGGTTGCAAACATTGACAAAAGCCATTTAAGTCTTACTTTGCTTGGGAAAGTGAGTTAGATTTTGGAAGAAGTAAATAACAAAGATTCGAGGCCTTACACCTTGTTTAATAGAATCGCTTAGGGATAAGTGGGTTTTATTTGGCATCTATTGATTGTTATTAATTGCGAATCTTAGACTTTTGGGAAAAAGCAAGAGAGAAAATACTATTCAATTATTGGGAAATATTGGGTAGTTGCATAGATATCAATTGCATATCAATAACCGACCATTAGAAATATATCATATTAACACCGATAATATTACACTTCATTTATGGGAACACAACCTTTGTTTAATAAACCTTATTAATTACTACATCAAGCATTCAAATTAGTTATTGCCCTAAAACAACTCTCACCCAAACTCTTGCTACTCTTACTACATTTTCATGTTACTACTAACGGAATAGATTTAAGATTCTAGTCAGGTAACACACTAATTCCAGTAATCGTTTCACACTTATTCCCTGTGGGATTGGACCCCAACCTTTTTGGGTTACTATATTTGACACCGACCGTCTTACACTAATTATCAAAATGTAATTTGAGCGTATCAAATTTTGTCGCCGTTGCCAGGGAATACGGTTTTGAAATTACTCATTAGTGTGTACTTTACTTTATATCTAATTCTATTCCATCACACTTTGCTTGCTTTGATTGGTGTGATAGGCTACAATGTCTGATTACGAGGATGAAGGGGAAGAAAATCCTTTTGCGGACATCGATGAATATATCGATGACACAAATGCAATCGTACCCCCTGTTGTTGGTGCCTCAACTTTTAAGGTGGATCATGGCTAATCCTCATGCTCAAGGCAGAAGGGTTTTTCAGGAATTCCACCGATGACAACCCAACCCAGCATTTAAGGAATTTTTTGGGAGTGTGTGCTATGAACAAACAAACAAATGTCTCGGAAGATGCTTTAAGGTTGAGAATATTCAAATACTCATTGGCCGGTGATGCAAGGAGGTGGCTTCAAAACTTGCCACCCAATTCAATCCGATCATGGCCAGAACTTGTCTAGGCATTCCTAGCAAAATAGTTCCCAAAAAGCAAGAAGTCTGAGCTTAGAGGCAAAATCTTCTTCTTTAAGCAACAACAAGGGGAACATTTACATGAGGCTTGGGATCGCTTCAAACTATATTTGGTAAGGTCGCCAAATCACGGATTCCCTAATTCTATCTTGCTTGAGAAGTTCTACATGGGTTTTGATCCCATGAACCAAGCCATTGCGAAGAATGCGGCGGATGGGTCATTTATGGATAAGTCTTTTGCTAGGTAACATAAATCCTCGATAAGATGGCTAAACATAATCAAGCATGGCATTCTGAGGATACATCCGGCGGAGTAGCATATGGGTCTCCTTCTTTGACAAAGAGAGAGACCAAATCATTGCGGGGCTAGCCACAAATGTGAATGTGTTGACCAAAATGTTCACAAAAAATCAAACGAAGAAGGTCAACATCGTCAAGGATATGCCACCCATCCCTAATGAAGATTTTGAAGAGGCTAATTACATTAACAACCCTCAAGGAGGGTACCAAAGGCAATACTATCAAGGTCAAGGACCACAAAACCAATGGACGCCAAACCCGCAAGGGCAAGGCAACTAACAATGGAGGTATGACCAAGGTAGTTCACACCAAAGAAATTGGAGCAACAACAACAACTTTTCTAACTGGAGTGAAAACCCATATGTTCCTCCGAAAGGGCAACATTCGAACCAAGAATCCTCTAATGATTCAAAATTGGAAGCTATGCTTGAGAGAGTGCTACAAAATCAAGAAAAGTCCGATGCTTCCATGAGGAACATGGCCGAGGTTGTTGGCTCTCATACCGCCTCCATCCAAAAATTGGATATGCAAATGAGAGACCTCTCCAAGGAGAAAAATCCCAAGCAAAAAGGAACACTCCCTAGTGACACGGTTGCAAACCCAAGAGGTAGTGGAAGTGGTCCAACCTCTCACGTCATGGAATTCACTTCTAGGAGTGGAAAAGTGCTAACCGGAGAGAGTGAACACATGGTTGAAGAAGTGGAGACCGAACAAAGAGTTGAGGTTGAAAAACAAAAGGTTGTTGTGGTTGAAGAACCAAAGGTTGTTGAAGTTGGAAGAATTCCGGAAAATGCTAAAGCACTACAAGAAGATCGGGAAGAGGAAAAGGAATAGGGGAAAGAGTCATCAAAACCTCTTCCACCTATTCCTAGGCCTCCTCCTCCATTCCCTCAAAGGCTAGCAAGAAGGATTGATGATAGCAAACTTGAAAAGTTCTACGACATTCTCAAGTAATTGACGGTGAACATTCCTTTTGTGGAAGCTTTTCAAGAAATGTCGGGGTTTGCTAAGTACTTGAAAAATTTGATCACCAACAAGAAGGCCACAAAGCATGAGGTGGTAAACATGACCCACCGGGTTAGTTCTATTATTGCCACAAATCCGGTCCAAAAGATGGAAGATCCGAGAGCTTTTACCATACTTTGTACTATTGGGGAGCATGAATTTGCAAGAGCCCTATGTGAGAATGGAGCTAGCATCAACTTTATGCCACTTTCCATTTATAAGCAAGCGGGATTAGGTATGCCAAGACCAACAAGCATGAGATTGCGAATGGCCGATCGTTCCATCAAGCGACCGGTAGGAATTGTTGATGATGCGCTAGTGAAAGTGGGGAAATTCCATTTGCCTGCGGACTTCGTAATTCTTGATTGTGCGGTTGATAAAGAAATCCCTATCATTTTGGGGAGACCATTCTTAGCCACGGGAAGAGCACTCATGGATTTGGAGCGGAATGAAATTAAATTTCGGGTGAATGATGAAGAGGTTACATTTCAAGCAAGCAAGGGCATGAAGTTGCCCCATGAATATGAGAGCATTTCTATGATAGAAGCGGTTGATGAGATAGGATGCCGTGGAATTGAAAATTGAAGAACAATGCCTTGGTGAGGCATTGGCGGCTATCTTGATGAATTTTGATGGGGAAGACATGGATGGGTACATAGAGTCGGTAAATGCATTGGAGGGTCTTGGATCCTACATTACACTCCGGCAAAGCTTTCTCTTGACTTAGAGAATAGAGCTACTCCCACCACAAAGCCATCAATCATTGAACCACCACAACTAGAGCTCAAACCACTTCCTCCACACCTAAGGTATAAATTTCTTGGCTCTAATGATACTTTACTCATAATTGTTTCTTCTTTGTTGAATGATGTGCAGGTGGAGCAATTATTGGAAGTCTTAAAGGAGCATAGGCAAGCTATTGGGTGGACAATCGTCAACATCCGAGGCATTCCTGCGAGTATTTGTGAATGTGGAGCATCAAAGACGATTAAATCCTTCAATGCAAGAGGTAGTGAAGAAGGAAATCATCAAGTGGTTGGATACCAGAGTTGTTTACCCAATTGCCGATAGCTCTTGGGTGAGCTTGGTGTAATGTGTACCAAAGAAGGCAGGCATAACCATGATTGAAAATGAAAAAAATGAGCTCATCCCAACAAGAACGGTGACCGGGTGGAGAGTGTGCATGGATTATCGGAAGCTCAATAGTGCAACTTGCAAGGACCATTTCCCTATTCCTTTTATTGATCAAATGCTTGATCGGCTAGCGGGAAGGGCATTCTATTGCTTCCTTGATGGGTATTCCTGTTACAACCAAATCAACATCGCATTGGAGGATCAAGAGAAAACAACATTCACATGTCCTTATGGGACATTTGCCTTTATTTGGATGCCATTTGGGTTATGCAATGCTCTGGCGACCTTTCAAAGATACATGATGTCCATTTTCTCTGACATGGTGGAGGATTATCTAGAGGTCTTCATGGATGATTTCTCGGTTGTAGGTTATTCTTTTGAGCATTGTCTTGCCAATCTTCGACAAGTGCTTAAGAGATGTGAATAGACGAATCTTGTGTGCTAAATTGGGAGAAATGTCACTTCATGGTGGAGGAAGGTATTGTGTTGGGGCAAAAGATTTCTAAGCATGGCATTGAGGTTGACCGGGCAAAGATAGAGATCATTTCTAAACTTCCTCCACCCACTTCGGTAAAAGGTGTTCGAAGTTTCTAGGGCCACACTGGATTCTATAGGAGATTCATCATGGACTTCTCCAAGATTGCACACCCCATGTGCAAGCTTCTTGAGAAAGTTGCAAAATTTGTGTTCGATGACAAGTGCATCAAGGCATTTGAGGAATTAAAGTTGAGGCTCACCACAACACCTATTATTGGCACTCCCGATTGGACCCATCCTTTCGAACTGATGTGTGACACCAGTGGTGTAGCAATTGGATCAATGCTAGGCCAACGCCACAAAAAAATACTTCATCCGGTCTATTATGCAAGCAAAACTCTCAATGGGGCGCAAATGAACTACACTGTCACTGAGCAAGAACTTCTTTCCATTGTGTACGCTTTTGAGAAGTTCCGAGCCTATTTATTGGGGTCCAAGGTGGTGGTCTACACAAATCATGCGACTCTTCGATATCTCATGGCGAAGAAAGATGCAAAACTGTAAGGCCCCGTAAAAGTTTTGTGCATGTAAGGCCTCATGCATGGTTATTTGAACTTGATTGTTAGTAAAGAGGAAGTTACTAGGCGTAAGAACCTGCGAAACAAGATCGGAAAAGCTAGGATAGCTTGGGTAAGCATAAAGTAGGACGTTAAAAGAAGGAAACTCGATACCAGGTATGTATGGCTAATTTTGATTCTTGCGAAATCACCTATATGTGTGAAATTGTTGGGTTCATGTTAATTTGACAAATTGTGTGAAATTATTGATGTTGTTGTTGGATACTCAAACTGCTGTTGAACTATGAGTGATGTAATATGGGATACAAACTGATAGATAAATGAGAGTTGAATTTGGTAAAAGAATTGTGAATAATGGCTATAATGGCATATATGGTACCTTGTGGAAAAGAAACGAAACACTTGAGGTGTGGTAAGTTATTGAACATATCAATATGAACATCCACGATTCTGGAAATATTGTAACTTGGTTGTGATATTGGCTTGAGAAGTAATTGAGAACATGAACCAATGTGTAAATTGCTTATTTGAACTTGTGGTAATTGTGTGTAGTGTCTTATCTGCTGTTTGTGATTATTGTGTTTGAAAACTGTACGGTGGGATCGAGTTGCGTGCCGTAACATGAAGAAATAAAGTGTGGGTTGGGGTGATAAGGGTAGCCGAGGTAATAAGGGTGGATGAGGTAATAAAGATGGAAAGCGATCGAAATCGCAAATGAAATTGATACAAAATCATTAATATGAAATTTGAAAGGAGACAGCAGGAGAGTTTGCAACCTGTGGGGCACTGATTGCCCCTATGTTTGACTACTTGCAATTTATGTGGTTGATTGGTTGTTGTTCTATTTGTTGACTTTAAATGTGCTTGTGTTGAGGCTTATCTGAAATGAGTAAAAGGTGGGAAACATGGTTAGTTCGCTTAATTGATTTCTTGATGTAATCTATTGGCTGTCTTGTCATCGTGATTCTTGTTTAACGACTTGAGTTTACTTGGGACAAAGTTTGTCCATACATACCAGTACAATTCAAGTGTACTGACGTCCCTTTTTCCGGGACGCTACATTCGTATTATGATTGTAGGTGGATTAGTAGGAGGCACTTCAGCTCATCGGCAGTAGTATCCTTCACCTTCCACTGCCCGTTTTGGTGAGCCCCTTTCTTCCTTGGGGCCCTGTGTGGTTCATGCCACTTTTGTTTAGATTTCATTTTGGTTTTGTAAGGTATAGCCGGAGCCTTGTTACCGATAAGTATTGTATTCCCTTTTGTATCTTAAAGGCTCTGTAGACATGTAAACTGTGGGATTCCAGTCTTATGTATATATTATGTTATGTCGGGCCATTGTAAAAACTGCAAACTTGATAATGAATCACTCGTATGGTTTTTTTTTGTTTATTGTGAAATCATTTATGATTAGTAGGATATTTGGTTAATGAGAAACAATCAACATAGGGGTAACGTGTGGGAATGAAAGGCACCCATGTCCGCTTGACTGGGGCTACCCTGTCAGGCGCCGGTCATGTACCTCGATTTGTGGCATGACAAACTTGGTATCAGAGCCAAGTTGGTTTTAAAGTGTCCTAGGATGTCTCGGAGCCGTGTCTAGTAGTGCCCTTCTTATCGGTGTGTTGTCGACCACATCAGATAAGTTGGGGGCTACACGGGCATTTAGGAATATACCTATTTCTTTGTTAATCTGTATCGTGCGGTAAAGTGCAATGTGGAAATGTTTGTGTCTAATTCGCGCCTTGTTCCCCAATTTTCAGAATATGGCGCCTAAGAAGAAGGCTAGACTCGGCCTTGGGGCCAATGCCGGCCCGTGTGCAGCTGCTAATCATGTACCCGATGCCGTGGGCGAGAATGACCCACAAGTCTTGAATTTGCCTGGCCCATCTGTTCAAAACCCAAGTGTCCCTATTCCAGCTGCGGCAGAGGATGCCACCATTCCTCCTGCCAGTGTTCCTGACTCAGATACAGTTCCCGCTTCGGGTTCTGGTATATCTAATGAGGATCTTAGGGGAGCCATTCATATGTTAACACAGTTAGTGGCCGCCCAGGCCCAGAGATCCCATGATGCCCCTGCATCCTCCAGCGGACAGGGAGATTCTTCCAGCTCCAGAGTCCACAAGTTCTTGCGGTTGGCCCCTCCAGAATTCTCAGGTACCGATCGAGAGGCTGACCCACAAGACTTCCTTGATGAGATATACAAGTCCCTCAGAGTGATGAAGGCTACAGATAGAGAGGGGGTAGAGATGGCCTCTTACAGGCTGAAGGGAGCAACACGTTCATGGTTCGAAATGTGGGAGGATTCCCGTGAGAAAGGGAGCCCTCCGGCCAGATGGGATGAGTTCGTAGATGCATTTATGGACCACTTCTTGCCTGCCGAGGTGATGGCAGCCCGTGCCACGGAGTTCGAGGTCCTCAAACAGGGCAGTATGAGTGTTTGGGAGTATCACATGGAGTTCGTAAGGTTGTCCAAGTACGCTCCTCATTTAGTGTCGACCATGGATGCCCGGGTTCGATGGTTTGTTCAGGGCCTTAGCCCTTTGGTAGTGAATGAGGCCGCCACAGCAGCTTTGCACTCAGATATGAACTATGGGAGGATCGTGGGGTTTGCTCGGGCCACAGAGGCCAGGAAATTGAAGATTCGTGCAGAAAGAGAAAGTAGCAGCAGGGCCCGGTCAATGGGTCATTCAGGGAGATCACTTCCAGGGAAAGGGTCATCAGGGCCATCCCAGTCATATGCTCGGTCCTCCGCGAGTGCACCGCCATCCGTGCACAGTCATCAGTAGGGCAGTTACTCGAGACCTGGTCCAGACAGCAGGAGGTCTCGTTAGTCTGGTCGTCCTAGGGTGAGGTCCCAGCAGCAGGGGAGACCTACATGCCCCAAGTGTGGGAGATTTCATACGGAGACTTGCTACCTTGACATCCCGGTGTGCTTCGGGTGCGGGGTGAGAGGTCACATTCAGCGGGACTGCCGTACACCCCGTCGGGGTATAAGTAGGGGATCTACTCAGTCATCCGGTTCTTCAGCTGCTACATCATCAGCGCGTACTCCAGCATCAGCAGGGCATGGTGCAGCTAGGGGTGGAGCTCATGGTAGGGGTGGACCTAGCCGATTCTATGCATTAAGTGGCTGCTAGAATGCCGAGGCTTCTCCAGATGTTGTTACAGGTATCCTGTCTGTTCAGACTATTGATTGCTATGCCCTTATTGATCCGGGGTCCTCCTTGTTTTATGTTACTCTATTCATTGCTTCAAGTTTTGGGATAGAACCCGAACAGCTTCATGAGCCGTTCTTTGTGTCGACTCCGGTTGGTGATTCTATTATAGCCTCACAAGTCTATAGAAATTGTGTTGTTACGGTAAGTGGTTGTGTTACCACAACCGATCTTATTGAGCTTGGGATGGTTGATTTTGATGTAATTATGGGGATGGATTGGCTCTATTCATGCTTTGCCAAGCTTGACCGTCGGACGAGAGTTATGAGGCTCGAGTTCCCTAACGAGCCAGTTATTGAATGGAGAGGAAATGGTGTAGTGCCAAGGGGTAGGTTTATTTCCTACCTTAAGGCTTTGAATATGATTAAGAAGGGGTGTATCTATCACTTGGTTCGGGTAACGGACACCACCTTAGAGGTGCCTACCCTCGAGTCCGTGCCAATTGTGAATGAATTTCCTGAAGTGTTTCCGGATGAGCTTCCAGGCATTCCGCCGGATAGGGAGATTGATTTTGGGATCGATGTATTGCCAGATACTCAGCCAATATCCATTCCACCATACAGTATGGCGCCAACAGAGTTAAGGGAGTTAAATGAGCAGCTGAGGGATTTATTAGACAAAGTGTTCATACGACCGAGTGTGTCGCCGTGGGGTGCTCCGGTTCTTTTTTTCAGGAAGAAGGATGGGTCACTTCGTATGTGTAATGATTATTGGCAGCTTAACAAAGTCACCATCAAGAATAAATATCCTTTGCCTCGAGTGGATGATTTGTTTGACCAATTGCAGGGAGCAAAGTTCTTCTCAAAAATTGATTTTGCGGTCCGGGTACCACCACTTGAAAATCAGGGAGCAGGATATTCCTAAGACCGCCTTCAGAACTCGTTATGGTCACTTCGAGTTTTTGGTCATGTCTTTTGTGCTAACCAATGCCCCAGCAGCTTTCATGGACCTTATGAATCGGGTATTCAAGCCATTCCTTGATTCCTTTGTGATTGTATTCATTGACGACATCCTTATCTACTCTCGGAGCAGAGAAGATCATGCCGTTCACCTCAGAGCAGCATTGCAGACCCTTCTTCAGCATCAATTGTATGCCAAGTTCTCAAAATGTGAGTTTTGGTTGGAGTCCGTAGCCTTTCTAGGGCATGTTATTTCCAGTGAGGGAATTCAGGTGGATCCTCGGAAGATTGCGGCAGTGAAAGATTGGCCTAGACCCACGACCCCGACAGAGATTCGTAGCTTCTTGGGTTTGGCAGGGTACTATCGGAGGTTTGTAAAGGGATTTTCAACCCTCGCTTCCCCATTGACAAAACTGACGCAGAAGGCAGTTAAGTTCCAGTGGTCCGAAGCATGTGAGAAAAGTTTCCAAGAATTGAAGTCAAAAATGACCTCGGCATCAGTATTGGCCTTGCCAGAAGGAACAGAGGGATTTGTAGTTTATTGTGATGCCTCCAGAGTCGGTTTGGGATGTGTATTGATGCAGCGCGGAAAGGTCATAGCTTATACTTCCAATCAACTCAAGAACCATGAGAAGAATTATCGGACGCATGATTTGGAGCTTACAGCTGTTGTGTTTGCCTTGAAAATATGGCGACACTATTTTTTGGGGTTCATGTAGATGTGTTTTCAGACCACAAGAGCCTCCAGTATTTGTTCAAGCAGAAAGAGCTGAATCTGAGACAGCGGCGGTGGTTAGAATTGCTCAAGGACTATGATATGAACATATTGTACCATCCAGGGAAGGCAAATGTGGTAGCCGACGCTCTTAGTCGAAAATCCATGGGTAGTTTGGCCCATTTGGGTGTGGATTAGAGACCCCTGGCTCGGGAGGTATACCAATTAGCCAGTTTGGGGGTTCGTATCTCGGCGTCAGATGAGGGGGATGTTTTGGTGCATAATGGAGTAGAATCATCATTGGTCGCGGAAATCAAGGAAAAACAGTTCATGGATCCAGCATTGGTTCGGGTGAAGGAAGCACTTATGAATGACAAGACCTCAGCATTTGTACTCAGTAGTGAGGATGGTGTATTACGGTGTCAAGGTAGACTATGTGTTCCAGACGTGAACGAGCTTCGGGAGAGGGTAATGGCAGAGGCTCATATTTCAAGGTATTCGGTACACCCAGGTTCCACAAAAATGTATCATAATCTTAAGGAGATTTATTGGTGGAACGGTATGAAAAGGGATGTGGCAAGCTTTGTAGCTAGATGCCCGAACTGCCAGCAAGTGAAGGCCGAACATCAACGACCCGGTGGATTAACTCAGCTTATAGAAATACCAAGGTGGAAATGGGAGATGATCAATATGGATTTCGTGGTGGGGTTACCTCGCACTCAGCGTAAGTTCGACTCAATATGGGTGATAGTGGATCGACTCACCAAATCAGCCCACTTCCTGCCTATCAAGTCCACTGATACTGCAGAGCAATATGCAAGGTTGTACATCAAGGAGATAGTAAGGCTTTATGGCACTCAACTTTCTATTATCTCGGATCGTGGGGCTCAGTTCACAGCTAACTTTTGGAAGAAATTTCAGCAAGGTTTGGGAACTCGGTGAATCTCAGCACAGCTTTCCATCCGCAGACCGACGGTCAGGCCGAGCGGACCATCCAGACGCTTGAAGATATGTTACGGGCTTGTGTCTTAGATTTTAAAGGTAATTGGGATGAACACTTGCCACTGATAGAATTTGCTTACAATAACAGCTATCATGCTAGCATTCAGATGGCCCCGTTTTGAGGCATTGTACGGGAGAAGATGTAGGTCGCCAATCGGGTGGTTTAAGGTAGGTGAAGCGGAATTGCTAGGGCCAGATATGGTGTACGAAGCTATGGAAAAGGTCAAGGTTATTCAGGAGAGAATGAAAATAGCACAGAGTCATCAAAAATCCTATGCAGCCATTTGCCGAAGGGATTTGGAGTTTCAAGTCAATGATTGGGTGTTCTTGAGGGTATCTCCTATTAAGGGAGTCATGCGATTCGGAAAGAAAGGGAAATTGAGTCCTAGGTATGTCGGGCCATATCGGATCGTTCAAAGGATTGGTCAAGTTGCTTATAGGCTAGAGTTACCTCCTGAGATGTCATCAGTGCACCCGGTATTCCATGTGTCCATGTTGAATAAAGTGATTGAAGATCCATCCACCATCATGCCAGTCGAGGCTATAGAGGTTAATGAAGATTTTTCATATGAAGAAGTTCCAGTTTCCATTCTTGATAGGCAAGTCCGTAAGTTGAGAAATAAGGAAGTTCCCTCTATTAAAGTATTGTGGCGAAGTCAACAAGTTGAGGAGGCCACATGGGAAGCAGAAAAAGAGATGAAGGAAAAGTACCCCCATTTGTTTGATCAAGCTTAGAAGAAATTAGGCGATCCTTCTACTCCTAGTAACTGCCATCTTGTCCAAGTTGTTTCCCTCTTAGTATTAGTAAAGTCTCCTTCATTTTTGTAATGAGTTAAATGTGTTGTTACCTTGTGTCATTTGAACCTTTCTTGATAAATGAAAGCCTTATAAAGATTCATGTGTTAAATAAACAACTAATAGTAAGTGTAGATTGGAAATGGCTTGTTTGTGTGTACATAGTGTGTTAAGATGGTTAAATAAGGTAAGAACTCATTGAAGTGAGTAGTTTATGTGCAATTGTAACAATGTGATAGAATATGTGCATTCGTTGAGGTAAGAAAGTGTATACTAGTTGTGGAAAGTGTTGTATTTGTGTATTGTTGTTTGGTAATGTGTTTCGGGGGCCCTCTGACAGGTGGATACGTCCATAATACAAAGGAAACTCTGGCGAAATTTTTCCAAAATATAAGAGTTAGTTAAAATTTTGATAGTTTGCATATCATGTCTTTCAAAACCAACTCATTTTCAAAATCCTCATTCGAGGATGAATGATCTTAAGGGGGGAGGATGTAAGGCCCCGTAAATTTTTGGTCATGAAACCTAGTAGCTGTGGTGCCATGGTCCGAATAACGTGTTAGGAATGCGTAGAAAAGTGTAAAGAGTCAATTTTTCAAGAAAAGTGTCGATTCTGCGGTCAGGAATGCGATCGCAGATCTGCTATGCGGACCGCATTCTTGCCGCAGAGCTTAACAGAAGGTTTGCAAAATTTGGTGTTGAGAATGCGGTCGATATGCGATCGCAGAATGGATCTGCGGACCGCAGATCTACCGCATAAATTCTCGAAGGTTTTTGAGTGTCAAATCTGCGGTGCACTATGCGACCGCAGATCAAGAATGCGGACCGCATTTTGGTCGCATTCCGTAACAGAACTTGTGTAAATTTTGAGGCAATTTCGCGGTCACTATGCGGACCGCATGTTGATTCTGCGATCGCAGATGCGACCGCAGAATTGACCCGGCCCAGAAATTTTATAAAATCCAACCCGACCTCTTCTTTAATATAACGCCTTTCTCTTTCATTTTATCATATCATCTTACAAAAATTAGAGAGAGAAGAGAGGGATTTTAGAGAGAGAAGTCTTTCATGCTCAAAGATTGTTCCAACTACTTAGTTCAAGGGATTCTAGGGCAAGGATTCAATTCCCCCAAATCATTTGAAGGTAAAAACCCTAGCTATTTCCTCTAATTTTCAGTTTTAAAATGGGTAAGGAGAGGGTTACATATAATAGCTTTTGAAAATGGGATTTTACACTCATGCATGGTTATTTGAACTTGATTGTTAGTAAAGAGGAAGTGAATAGGCGTAAGAACATGCGAAACAAGGTCGGCAAAGCTAGGATAGCTTGGGTAAGCATAAAGTAGGACGTTAAAAGAAGGAAACTCGATACCAGGTATGTATGGCTAATTTTGATTCTTGTGAAATCGCCTATATGTGTGAAATTGTTGGGTTCAAGTTAATTTGACAAATTGTGTGAAATTCTTGATGTTGTTGTTGGATACCCAAACTGCTGTTGAACTATGAGTGATGTAATATGGGATAGAAACCGATAGATAAATAAGAGTTGAATTTGGTAAAAGAATTGTGAATAATGGCTATAATGGCATATATGGTACCTTGTGGAAAAGAAACGAAACACTTGAGGTGTGGTAAGTTATTGAACATAACAATATGAACATCCACAATTTTCGAAACATTGTAACTTGGTTGTGATATTGGCTTGAGAAGTAATTGAGAACATGAACCAATGTGTAAATTGCTTATTTGAACTTGTGGTAATTATGTGTAGTGTCTTATCTGCTGTTTGTGATTGTTGTGTTTGAAAACTGTACGGTGGGATCGGGTTACGTGCCGCAACATGAAGAAATAAGGTGTGGGTTGGGGTGATAAGGGTGGCCGAGGTAATATGGGTGGACGAGGTAATAAGGATGGAAAGCGATCGAAATCGCAAATAAAATTGATACAAAATCATTAATATAAAATTGTGAAAGGAGACAACAGGAGAGTTTGCAACCTGTGGGGCACTGATTGCCCCTATATTTCACTACCTGCAATTTATCTGGTTGATTGGTTGTTGTTCTATTTGTTGACCTTAAACGTGCTTGTGTTTAGGCTTATCTGAAATGAGTAAAAGGTGGGAAACATGGTTAGTTCGCTTAATTGATTTCTTGATGTAATCTATTAGCTGTCTTGTCATCGTGATTCTTGTTTAACGGCTTAAGTTTACTTGGGACAAAGTTTTTCCATACATACCAGCACAATTCAAGTGTACTGACGTTCCTTTTGCTAGGGACGCTACATTCGTGTTATGATTGTAGGTGGATCAGTAGCAGGCACTTCAGCTCATCGGCAGTAGTATCCTTCACCTTCCACTGCCCGTTTTGGTGAGCCCCTTTCTTCCTTGGGGCCCTGTGTGGTTCATGCCACTTTTGTTTAGATTTCATTTTGGTTTTGTAAGGTATAGCCGGAGCCTTGTTACCGGCAAGTACTATATTCCCTTTTTGTATCCTAGAGGCTCTGTAGACATGTAAACTGTGGGATTCCAGTCTTATGTATATATTATGTTATGGCAGGCGTTGTAAAAACTGCAAACTTGATAATGAATCACTCGTATGGTTTTAATTGATTATTGTGAAATCATTTATGATTAGTAGGATATTTGGTTAATGAGAAACAATCAACACAGGGGTAACGCGTGGGAATGAAAGGCACCCAGGTCCACTTGACTGGGGCTACTCGGTCAGGCGCCGGTCATGTCCCTCGATTTGGGGCGTGACAAAAACCTCAGCTAATTAGATGGGTTCTCTTGTTGTAAGAATTTGACTTTGAAGTCATAGATCGCAAAGGTACACAAAACCAAGTTGCGGATCACTTATCCAGGCTTTGGGAGGCAGGGAGACCTAAGGAAGATCTTGACATAAATGATGCATTCCCGATGAGCATATTTTGGCACTCTCCAATACCTTTGCTCCATGGTAAGCCGACATTGCTAATTACTTTGTGAGAGATCTCATTCCGGAAGGGTTAGAATCTCATCAAAAGAAAAAGTTCATGAGGGATTGTCGGCAATACTTTTGGGAGGAGCCCTATTTGTCTCGAGTGTGTGCCAACAACATCATCCGGAGGTGCGTCCCAGAAGAAGAAATTATGCCAATCCTCAAGGTATGTCATGACTCACCGGTTAGGGGACATCATGGAGGCAATAGAACGGTGGCTAAGATTCTTGAGTGTAGTTATTATTGGACTTCCATTTACCATGATGCAAATAAATTCGCAAAAGCTTGTGATCAATGTCAACGACAAGGTTCAATCTCCAAAAGGCATGAAATGCCAATGCAATATGTGATGGAGATAGAAATCTTTGATGTATGGGGAATTGATTTCATGGACCCCTTTGTCAGCTCTTATGGAATGAAATACATCTTGGTGGCAGTGAACTACGTTTCCAAATGGGTTGAAGCCGTTGCCTTACCAAACAATGTGGCAAGGAGTGTGACCGCATCTTTGAAGAAGAACATATTCACTCGGTTTGGCACCCCTAGAGCCATTCTTAGTGATGGTGGATAACACTTTTGCAACAAATCTTTTGCGAGGTTACTTGAGAAGTATGGTGTCAAAAACAAGGTGGCCACACCGTATCATCCGCAGTCGAGTGGTTAAGTGGAGGTTTCTAACCGAGAGATCAAGAATATTCTAGCTAAAACTATGAACGCAAATAGGACTGACTGGTCCAGAAGATTAGATGATGCATTGTGGGCGTACTGCACGGCATACAAAACTCCTATTGGCACTTCTCCTTACCGGCTCATTTTTCTAAAGCATGTCATCCACACGTTGAGTTAGAACACAAAGCCATGTGGGCATTGAAGAAGCTAAATCTGGAATGGGATGAGGCTGTGAACTTAGGTTAACGCAACTAAATGAACTGGAAGAATTCTAGTTCCATGCTTGTGAGAGCGCAGCTGTGTACAAAGAACGGATGAAGTTTGTCCACAACAAAAAGATCTTTAAAAGAGAGTTCAAGGTAGATTTGGTCTTACTCTTTAACTGAAGGCTAAAATTGTTTCCGGGCAATCTTAAATCGAAATAGTCCTGCCCCTTTATAGTGGTAAATGTCTCCCCATATGGAGCGGTGGAACTAGAAACAACAGACGGGTCATGGACATTTAAAGTGAATGGCCAACGCATCAAGCATTACTTGGGCATTGATAGTGAAAATAATGTGGTGGAGCAGCTGGCTCTCAAGGATGGTCCTTGCCCATCCAATGGGTGAAATTGCAGAAATCAATCCCGTCGTGCCGCGACGTTAAATCAAGCGCTGCATGGGAGGCAACCCATGAGTGGTAACACCTTCTTTCTTTTTGCCTTTTCTTTATTTATTTGTCTTCTTTACAACATATGTTGAAGTGTAGGGAGTCCAAATGATCTCAATACTGGGTGGAAATGCATGAACAGAAGAAGAAACAACATTTGAGAAAAATGCGGTGGAAATGCGGTCGCAGAATTGATCTGCAGTCCGCACATCCACCACAGAACGAAATAGGGACTTGGTCAAATTGGGTAATCAAATGCGACCATTCTGCAGTCCGCATGTTAGCTCTGCGACCGCAGAATTGACCGTAGAACGAAATAGAGAATTGGCTATGTTGGATGTTCAAATGCGACCATTATGCGGTCTGCGGGTCAGCTCTGCGACCGCCTAATGGTCCGCCGATTGAGGCATCGCAATTCTGCATATCTCCCAGGTACGTCCCTAAACCATATGCTTCAGTTCAAAACAAAAAAAAAAGAGAAAAAGTAAAAGAAAAAAAAAAGAGGCGAGATCGAACCCACGCAAGGGCAAATCACCAAGTTCTCCACTGACCTTCACGCTCTATTTCTAGTATGTACTTCCTTTTCTATCTCTGTCGTTAAAGTTTTGAGCAAAAATTTGGGGGACTAGTCATTGGTTTGATTGAATGTTGCTAAAATAGGGTAAAATTTGGTCTAAGCATGTTGTAGGAAAGGAATTGGTAGAAGGATAGGGTAGCCATGGATGAAAAAATAGGATCCATGTCTTAGAACTATTGGTTCTGCGGTTCGCATGTCTGATATGCGGGCCACATTTTCATCGCAAACCTAACCCTAGGTCAGCTGGGGATGATGACGTCTACGGTCATTTTGCGATCGTAGAGTTTCTTTGCGGTCCGTAGAATGACCGCATACTCGTCACCTGTATGACCTCTGTAACTGGCAAAAATGCGGTGGAGAATGCGGTTGTAGAATTGATCTGCAGTCCGCAGACCCACCGCAGAGTGAAATAAAGACATGGGAATTTTTGATATAGCAAATGCTCATTCTGTGATATATCTGCAGACCGCATAGTGGTTATGCGACCGCAGATATCATCGCAACTTGACCCTTTTTGTCAAGCATACATTTTTGCGGTGACTATGCGATCCACAGAGTGGTTCTGCGATCGCAGAGTCCACCACATATCTATGTACACAGCTTATTTCCTTCCTATTTATTCTCCTGGTATGTGTACTAACATTGCACCCTTTGCAGATATGACTCCCCGACCTAAACGACTCGCAACCAAGCCCCATACGGCCAAAAGACAAAAAGTGGACCAGCCACAAGAATCAACCTCCCAACCTGAAGAAGCAGACATTGGGCCTGAGGTTGATATACATGCCGAAGCCAGAAGAAAACAAGCAGCTGAAGGCACTGCGTACCATCTCCACTGGGGTATTGAAGGCTCGAGGGAAAAAAAGTTGGGCTCGACCGGAGATCACTCCTTGTGGAAAAGCAATTGAGTCTCAATGGACTGAAGGACAAATACCCGCACATCCTTACCAACCTTAAGAGGAGGAAATGGATGGGTTTCACTGAACCCCCTGATGCATACAATGAGTCGCTAGTCCGGGAGTTCTATGCAAACTATGGAGCTTCCCGAACCAAGCACCACAAGCGTCAGAAGATGTACCTTGACAAGGTGGATGTTCGGGGCTTCACAGTCAAGTGTAGTGCCAAGGCCATCAATCAGATTCTTGTCCTAGACTGGGAAGAGGGCACATCCACATCGGAGTACAAAGCCAAATTCGCCAACAAGGAGGGTGAAAGAAGCTGGATTGCCTCAGTCATAGCTATTGGGAACCCTGCATGGATACAACCTGGGCACAAAATTCACAAGGAGAGATTCTCGCGAGAGGGAAGATATTGGCTTGCATTTCTTGCATCGATGCTGATCCCAACCCATCATGAGATCGATATTGCCATTGAGAAGGTTCTCCTGATTGCGTGTATAATGTAGGGTATCAAAGTAAACGTGGGAGAGATAATCTTTCAAGAGATGGGTCGACGAGCAATACAAGATGCCACTTCTCTCCCATTTCCAGCCTTGATCACTGCCCTATGTCATGCTGCTCAAGTTCCCATTGATCTACGGAGGGATGCTACAAGCCAGGAGAAAGGGATCATAGATATCAACCGCCTTGGTAATGCTGTGATACCCCCTCCGGCAGTAGTTTAGAAGAATCGCCTTTCATCCCAGCCTCCTGTTACTCAGGCTGATGCTGCACAATCCTCCACTCCTCTGATGGATCCCACTTCTACCAATGCCCAGACTACTTCTACCACTGCCCAGACCTCACAGGCTACTCCGGCAGTCTCAAAGCTTGGTTTGTTAGCTCAACATGCAAATGCCAAAGTTGACAAGCTTGTGAAGACTTTGCCCAATCTGATAAAACATGCCCTCACTCCCATGCAAGCAGCTGCAGCAGACATTCTGCAAAAATTGGCAGCATACGCAGAACAACTGCAGGGACTTGAATTGCGGGTATAGAAGCTGGAACGGGGTGAAGTAAGTGGTTTGCATGACCTCAAGAAGGAGGTTTCCTCTATGAAAGTCGATTTCCAAAAGATGCAAAATTTGGACTTCGACATTTCATCCCTCTTTCCTATGGAGGGTGACAAGGGTACAGGTGTAGTGCCAGACTTGGGCCTTGATTTCACAAACTTGATGGACGACCCTGTCATTCCTACTCCTGGAGACTCTCATGCCCCGGCTCCTACTGGCCCGATTGACATTGCCTCTGATGAGGAGGGTGACGGAGAGAGTGAGGGTGAAGATGAGGAAGATAGCTCGGGGTTCTCCAGTGATGAAGCCCCTCAGCCTGTTGATAAGGGGAAGGCGGCTGCTCCAGTTTCACCTAAGGATGATGATGCTGCTGATGAGGACGAGCGTGCACAGATTGAGATCGCCCTGCAGAGATCCATGATAGACAGAGGGGGCCCCACTGCTTATGTAGCATCCCCTTCTACAACTGGTGCATCCGATAGTTCTCAGGTGCCAGCTGACGACATCGTACATCCAGCATCAGTTCCAGCTCCAGAGCCAGTCCCTTCTCCTACCCCAGAGCAGCCACCAGCAGATGAGATCACACTCCCGACTGAGCCCATGCTAGTCATCATAGCTACACCAGAGGGTGATCACCCCGGCACTCAGCCAGCTGCCGACTCCCAAAGCACTTTGTGTGCCTCAGGGAGTCTTCCCTCAAACTCTACTTTTTACTTCAATGCATTGGGGACAATGCATCATTTCTAGTTGGGGGTGGGGTACCTTGGTGTGATTTTTTGTCTTGTATATAGTGATGCTTTTGTGCTTATGCGCATCAATATTTGTGTACATTGGTACGACTTTGGTATATAAAGTAATGTTATGATATTATTTTGATTCGGTTGTGTTGATTAGTTTGTAAATCAATTCCTCTTGGTTTTTCTTTGTCTGATTCTTTTCCAAGAGTGTAATAGTAGAATTAGAACCATTGGCACAAACCAATATGATCAGTTCAATGTAGTTGCTCAGTGTCAAGCATGTGTATCTGTACATAGGACATATCCTCCTTTAGTCATCTTTGTCGACTAGTCCCAATGCTAGATAGATTGACGACTGTCTTAAGGGAACTTGTCTCTATGATCAATTCTGTGAATCTGAGGCTCATTTCTGTGACTCTATGGCATCCCATAAAAGCTTTGAGTTGGAAAATAGTTACTTGAAAGTGTTAAACAATGTGAATGAATCAGTTCATGTACGATGTATGTGTGAGTTCTCTGTTTGTATATAATTCTTGTGTCTACTTTTGTCATCTAGAACTTGCCTGGTTGGTCTTTCAATACTAATGATAGTATGTTTGGTTGGAGGAATGATCTTAGGCATTCTTTTATTTATTGGTATAACCTCTTTAGCCTTTCAAGCCTCCCGTGCACAGATAATATCACTAGTACCCATTTTGAGCCTTTAGACCTTTCTTTGGCTAACTCATTACAAACCTTTCCCTTTTGCGAAGTAATTCCCACTCTTGAACCTGACCCTCCTTGAACATCAAGAATGAGGCTAAAAGCCTAAGTTGGGGGTGGGTAAAAGTAGAAATTGATAAGGTTGTGCATTGAGTCCAAGACCACATGCCTCAAAAAGTGTTTGTATTATAGCGTTCAAGCTCCAAAAGAAAAAGAAAAATAAAAACAAAAGTTAGTCTATTTACATATGTGTATAAAAAAAGAGAAGAGAAAAAGAGAGACATGTGTATGTACATAAATTGTGGAGCTTTGAATAAAAGTAAAAGTAGGTTTGTAAGGTGGGTCCATGTTGGGAACTAGATACTAATGAGGTTGTGAGGGTTGAAGAGAATCAAAGTGCAAAAGAATGGCACTTGTGAGTAATGTTCAAGGAGGGTGAAGTCACTTGTACCCAGATGCTTATCCGACCTTCCCTAAACCTTCATTACAAGCTTAAAAAGTCCTTGTGGGACCTCCAACCAATCATTCTTGAATAAGTGGTGAATTAATATAAAGGAAAGCCTATGGTATGACATGTTGTGGCACTTGAAGTTCCTTCTGAGCGTGAGTGTTCTTTTTGAGATGTCCTTGTAAATGTTGTAAATATTGTGAGTTTGGGACATCATTTCTGGTAAGGGTGCATGAACTGCGGAATTTAACTAAGTTGAACCTTTTTAAGTCAAACGAAAATGCATTCAGCTGAGGGTAACACTTAGTCACAATATGAGGCTCAGAGCTTGCATGATTGGTCTATTTCTATGTGCATACTTCTAGTCTTGGAGGAGTGGTGCGATTGTTTAGTACATGCTTGAAAAACTGACAATGAACACTATCTTGTGTCACTATTGTTTTGTGTTTGTGAATAAAGTTTGGAATATGTATGTTCTACTTGCTTGAGGTCAAGTGAGAATTTAAGTTGGGGGTGTTGATGTGCCGGAGAAATTCGGCACATTTACATATTAATTGCTTAGATATTAGCTTGTTTTATTGCAAAACTTAGTCCATACTTATGTGATTTTGTGCTCTTACAGATCAAGAGGAAGAAAAGACCAAGGACACAAAAATGGAAGCAAAAAGACAAAAAAAAGGCAAAGTATTGCATAAATGCAAATCTGCAGACCACTCTGCGGTCGCAGATTGCACATGCAAACCGCATAATTGTGCCTCAAATCGCAGAGCAAAACAGTGTCTGGAGCTAAAAATCATGTCAAGAATGCGACGCATTCTGCGTTCGCATAAGCAACATGCGAACCGCATTTCTGCCATAAAATAAACAAGAAGAAAACCTAGGATTCAATTATGCGGTGCCATCTACGGTCGCATAATCACAATGCGGACCGCAGAATGGCAATGCGATGGAAGAACTAGCAGCTAGGGTTTTTAATATGCGGAGCGGCTTCTCAATATGCGGACTGCAGACCTGTTATGCGGCAGAGATGCGGTTGCAAAGCTGACCTGGAAGGGTAAATTTGTCCGATTTTTGTCCGAATTAAGTCACTATATAAATAGTTTTTAGAATCTTGTGTGGAAAGAGCTGGTCTACACTTTACACTACACTCCAAGACTTTAATATCTCATCTTTTTGGAAGCTTTTGGTTGAAGATTCTCTTACTTTTTAAGAATTTATGACATTTATTACACTTTGTATTTTGTATTTTAGCATGTGTGGCTAAACTTAAATACTAAGGTTGTGAACCCTAAATGGGTGTTATGTAAATGGGTGTTTAACATTGAATATATGCATAATGGTTGGTTGAAATTTATTTACTTCTCATTCTTCATTTATTGTTGGTGGTTGCAAACATTGACAAAAGCCATTTAAGTCTTACTTTGCTTGGGAAAGTGAGTTAGATTTTGGAAGAAGTAACTAACAAAGACTTGAGGCCTTACACCTCATTTAATAGAATCGCGTAGGGATAAGTGGGTTTTATTTGGCATCTATTGATTGTTACTAATTGCGACTCTTAGACTTTTGGGAAAAAGCATGAGAGGAAATACTATTCAATTATTGGGAAATATTGGGTAGTTGCATAGATATTGATTACATATCAATAACTGACCATTAGAAATATATCATATTAACACCGATAGCATTCCACTTCATTTATGGGAACACAACCTTGGTTTAATCAACCTTATTAATTACTACATCATGCATTCAAATTCGTTATTTCCCTAAAACAACTCTCACCCATACTCTTGCTACTCTTATTACATTTTCATGTTACTACTAATGGAATAGATTTAAGATTCTAGTCGGGTAACACACTAATTCCAGTAATCGTTTCACACCTATTCCCTGTGGGATTCGACCCCAACCTTGTTGGGTAACTATATTTGACACCGACCGCCTTACACTAATTATCAAAGTGTAATTTGAGTGTATCAACAGTGAGCGTGGGTACCCAAATGGATCGGGCTATGCGCCGCAGCGATCATGTGTATTGCATTACATTCATACATCTATATCTGCCTGTGTTATCTGTCCTAAATCGTTGTTATTACGTTGTTAAATGTGTAGTAGTATTGATTGTTGCTTTACATTGTTATATATTGGGATTTCTTATTGTCAGCCATTATACATGTCTATTACCACTGAGTTGAAAGTACTCACTTTACTCCTTGCACCATGTGTGCAGATCCAGATACCTTGGGAGTTTAGCTAAGCTTTTGCTATCTTTAGAGCATTTTTCGGAGTTGTCGAGGTAGCTACCTGACGTCCGCAGGACCTGACTCCTCCCCTATCCCTTTTATTAACTTTCTGCAACTTTGAACCTATGTATTATTGGAGTTTATTGCACTATATTTCTAGAGACTATAGACTCATGACTCGCAAGTCTTTGGGAGTGTATTCCGTATTATCGTGATATTCAAATTAAATTTATCTATCAGTTTGATCTTTTAGCTTCATTGTTGTTAAGTTATTTTCAAATAATTGGTTCTAAGTTTTATGCTTCGGTTGAGAGTGTAAATGGTCGGTCTTGTCTAGTAGTTGTGTTGGGCGCCATCACGATCAGTTTTGGGGTCGTGACACGAACAATTAACATCATAGTAGCTATGCACGGACTCTCGTCTCCTAGTGCGTATGTAGCACCCGCATTTAGTAGAAATTACTCTATTATTATATCAATGGGAACAATTCACTCTTACAAGGTTAGAAATGAGACTCACATCTCTCCATAGTATACGTCAAATTACAAGAACAAGTCCAAACCCTCACTTCGGAGCCGAATGATCCCAAACTAGTTAAACAAAGTAAGAACTAGTCAATATAGACTCATAAGATTGCATTCTAGCTAATTAAGCAATTTTCCAACCATTATCACAAGTTTCCTAAAATTTGATCCCGGGCCCATGTGCCAAGATTCCAAAATTTTCGAAGGAAGTTGTTCCTTACAACCTAAGGATCAATGATGTATGATTTCTAATTAATTCCATAACACTTTTCGTGGTTAAATCAATATTTTAGCAAAACTCTAGGTCTTACTCCAATCCTTTTATTTTACCTAATTTCTAGTGTTTCATCTACCCAAATATGCAAGCATTAAACTAAGGATGGGTGGAAAAAACTTTCCTCACAATGCTAAGTGAAGACCCTCTCTCAGAAGCTCGCAAATCGCCCAAAGAAGAAATGAAAATGTCATAAAATGACTTAGAACCTGTCTTTATTGAACCTCACTAGTTCAGTGCTTTTCGCATCTGCAGTCATGGAACCGCATCTACGGTCCTGCATCTGCAAGAACTAGATCGCATCTGCGAAAAGGGGAGGTGTCACGACCCAAAATCTACACTAGTGGTGATGGCGCCTCTCATAAACACAAGTCCAGCCAACTAACCCAATTCGTCTCTTTAACGATTATTAAACATAAATGAATAGAAAATACGGCTTAATGGCATTAAAAGCAGTTAACTACAACCCAACACAATCCAATCGGGGTGTCACAAGTCACGAGAATCTAAAGAAACTTGAACACAACTACAGGGCCAATAATGTATACAAAATAAAATCTGGAGCTCAAAAGAAGAAGTTCGGTGCCGCGAACGCTGGCGATCACCTTGCTCAGCTACAATAGTAATACCTTCAATCCGCTAATAACCCGCTACCGGGTGAGCAATATTTGCAACTGCATGGTGCAGAGAGTAATGTGAGTACTACAACACCGTGAGTAATAAAAGTAAATAATAACTGAGCGGTAAGAAATTATGTAAGAGCACTCCATCGTTCTATATAACACATTATAACCCTTTGACGAAAAAAATAAAACTGTGAAAATCCTTTGGAAAACATAATGCTCAGTTAAAAACCTCTATTGAAAATATCCTTTTTCCAACAGTCAAGCAAATGAATGTAGAATCAGATAGTGCTAGTCTGCACATAAGTCAGCCCCTCGGGCACAATACTCTATTAACTAATATCACCAAGGTATCTAGTAAATAGTGCACGATATAGCACGAAAGCCAATGATATTAGAGTGCTGAATGTTATGCCACGTAGTACAAACAGGAACCAATGCATGAATGCATTCAATGCACATGGCCGATGTGGCGGGCAACCCAATCTGTTTGGGTACTTATGCTCACTGTGGGGGTTTAGACTCCGGAGGGGCTCCTACAGCCAAAGATCAATATCAATATCACTCCGCTACGACATGCAGCTCGATCAATTCTCAGTCTAGAAATGCACATATAACACTGCTGCGATGCGCATCCCGATCCATGCTCCGATCAGAAATGCACATAAACCACTTGGGCAATATCAAAATACAGTTCTTAGTTCAAAACGTCAATTATACGTAGTTCAAGTTTTCAAATCTTTGAAAAATGACCGCGTATGCAAAAAAAACATTTAAAATGGATCGAGATCAAAATAATATGCAAGTAATGCAAAATAGTGATGTCAATCCCTGAAGGATTCAAATAATTGGCACGAAGCCCAAAACATGGCAATCACCCCAAATCATGATAGCACCGAGTAAGTTTCAGTCAATACCCAGTAAAATCACAACCGGGACGGACCGAGTTACAATAACCAACAGTACTATACCACACGCTAATACATGGCGTGTAAGTCACCATAATACAGTAATATCATGTGCAAATCTGGGGTTTCACACCCTCATAATATCATATACATGTATTACTAAACTCGAACCGGTGAAATCTCTAGCTTGCGATGCCTTTGTCCCTCAAATCCGCCTCCACGCGCATCAAATCTAACAAAAATCACAGCGAATACATTGCAATATTTCAAGGGAACAATACCCAATTGAAAACAATCAAAATATAGCAAAATCTCGAAACTATAAAAACACGAGCCCTGGTCCTGCTTCTTGAAAAGTTACAAAACTCACATTACAAGATTCCTCATCTCTCCACGAGTCTATACATACCAAGAACTCCCAAATCTGATCTCAAATGACCTATCAAATCACAGTTTGAAATATCAAAACTCAAGCCCCGGCTTTACCCCTTTTAATGAATTTCAACCAATTTCCATGTTAGATATATCATAATCTCGTGTATTTAGGCAGGTGAACTTAACTCAAACCATTCCTCCTTGAATCCCTCTTCAAAATCACTTCAAAGCTCTCAAAGCTTGCTAAAAATGGTGGGAAATATCCCAAGTTCGCGGATGAAATACTTAAAAAAAATCCCTTCTGAACAACTCTTTCCGCTTTTGCAGTCGTTTTTGTCGCTTATGCGAAACCGCTTTTGGGGTTACTTATCCGCTTCGGCATTTCCTCAACTTTTTCCCAAGACCACTTCTGCGGTCAATCAATCGCATAATCGGGTCCGCTTCTGCGGTCTGCTTGTCCGCTTCTACTGAAAAATCACCCAGGCCCATTTTTGGCTTCCGCGGGCCCCCCTCTAGCTTATGCGGGACCGCATTTGCGGTCCATTTTTGGAGAAGTGGAAATACTAGATACCAGATCCTTCAACGGCCTTTAAACTACAAATTTCATCCCATTAACCATTCGAAATCACCCCGAGGTCTCCCGGGACCTCAGCCAAAGGCACCAACATATCTCAAAACATCATACGAACTTGTTCAAATAATTAATAGACAAACACTAAAACCATTAGATCACATTGGATTCAAGCCTAAGTTTCTTAAAAACTTCCGAAATATACTTTCAATCAAAATCCCGACCAAACTATGTCTGAGTGACCTGAAACTTTACACACACATCGCAAATCACATATTTAAGCTACAACAACTCTTAGAATTCCATTCCGACCCTTGGATCTAAATCTCACCTATCAACTAGAATTCGTCAAAATACTAATTTCGCCAATTCAAGACTTATTTTACGCCGGACCTCCAAAATCAATTTTGGTGGCACTCCTAAGTGACAAATCCCCTCCTAAAGCTAACCGAATTGCCGGAAATCATATCCTAGCCCTCTAACTCATAAGTCAACGTCCGGTTTACTTTTCCAACTTAGGCCTTCCTTAAAGAGACTAAGTGTCTCATTTCTTATCAAAATCAATCCAAATCAACTCTCATACACCATATGCTGAAAATGAAACATGAAGACGCGCAAAATGGGGTAAATGGAGAAATAACACATGAGACGACGAGTCGGGTCATCACATCCAACTTAAACCAACGCTCGTCCTCAAGCAGACTCGGAGTTGTAGTAGAAGCCAACCAATATCTGAATGACCTTACCAAGCATATACCGGGGTGATCCCACATCACCATATCTGACATATGTCTGATAATACAAACAGCCGAAATTTCACAGTCTATCTAGACCATAAATCGTAGATCCATATTGCATTTTCCAAAATCTTTCACAGAATAAACCCAAACCAGCTATAATAACTCAAACCTGCAACCTCAGGCGAAATCATACAATATACCACACAATCCAAAACTCGAAACGATAGTCTCTATTCATAACAATTGCCCATAATACTCAATTACCGATAGGAACCTCATATTAGCTAAAGTCTTGTTCCAACACTTTCATATACTACCAACGATAATTAAAACACGCGATAAACTACAACCATTCCTCAGATCAACCATACATGAATCCACTTCCTTTTTTACTAATACCACAACAGATTTCCGGACCAGGCCTCAATTTTATCCTTCTAACAAGCTGAAATCACATCTGTTTGAATTCATCAATGACTCCAATGATCACCTCGAACCCAATACACCACTCTGGTGATATAACACCTCAACACAAGCCTAAGCCACAACTTGCATAATACACGCTCCAATGAGAAACACTCTGAACAGACTCAATGTCACGACCCTATTCCACCAATCGTGAACCTGTCGTGATGGTACCCAGTCTCCGTGACTAGGTAAGCCTAACACGATGTAGAATATACAAGTTTATGAACATTAAATAGGAAAATAGTGGAAAACAATATAAAAGGAATGTAATAAGTGCCGCTTGGCACATACACCCATCAACCATACCATATAGCATACCACCAAGACCAGGAATCGCACGGGTAACACAAAGTAAAAAAGGAGAGTACAACTGTGGCTCTATACATCAAGAATGTCTAAACAACGAAATGGAGGAAAATAACTATTATCACTATGAGAATAGAAGGAGAGCCTTCAGATCCGCGGACGTAGCAGATCATACCTCGAGGTCTCCGGATGTGCTGCTAAATTACCTTGGATGAGCCTATCCTGATGTACCTGGATCTGCACAACAAAAGTGTGCAGAAGAGTAGCATGAGTACACCACGGCGGTACTCAGTATGTGCCAAGCCTAACCTCGATGCAGTAGTGACGAGGAAGGTCAGGGCCCTACCGAGAGAAACAATAACATAATGACCCAAAACAGTAATAAGTAGGAATAAGTAAGAATGAATCTGAAATTATCAACAATAAAGTAATTACTACAACTGACTACGCTTAGCTAACTACAAGTAACCAACACAATATAAACTCAAACCAGCAAGTCCAAGACCTGTGGGAATTGAACCCACAGTCCCTCTCTATATTGAACAACCCAGGAGCTACAGGGATTTAACCCGCAGTCCCAATATCAGTATCTCTGGGTCTCCGGGAATCGAACCCGCAGCTCGTGTCTCAATATCTTAGGATGTGTCTCAATATCTCAGGATCTCCGTGAATCGAACCCGCAGTCCATATCCCAATAAATATATCAATAAACTTCGAGTCTTCGGGAATCGAACCCGCAGCCCTTGGATCTCCGGGAATCGAACCCGCAGTCCACAAACAATACCACTCCGAGTCTCAGGGAATCGAACCCACAGCCCTGGGATCTCCGAGAATTGGACCCGCAATCCACTAACACAAACAATAAAAGAAACGCACAGAGAAAATATAATATGCTTAACTACAACTTCACCAAAAACCAATGCCAACAATTATCAAGAAGTTCAAGTAAGATAATTAGGCAATTAGACAGATAAATCCTACCAAATCATGCTTTTCTAACGAATATCAGGTAAATGTCACAATTTAATCAACTAAGAGCAGGAATATCACGAATTGGACAATTCAAGTATATTGAGTTCCAACAGTCTGCGCATGTACACGCCCGTCACCTCGCGTACAAGGCATTTAAATTATCACATAATATCGTAGGGGTGAAGGTTTCCCCACACGAGGTTAAGACAAGCCACTTACCTCAACTCCGGTACAAAACCGCTAAGAGACAACTCTCTTGCCACGAATATCGGCCTCCAAAGGTGTAGTATCTGATCAAAATCAATAGAAATACATCAAAATAGGCCAATTGGGCATTACCCAATCGAAACAATTCAAAATAAGCCAAAAATCACAAGTTGCCAAACCTGACTTTCGGCACGCTTCTCTAAAAATTATGAAAGTTATATATTTGGGTCCCTTATCTCAACATGAGTCCATGCATATAAAATTTACCAAAATCGGACTCCGTTTGCCCATTCAAATCGACGATTTACCACAATTTTGGCCTAGGGCTAAAACCCCCCATTAATCTTCCATTACAGTGAAATACTCAAGGATTTCATGATAAAATAACAAAATTAGGCCAAGAAACTTAACTCCGATGATTACCCGATGATTCTCCAACAATTCCCCGTAAGTTTCTCTCTATAGAACTCAAAATGGCATTTTTGGGACTATTTCCGCGACTGGACTGTGTTCTGGTATTTAATTCATTGACTAGACAATTACCCTATGCGTTCGCGTTCATCCCCATGCATCCGTGATGCTTTTCCAGGATACCCCTTCGTGAACGTGACGCGCTTCATGCGTTCACGATGAACAAATACTCAGCCGCCAGATTTTTGCACTACGCGAACGCGACATGCCCGGTCGCGAACTCGACACGTCTCCAACACCTCCTACGCGAACGTGAGCTTCAGTGCGCGAACGCGATGACCAACTCGACCAGGCCTACGCGAACACAGCTCAGGCCTCGTGAACGTGAAGGCCAATTCCCTGCTGCACTACTGCTGCAATTTTCTGCATATTTCATAGTTCGAAAGTGCCCGGATGATGGTCCGGATTCACCCCGAGGCCCCCGGGACCCCAACGAAAACCACCAACATACTCCAAAACATGATACAAACTTGCTCCAATCATAAAAACACATACTTAAACACAAAAATCATCGAATTATAGCGGATTCAAGCCTAGGATTTCATTTAACTCCCGAAACTAACATTCAATCAAAAACCTGACCAAACGACGTCCGAATGACCTGAAACTTTGCAGACATATCCAAAATCACATAACGAAGCTATATAAGTTGTCGGAATTCCATTTTGACCCCCGGATCAAAATCTCACCTATCATTCGGTTTCGCCAAAATTTCAAATCAAGCCTAATTGAGCTACAGACCTCCAAAATACATTCTGAACGCGCTCCCAACCCCGAAATCACCTAACTGGGTTAATGGAACCATTGGATTTCCGTTCCGAGGTCGTCTTAACACTATTCCAAATACGGGTCATTTTCCAACTATAAAGCTCTCATTTAGGGACTAAGTGTCCCAAAACACTCCAAATTCCAGAACCGACTCTCCCAGCAAACCACAATAGCAGAAATGAACTTAAGGAGATAGTTAAATTGGCGATCGTTACATCTTCCCACACTTAAAAGATTCGTTCGTCTTCGAACGAGCATAGAAAACATACCTGTAGTGGTGAAGAGATAAGGGTACTGGCTGCGCATATCCTGCTCAGTCTCCCAAGTCGCCTACTCGGCCGGCTGACCCCGCCACCAGGCCTTTACTAAAGCGATGTTCTTTGACCTTAGCTTCCTGATTTGCCTGTCCAGAATGGCCATTGGCTCCTCAACATAAGACAGATCCTCATCTAGCTAGAGGTGAAATCCAACATGTGCGACGATTTACCATGGTATCTCCAGGGCATAGAGACATGAAACACGGGATGGACCCCGGCTAGGCTGGGAGGTAAGGCGAGCTCATAAGCAGCCTCACAACACACCTCAAAATCTCAAAAGGGCCAATAAATCTCGGACTCAGCTGAGCACATTAGCCTGATATAATACGAAGATATTCCCTTTTGTTCAAACAAATAAGTCTTGGAGCCTAATTCCAACATCCGGAATTCTATGTCAGGCCTGTTTTTCATCAAGAGATCACTCCATATTCCTCAAACGCCGTCCTCAAACATGACTGCATAACCTTGCTAGATTCTTACCTTGCAACACAAAATCCACAGGACCACGATAATATTTTGTGACCAAATTAGCCAAAAATTCGATGAATCAGATGCTCTCATTGCACCTCATGGTCTACATAGGTCTTGTTCTAACTTTTACAATACTGACACGACGGAAGAGATGTGCCGGTATTCATAACCAACTACTGAATCAACAATTCATTGGGTCTATACTCCCGACAAGATCCATTACCTTGTCCTAAACCAGAGAATGTTATTTTCCTCTATAATATACTTCATATAATCGGTTTGCACTGACCCCAAATCCCATAACCTCATCTCACCCAGTACGAACTGCTCAGGCGATAAGCCACCTCAGGACATAATCAAAAGTCCTACAAGATGACGCAATGTGATAGTAGGCCACTAATTCGTACGTGATACAAAAGGAAGGCGAACACTAGAGAGAACTATTCAACTCTCACACTAACATGGACTTCCTCGGAAAAATAGGAAATAGAACACATAACAGCAAATATGGACACTGAAATAAACATCACACTATTGCGGCGTGCAACCCAATCCCAACAATATACCCATGGAGGCGTGCCACCCGGTCCAAACAATATAACCATGGCGGCGTGCCACCCGATCCAAATAATACAACCATGGCAGCGTGCCACCCGATCCAAATAATATAACCATGGCGGCGTGCCACCCGACCCATATATAAAACTCACACAAGGAGCCATACGTCGAGCTGAATAGCTCATCACATCAAAATACTGAATATCGGTCATGATCACGCTAAGGTGCATAATATCATTCACAAGGAAATATATAGCGATATAGGCTATAAACTCAAGCACAACTGAGGTGCGATACATAATCTAAGTCTCAAGAGCCATCATGCTCATATAATATCACCGCTGAGCGGAACCTCAACACATAAGGAATGTACCAAGCCGTCTCACAACTCGTACGGCGTAATATATCTTTACATGAATTAACTAACAACGAAATAAGACCACGACTATCCCTACATAAGGAGCACATTGTTTAGATTAACACAACTGGCCTAACGTAAGGCTCACTTCCACATTTAAATCTGTCCACCTACCTTAAGTCTATCCTGGTCGTGCCAAGCTAAGTCAATAATATTTCATAGGTCTATAACCCAATAAGCAGAGTGCCCTCCAGGCATAAATTCTCAAATGGATGATATCACCAAAATCCTCATACTTGGTTTAAATTTCTAACCAAATCAAGTGACTACATGTCACATCTATACAATCTTCTTGTGGGACAAGCTCCCACCATCTTCCGAATAATTAAACAGGCCTGCACATTCAAACCACCGGCTGCACTAACACTAAAAAGCGATCAGAAGTCCCTAACCGGGATGCAAAGCCTTTCTCACAGAACACCGATCTCAAGTGATACTGATGTTAATACCCATCTTACTCAAAACACTGAAACTCCCTTCCTACTCATCCGAGCTCTTTATATCACATTCATTGACCAAACTGCGACCTTGGTCCTTACTTCAAATTCCAAACCACTCACTGCACCTCACGTGTCGATATACGATAGACACAATTTCCATCACAACTCTAGAACTGACGATAGGCTAATACTTCATCACATAAGACTTTCCATTTATTTCTCTTCAGGAGAACTATAGCAACATACAGGTGAATTCTCATAACCATCGAATATGTCAATCTCTAAGTAGTGGTCCAAGCCACCATAACCCTTACCGAGATCTGCCTACTCATAACAGGCCCTAACAGAAGAATACTTCAGAATAACATCAATTACTGCGGCCGACAAGTCTCAAATGCACCGCCACAAATCACATGCATAACTTGATCAGGTTGCATGAACCGATCATTGACACCAATATGCCAACACAACTATGGCTAATCAATCTACTTTCTTCCAGTTTATCCTGGATTGCCTTAGAAATGTTAATATCCTCCTTCAATACCTAACTTATTCCAACCGTACTCACCCCGAGTGACCTTAAATCATGAGGCCATGCTATCTCTAGAACGACGACCATTTCATGTCTCTCAAATACTACACCACAAGTCAAAACATCACAGAATGTTTTGTGCCCTTCTTCATACGTTGCTTCAAAAATTTGACTCCCAACTGTACTTATAGTCTCAGTATTATCAGGCACCACACTTTACCTCTTGAATTCACTAGAACCGCTATTGAGAGCCATCCGACCCTGACTTTCCCCAGTACGCAACCAACTCTACTAAATTTTATAACATATGAATACCCTCTCGATAAAGCCCCCAGCGGAACCACTTCCCTCGCAACTTGCACCTATACGAGGCGTAAATCATGAATCTTCCCTCAAGTTTTAACATGAGCCAGTAAGGCTAACCATAACATGCATTCAACAATACATATACTCAAATTACCACACACAGTTCTTACCCGTGGCTGCAATAACCCATTAATATGCTAGTATCCAGAATTCACGCAGGTAATTAACCATGCGACCCAATCATAAGCGGTGGGACTCTCCCACTTAGCCCAAAGCCACTATTACACGACTCTCGAACACATTAGAACCATTCCCTCGAGTCATTTACTCTTATTCAACTGCAATTCACTTGATCTAACGAATATAACCACATGTGCTCTATTAGCACTCTAACACCATAGGGTATGACCTCTTCCCAATACAACCAAACATCTTCTCGCTCCATGCATCGAGCATTCTTTACCGCGACAGCTTAAGACATACTGTGATTCTCATACCTACGGAGCACCATGTAGCCTTCGCCGAAATCTTCCATGCTGATAATGAAAGGTAGAATTTATTAGGGACACAAGAACATCAAAAGTCCCAACATCATACCATAGCAGCCTCAACTCTTGCCCATCCGCAAGTTTCAAAGAACCTTTTGAATAGCAACTAGATACATCGTAGGCCAAATCTGATATGACACATGACCCAAAATTTGATCATTAATAGTGAAATCCTTTCACTTGGCACGAAGCCATAAGTTACATCTTGCTAATCCATGAAAATAGCCTTTATCATTTGCACGTCGTCAGCATAAGACAGCCCAAGACATTCGTTTGGTACATGTCCTTCTTAAGACAGTTAAACTCATTTCCCCTAGTATCTCTTTTGGCTGAATCCTTCACTAAATAGATATCTCATATAAACCATATAGTCTTTATTACCACCAACTATCTTTAGCTCTACATCCACCTTGCGATTCTATCATTATTATGACGATTAGGCAGTTAAGTAAACCTTCTCAAGACCATACTTATCAACTGAATGTTAGAACCTAGTGCACTCCCATGTGCACAATTGAAGATCTCTCAATTCTCTTGCATTATCGATATGGATGACACGCACAGTAACAATGGTTGAGTAAATTCTTGACTCCCTTGAAATCCCTCTGCAACGTCACGAACCGTCGGCGCATACTTGATACCGAGTGCACAATTTCAATACACGAGTGGATGCAAAAGAACATATGACATAGGCTCCAACCGAATAAATGGCGCACGATAAGGAATTCAAAGAATTGAAGAGTTTCCTAAACAGTTACATAGCCCCTCGTAGATAAATACAGACGTCTCCATATCGATCAGCGAGAATCTAAGTAACCGGTCTGTGTCCTGTGACTCCTACTAACCTAGAGCTCTGATACAAACTTGTCACAACCCTAGTCCACCAATCGTGAACCTGTTGTGATGGCACCCAGTCTCCATGACTAGGTAAGCCTAACACGATGCGGAATATACAAATTTATGAACATTAAATAAGAAAATAGAGGAAAATGATATAAAAAGAATCTAACAAGTACCGCTTGGCACATACACCCATCAACCATACGATATAGCATACCACCAAGACCCAGAATCCCACGGGTAACACAGACTATAAAGGGAGAGTACAATTGTGGCTTTATACATCAAGAATGTCTAAACAACGAAATGGAGGAAAATAACTACTGTCACTATGAGAATAGAAGGAGGGCCTCCGGATCCGCGGACGTAGCAGATCATACCTCGAGGTCTCCGGATGTGCTGCTGAATCACCTAGGATGAGCCTGTCCTGATGTACCTGGATCTGCACAACAAAAGTGTGCAGAAGAGTAGCATGAGTACACCACGGCGGTACTCAGTAAGTGCCTAGCCTAACCTCGATGGAGTAGTGACGAGGAAGGTCAGGGCCCTACCGAGAGAAACAATAACATAATGACCCAAAATAGTAATAAACAGGAATAAGTAAGAATGAATTTGAAATAACCAACAATAAAGTAATTACTACAACCGACTACGATTAGCTAACTATAAGTATACAACACAACATAAACTCAAACCAGCAAGTCCAGGACCTGTGGGAATTGAACCCACAGTCCCTCACTATATTCAACAACCTAGGAGCTACGGGGATTTAACCCGCAGTCCCAATATCAGTATCTCTGGGTCTCTAGGAATCGAACCCGCAGCTCGTGTCTAAATATCTCAGGATGTGTCTCAATATCTCAGGATCTCCGGGAATTGAACCCGCAGTCCACAAACAATACCACTTCGAGTCTCTGGAATCGAACCCATAGCCCTGGGATCTCTAAGAATCGAACCCGCAGTCCACCAACACAAAAAATGTAAGAAACACACAGAGAAAATATAATATGCTTAACTACAACTTCACCAAAAACCAGTGCCAACAATTATCAAGAAGTTCAAGTAAGACAATTAGGCAATTAGACAGATAAATCCTATCAAATCATGTTTTTCTAACGAATATCAGGTAAATGTCACAATTTAATCAACTAAGAGCAGGAATATCACGAATTGGACAATTTAAGTAAATTGAGTTCCAACAATCTTCGCATGTACACCCCCATCACCTCGCGCACAAGGCATTTAAATTATCACATAATATCCTAGGGGTGAAGGTTCCCCCACACGAGGTTAGACAAGCCACTTACCTCGACTCCGGTACAAAACCGCTAAGAGACAACTCTCTTGCCATGAATATCGGCCTCCACAGGTGAAGTATTTGATCAAAATCAATAAAAATACATCAAAATAGGCCAATTGGGCATTACCCAATTGAAACAATTCAAAATACGCGAAAAACCACAAGTTGCCAAAACCCGACTTTCGGTACGCTACTCGAAAAATTATGAAAGTTATATATTCGGGTTCCTTATCTCAACACGAGTCTATGCATATAAAATTTACCAAAATCGGACTCCGTTTGCCCATTTAAATCGACGATTTACCACAATTTAGGCCTAGGGCTAACCCCCCCCCCCCATTAATCCTCCATTAACAGTGAAATACTCAAGGATTTCATGATAAAATAACAAAATTAGGCCAAGAAACTTACCTCCGATGATTACTCGATGATTCTCCAACAATTCCCCGTGAGTTTCTCTCTCTAGAACTCAAAATGGCATTTTTGGGACTATTTCCGCGACTTGACTGTGTTCTGGTATTTAATTCACTGACTGGACAATTACCCTATGCGTTCGCGTTCGTCCCCGCGCGTCCGCGATGCTTTGCCAGGCTACCCCTTCGCGAACACGATGCGCTTCACGAGTTCGCGATGAACAAATACTCGGCCGCCAGATTTTTGCACTATGCGAACGCGTCATGCCCGGTCGCGAACGCGACACATCTCTAACCCCTCCGACGCGAACGCGGCCTTCAGTGCGCGAACGCGATGACCAACTCGACCAGGCCTATGCGAACGCGGCTCAGGCCTCGCGAACGCGAAGGCCAATTCCCTGCTGCATTGCTGCTGCAATTTTCTGCAGATTTCATAGTTCGAAAGTGCCCGGATGATGGTCCGGATTCGCCCCGAGGCCCCCGGGACCCCAACGAAAACCACCAACATACTCCAAAAGACTATACAAATTTTCTCCAATCATAAAAACATGTCCTTAAACACACAAATCATCGAATTATAGCGGATTCAAGCCTAGGATTTCATCTAACTTCCGAAACTAACATTCAATCAAAAACCCGACCAAACGACGTCCGAATGACCTGAAAATTTGCATACATATCCAAAATAACATAAATAAGCTACCGAAATTTTTGAAATTCCATTCCGACCCCCAGATCAAAATCTAACCTATCGTTCGAATTCGCCAAAATTTCAAACTTCGACATTTCAAGCCTAATTGAGCTACAGACCTCCAAAATACATTCCAAACGCGCTCCCAACCACGAAATCACCTAACTGAGATAATGGAACCATCGGATTTCCGTTCCGAGGTCGTCTTAACACTGTTCTGAATACGGGTCATTTTCCAACTATACAACTCTCATTTAGGGGCTAAGTGTCCCAAAACACTCCAAATTCCAGAGGCGACTCTCCCAGCAAACCACAATAGCAGAAATGAACTTAGGGAGACAGTTAAATTAGGGATCGGGGCGTAAATTTCAAAAACGACCGGCCGGATCGTTACACTCAAATCATGACAATTGACTTAAACAAAATATTGGTACCTGAAGCTCATCAGTCCATCACAACACAAGGCTGAGACCCCATCTCCCGTCATTGAAATAGAATGCATGAAGCTACTCTGAAAGGTCATACCACCGTGTGGCCTCGCCACAATGCGCGATCTTATCCAAACACTATTACACATGAAGCACCTCAAGTCACTATGGAAATGAACAGCCACGAACAATTTGATGTCTGAAACTAATCAATTCATTATACCCACGGTGAAACAAATAACATAAGTCATGAAACCTCATAGGCCATAATCAATACTCTATTTATCGAGCAACACTCAATTAATTTTCCCGCTCGACTTCCACTATGAATCCCCAATAGAACTTCATCAGGTGTTCCCATAACCAAAAAATCATAACGCCTCACTGCACAGAGAAAGAAACTCATAGATCTCCCAAGATCACTAACAGGTTCAATAACGATCGAATCAACATGTCCCTCAATAATGCAACCCACGACTAACCAAGCTAGCTCAAGCTAAATACGTAGCCACATCGGCCTGCCAACGAACTCAATACCAAGAAGCCTGAAATTGTTGCTTCCACTACTATTAATCCTTTCGGAGCTGTACTATAGGGTACCCGACACCAACTAAATACTGAATTCCAAAATCTCACCCGGTGACATGCTCGGCCACAAGAAACACATCTGATAAGGTCCCTCAATACCGGAACTAAGTCAATGATAGGAACCTCTGCATTGACATCCATCATGAAGGCCCAATCAAGAAAATGTAATCCTTCCTGACCGTCCGCTGGTCCATAGAATACAAACCACTCTGCTAGAACATAATCTGATGCACCTCACCATGAAACCTGTGGCATTTTTCGACATAGTCCATAGCAAGATAGTCTAGAATAAACCAACACTGCGACAACCAGTCTACATCCCAATATCGTATCCATAATCTAATATACCAAGCAAGGAAAGATCCACTCGGGTCTCCAAATCCCAATAGCCACTAAATAGTTTCGATACACACGATCCACTACAACTACACAGTCTGTACCTGTGACCTCCCAGTCTCCTACTCCATATAGCACATGAATTACTGTACCTGATACGAAATTCTGCCGTAAGAACACATATCACACATCAATTACCCATTCATTCCACGGGAGATATTTTAAGATTTCCATGAGCCATCAACAAACTCAAATATCAATAGTCGACCCAACAAGAAAATTTTGCAATACCACTGAAGTATTATCAGTTTACATCACCTTTACCTTTTACTGAACATATATCCCTGTCAAATCACAAGAATTGCAGTACCGCTTTCCTTAATCATCTGAAGATTGATTCTTAAATCACCTTTAGTTGCCCGTGCTTCTTAAAAATTTAATGACCTTCCATTTCGAACTGAACCGAACCTCACACACGCAAACCCCAATCCTCCATAACATATCACATATACCGCACCTAACTAGTATAACATGAGAACTACATCTCCTTTCCTAACCGCAACATCTGCATATTCTACTAGTCAAGAACTCTCCATCAATCCCATCTCAAGAAAACATCATTTCTCATTCCATGCTTCATATGTCCAAAGAAAATATATACCTTTCTGAACCACAGTAATACTCAATGGGAACACTACTGCCAAATTCTATTTGTACAAGCTAAACTGACAAGACTGAATCCTTCTATCCAAACCAAGCTAAGCAAGCTGTCCGAACTCAAAAGCTCTGCCACACAATACCTGTGAGAGTTCATTACCTCGAACAAATACAAAGAATTAATCATATACCTACCATACCAATTCGGTCTATTATCAAGCTATTTACATTTATCAAATTTTGCTTCCTGATTCATCATCAACTTGGTGTTCCCTCTTGTTGTAGAACCAAAATGCCTCAACCCAGGCTTACCACATGAGACTCGCACATAACACCACACTTTTTAAGACCCATAGGCTACTGAATACCCTCTCAAACGTTTCCCAGAAATACCACATTCTAGAATACTTTACTTTGAATGACTTCCTACAAATCTGAATTCGTTATCATTACTTTCAAGATATTGATACATAACACAAGTCTTGATCCTTTGTAATTAAAAACGCTGTCTCTAGCGACATACACAACCTTAAGACACCTGATTATTACATGCAAAATCTTAAACACAATAAAACCATTCTCGAGAGTCATTTAATCTTATATGACCGTAAATTACCTGACTTAACGTGCCCTATTATCACTCTGACACCGCAGGATATGATCTCATCCAAAACAAACAAATATCTTTCTTCTCTATACACTGAGCATTCTATATCGAAAGCAACACTAGACATTACGTGATTCTCATTCCCTATGAAACATAATATAACCTTTTTCAAAATTGGCTTCACTCGTGCCATCCCCGGCTCAATTTTTGCAACCAGGACTTATCCGCCAGCATACCTCGATTGAACAAACATAGCACATAACCGTGCGATCAGCTAATCGACAACAACCTCCCCAGCATGGCTCGAAGCCATATATCAGGACACCCTCAATAACCCCTAATGCTTTTACCCTATTAATGCCTCAATATTATAGTGAGATTAAACTTAAATCATCTACTGATTTATGAAACACAGAACTTCTTATACTGAAATTCTCTGCAAACCTCGTATTCATCCCCACATCCTCCAAGTCCTCTCTCTTAAGCGACCAAAATTTTCAAATTATAACACATACCTTTCAATTACACATGGGATCTTCTAACGTATATATAAGGATCATACCACTCAAGAACACTCAGTAGGAGATAATCCACCTACTTCACCTTAATTTAGTATTTCAGCTTACCTTCTACCATTATACGTATAATACAATTAATTTAGTCTTCATGTGCTTGTACTCATACTGCCACACGTAATGCCCTTTACTTTCCAACTAGGAGATACAAAAATATTTTTCATGCGCCTATAACTTGGGGCTAAACAACAGATCGCAATAGGAAACAAACACTTAATAGTTCATCTACTATCCAGCAGACTCCTTCGTCACTACCAAGATCATGTAGATATACCTCACGGTACTATCATACTTATCACATGGATGTCCAACCGCCATTCAGGCTAATAAGGACAATACTGAACATATAAGTTTAAAACAGATGCTCACACAATCAGCACCTCGGTGCTCAAGCCATAGGCAAAGCTCCGACCTCAATTCTTCCAAACTAGCCCAAAATACACAAAAGGATTAGCTCTCGCCCCTCGAACAGGCAATCACAAGCCATCAAGGCACATATACTACTGAGCGCTCACGTGCCCATACATACGTGTGGAAGAAATTTCAACAGTTATCTCTCAAGCTAAATCAAGTACAAATCATAAGTATTCCAAGAATGGGATGTTTTCCCAAAGGTTCTACAGCCTCTCGAGGAGAAATACAGGCGTCCACGTACCACTCCGCAAGACTATACTAAACCTGCACATGACTCGTGAGAACTAATAACCTAGGCTCCGATACCAACTTGTCACAACCCAAAACCCACACTAGTCATGATGGCGCCTCTCGTGAAGACAAGGTCAGCCAACAAACCAAATTCGTCTGTTTAACAGTTGTGAAACATAAATGAATAGAAAATTCGGCTTAATGGCATTATAAGCGGTTAACTACAACCCAACACAATCTGACCGGGTGTCACGAGTCATGACCATCTAAAGAAACTTGAACGCAACTACAGGGCCAATAATGTATACAAAATAAAATCTGGAGTTCAAAAGATGAAGTCTGGTGTCGCGAACGCTGGCGGTCACCTTGCTCAACTACAATAGTAATACCTTCAATCCGCTAATAACCCGCTATCAAGTGAGCAATACCTGCAACTGCACATGAGGTGCGGGGAGTGAATTGAGTACTCCAACTCAGTGAGTAATAAGAGTAAATAATAACTGAGCGGCAAGAAATCACGTAAGAGCACTCCATCATGCTATATAAGATAGCATAACCTTTGAGAAAATAGTTAAACCGTGAAAATCCTTTAGAAAACATCAGGCTTAGTTAAAAACCTCTTTTGAAACTATACTTTTTCCAACAGTCAAGAAAATGAATGCATTATTAGATAGTGCAAGTCCAGACATAAATCAGCCCCTTGGATACAACAATCCATTAATAAATAACATCTGGGTATCTGGTAAATAGTGCACGAAATAGCATGGGATGCCAATAATATGTGAGTGCTGAATGTCATGCCACGTAGTACAAATAGGAATGAATGCATGAATGCAATGCAATACACATGACCGCTGCGGCGCGCAGCCCGATCCGTTTAGGTACCCGCGCTCACTATGGGCGTTCAGACTCCGGAAGGGCTCCTACAGCCCAAGAGTAATATCAATATCACACTGCTGTGACATGAAGCTCGATTAATCCTTAGTCTTGAAATGCACATATAACACTGCTGCAGTGTGTAGCCTGATCCATGCTCAGTTCATAAATGCACATAAGCCACTTGGGCAATATCAAAATAACAGTTCTCGGTTCAAAATGCCAATAATATGTTGTTTAAGTTTTCAAATTTTAGAAAAATGGTTGAGTTTGCGAAACAACATTTAAATCCTTGGATCGAGATCAAAATAATATGCAAGTAATGCAAAACAGTGATGTCAATCCTTGAAGGATTCAACAACTGGCACGAAGCCCAAAACATGTCAATCAGCCCAAATCATGATATCATCAAGTAAGTTTCAGCCAATACGCAGTAAAAACACAATCGGGACAGACCAAGTCACAATCTCCAAGAGTGTTCTACCCCACGCTCATACCTGGTGTGTAAGTCACCATAATACAGAACTATGATGTGCAAATCTGGAGTTTCAACCCTCAGAATATCATTTACACGTAATACTCGCCTCGAACTGGTGAAATCTCTAGCTTGCAATACCTTTGCAACTCAAATCGGCCTCCACGCGCGTCGAATCTAACTAAAATCAGAGCTACATTATAATATGCCAAGGGAACAATACCCAATCGAAAACAATCAAAATATAGTAAAATTTCAAAACAAGCAAAACCCAAGCCCCAAGCCTACTTCTTTAAAAGTTACAAAACGCACATTACCAGATTCCTTGTCTCGCCACGAGTCCATACATACCAAGAACTCCCAAATTCGAGCTCAAATGACCTATCAAATCCCAATTTGAAATATCAAAACTCAAGCCCGATATTTACCCCTTTTTAACGAATTTCAACCAATTTTCATGTTAAATCTATCTTAATCTCGTGTATTTAGGCGAATGAACTTACCTTAAATCATTCCTCCTTGAATCCTTCTTCAAAATCGCCTCATAGCTCTTAAAGCTCGCTAAAAATGGTGGAAAATATCTCAAGCTCGCGGATGAAATAATAAAAAAAAAAACCCTTCTGAACAGCTCTTTCCGCTTTTGCGGATCTTTTTGTCGCTTCTGCGACACCGCTTTTGCAGTTACTTATCCGCTTTTACGGTTCCTCAACTTCTCCCCAAGACCGCTTCTGCAATCAACAAATCGCGTAAGCAGGTTCGCTTCTGCAGTCTGCTGACCCGCTTCTGCAGAAAAATCACCTAGGCCTATTTATTTTACTTCAGCGGGCCGCCCTCTCTCTTCTGCAGGAGGGCTTTGGCTGTCCATTTCCGTAAAAGTGGAAATACCAGACACCAGATCCTTCAGCAGCCTTTATACTCAAAATTTCATCTCGTTAACTATCTGAAAACACCCCGAGGCCCCCGGGACATTAGCTAAAGACACCAACATATCCCAAAACATCATGCCAACTTGTTCCCATCATTAAAACACATCAAACAACATTAAAACCATTAGATCAAATCGGATTCAAGCCTAAGTTTCTTAAAAACTTCCGAAATACACTTTCGATTAAAAACCCGACGAAACCACGTCCGAATGACATGAAATTTTGCACACACATCACAAATCACATATAGAAGCTACAACAACTCTCGGAATTTTAGTCCGACAATCGGTCAAAATGTCACCTATCAACCAGAATTCGCTAAAACACTAACTTCGTCAATTCAAGCCTAATTCTACACTGGACCTCCAAAATCAATTACGATCGTACTTCTATGTTACAAATCACCTCTCGAAGCTAACCGAATTGCCATAAATCACATCAGAGCCCTCTAACTTGTACGTCAACATCCGATTGACTTCTATAACTTAAGCCTTCCTTAAAGAGACTAAATGTATTATTTCTTATCAAAGCCAATCCAAATCAACTCTAATACACCACATACCGATAACGAAACATGAAGTTGTATAAAATGGGGGAAACAAAGTAGTAACACATGAGACGATGGGTTGGGTCGTCACATGAGTGAAAGATGGGATCGCATCTGCAGTCTCAAGGTCGCACCTGCAGTTTACTGGCGTGGTCACCCGAGGCACTTCTGCGATGGAAGGACCATATATGCGGTCCAAGAGCCGCAAATGCGGTTTATGATAGAAGCAACAATCCTTCAGCCCTTTCCTATATTTTCCACATCGCTCGAGCCTTGTCCAGTTGACGCTCGCGCCTCCCGTGCCCTATCCGAATATACCGACACGTCTGAAATCACGAGACAGACGTACTCAAACCTTTGGGACACATGAAACAATGCTAAATCTAGAAAATCATTCCCTAAAATCAAATGAATAAAACTAATGAACTTCTTGTCCTTAATTTCTTCCAACGGGCCAAAACGCCCTGAAACTACTCGGATTCACACCAAATTTTACAGGCAAGTCTTAAATGATATTTCAGATCTGCAGAGGTCTCGGAACCAAAATACAAGCCTTATACCTAGGAAATCAGTTATTACGTAGTTTCTTTAAATCCTTAAAACATTAGATTAATAATGTCAAATAAAAACTCATTACTCAAGTTAGGAATCTCAAAATACAATTTCGGGCGTATGCCCACGTCCCACATTTCCTACGGACCATCCGGGATCGTCATGTCTCAAATCTGGGTGCGACGATCTGGCCTGTCGTCACGTGAATTGCTACCCCGTTACCCCCATATTGTGTTGCTTTATGTTTCAATATCGGTATTTGAGTTGATAGGGTGTAATTAAGTTGGTTTTAGTTGGAAATGAGGCACTTAGCCTCTTAGAAGAAAGCTTGTTTTAAAATTCAACCGAAAGTTTACTATGTGTTTAGAGGGCTCGGATGTGAATTTCGATAGTTCGATTAGCTTTGTTTGTTGATTTATGATTTAGGAGTGCGATCGGAATCGAATTTGGAGGTCAAGTGTAGAAATAGGCTTGAATTGGCGAAGTTGGAATTTTGACGAATTTCGGTTGTTAGGTGAGATTTTGACCCAAGGGTCGGAATAGAATTGTGAGAATTGAAGTAGTTTCTTTGGTTAATTTTGGATATGTCTGAAAATTTTCAGGTCATTCTAACGTTGTTTGGTCCATTTTTTCATTAAATGTGCATTTTGGAAGTTTTTTTATGAAAACTAGGCTTGAATCCAATGTGTTTTAGTGGTTTTACCATTGCTTGACGTGTTTTGAGGATTGAAACAAGTTTGAATAAGGTTATAGGATGTGTTGGTGCTTTTGGTTGAGGTTCTGGGGGCCTTGAAGTGATTTCGGATGGTTTAACGGGGGTATAGGCTTTCGTTGCAGTCAGATTTCTCGGGCTACTGGTATTTCCGCATATGCAAAAAAGGAGCCGCTTCAGCGGTTCCGCAGATGCAGTGGGGGATGTCCCAGAAGCGATCATGAGTGGCCTAGGAGATTTCTGCATTAGCGGAAGGTGGAACACATAAGCCGGGACGCATAAGAGGATTTTAGCCCGCAAAAGCGGTTGAAGGTAAACCGTATAAGTGGTGTTCGGATCGCAAAAGCGATCCCAGTGGTTTTATTTGAGACCGCATGAGTGGTCAATTTTCTTGCGTAAGAGGTACCGGAGGTGCGGTAAAAGGACCGCAGAAGCAGAAAAACGACATGTGTATAGTAAACAGTGTTCACGAACTTGGAAAGGAAGAAAACATTTTGGACTTCGAGCAAAGCGCGTTTTTGGGCTATTTTTAAGAGGAATTGAAAGGGTTTCATCAGGTATAAATATTTGGACTCGGATTTTTTATTATGGTGTAAAAACATGAACCAATCACGGAAATTCAAGTAATTAAACGGTAAAAATAGAGGTTAGGGCTTGAAACCTAAGAGGGTTTAAATTGATGATTTGAGTGGTCAAATAGACTCCGATTCTTGTATATTTTATATGTACGGATTCGTGGCAAGATGTGGATTCTGGTAATGTAAATTTCATAATTTTTTAAGAAGTGGGACCGGGGCTCGAGTTTTGCCAACTTTGTATTTTTTGGTATTTTTTGAGTTCTTTCAATTGGGCTATGTCCCATTAGCTTATTCTAACCTATTCCTTGTGGTTTTGGTAAGATTCTACACTCGAGAAGGTCGATTTGCGAGGAAAGCGCAAGGCGAGCAAGGATTTTGGCCAGTTTGAGGTGAGTAATGGTTGTGAATGATATACCGACGGTTTGAAACCACGTATTTGCACTGTGTGGTGTTATGATGAGTTGGGATATGCGCCGTATGATGAGTGTGGTGATGTTACTGCTAGGGATTTGGACTCAATCCATCCCAATTGATGATTTACTATACTTTTTGACTGAGACTGAGCTTGTATCCATATATTTTGGGGTAGTTGCCATGTGTGAGGCCTTGTGCCGATCTGTAGAACCCTTATGGGAGCGTATTTAGCTAATTGACAACACTTTACCTGTTGAACACATACTCTCACACGTATCGTTAACTGTAAAACATAAAATGAACTGGTCCTAACAATTTGCACTTTAAATGAGAAATACTTGTGGTTGAATACCATGTCTTAGCTGAGTGGGCCCGAGAGGCCAAGTCTATGTTGACTGAGAGGGGTCAAGGACCCCATGGCGAGGGTATTTGATATATACCGGATCGGGCTACATTCCACAACAGTATATACATATACTTGTGTGGATCAGACTGCACGCAACAGTAGTATATTATATGGATCGGACTGCACGCCGCAGTGCTAAATTATATGGTTCGGACTGTACGCTGCAGTGATATACTATATGGATCAGACTGCACATCGCAGTATTATAGAGTTTGGGTTAAAGGAACCCCTCTGAAGTCTCCACACACCACTAGTGAGCGCAGTCGACTATTATTATTGGAAGGCTGCCCGCAGCAGCATTATTAATTATTTTGGATCGAGATGTGCGCCGCAACATTATATATTATATTGGATCGGGATGAACGCCGCAACACTATTAGGTGTGGATCGGGATGTGCGCCACAGCAGTGTTGGTAAATTGCCGGATTGTAGGAGGTTTTTACCAGATTTTCCTGTTTAGCGAATATTTATTGCCCTTACTGTTGATTATATAACTATGTAGTGTTCTTACCGGAATTTTTATTTTCAGTTGTTATTTAGTTCTATTACTCATTGAGATTGAGTAATCACTTTACACCGTCCACCCCGTGTGCAGATACAGAAATCCCGGAGGCTTAGTTGAGATTATTTGCTGCTGCTCAGTTCAGTATCAGAGTCATCGAGGTAGCTGCCGGCGTCCGCAGGATCCGATTTCTCCTCTTGTCATTTCTTTTACTCTTGTTCTTGACTTCTTTATGTATAGGATGATATCCAGTTATATCTAGAGGATCTGACTTTTGACACCAGATCAGATATGGGCTGCTATTACAATTATTGTGGATTCTGCATCGTTTCTATTACTATCAGTTCAAGAATTTTTGCTTAATTAGTATTTTAAGTTTAATAACTGGCAAGGAACTTTTGTAAATCTTGGGTGGGATGTGTTCTAATGGTCGGGCTTGCTTAACAAGGTGTTGTGCGCCATCACGACTGGGGTTTGGGTCGTGACACCTAGTCTGTTTTCACAAAATGTTGACCAATGTCAAACTTAGTCTTTTAAGAATATCCTAGAGAATCAAATGGGCATATTTCACCCAAAAACTCTTCTAAATCCCGAACCAACAGTCCCAAGTTATAAATTAGCTAAAGCAAACACGAGAAGTTTTATTTAAGGAAATGGGGTCCTAAAAGGAAAAATGATCAGGCGGGTCGTTACATTACAGTCCGCTTATAATAAAGTACAATTTTAGTTATTGATTTTTCTTACAAGAAATACTGACAGCTCACAGTGCATCAAACTATTGTTATACTCCGAGTCTGAAAAAGGATTAAATTATAAGGGTCTATTATACGTAAACTTACCTTATATTCATACAAGAGGCTATTTTTACTGCCTGAACTCGTAACTTCCTAGTCAACTTTATAGTAAATCTTATCATATAATATTAAAATTTCTACAAAAATAGTATGAAAAGATATTTTAGGATATTGATTTCGATTCAAATTATAAGTGTACATAAAAATTGTCTCCTCAAAGATAAACTGACCAAAATGAATAATTTTCCCTAAGTTTGAGGTTGGCATCATATGACTGAAACGTCTGGTGTGTTATGAATTTCCAACGATAAAAGACAATTTTGGGAACTCTAAATCATGTGATTTGGGTTTTTGTCCTTCTTTCCCCTGCTGGAATATTGTCTTCTTTTATTTTTGGGCTACATAACAATCGGTACACATATTTTTGTTGTTTCCAAAATTTTGTATTTTAATGTAAAGAGAAAGATTACAAATGAGATTATGTAATATCGAAATTGTGTAACCTTATCTTGTCATAACGAATAGAAATTAGAAGAAAATGACTGTACTAAAAAAGTTAAGTGAGTCCCATATTGTGGAGTATAATATAATAAAGTATTTAAAAAGTAAGTGAAAAAATATGGAAATAATAAATAGACTCATTTTACGTGATCTTTTTCTTCTTATTCGTCCCAAAAAATGACACCTTCATTTTTCTTTATAAATTATTTGTTTTAGTATTTTATTTTATCTTTAATCGAATAATGAATGGGGTTCCTAGAATGGGAAAGAGTCCGTCAGCAATGATATAATCTTCGAACTTTAATGCGGTAAACTGAAGATAGAATGACTCTTCTTCTTGTTTGTCTTTTATCTATGCTTAAAGGAAGATAAAATAGTGTATGAGTAATACCCTATATTTTAAAAGAGGGTGCATTGGACATTTCAATACTAATAATAATAATTAGAATAAAGTAACTACAAAAAGAATTTACAAGAATATAATGGGACAAAATAAACGAAAAAAAAAAAAGAGGCATAATACAAGTAGGCTTAGCCCATGTCGTGACTAGAAAGTGAAAAGAGGAAAAACAAAAAAGAGAGGAGAAGAATAAGGTTTAAAGGGCACAAAGCCCAATCAGTGGAAATCATTAGAATTAAACAAAAGGGGAATTTCACGATTAGAATTCACTAACGGTTGTGGTGGCGCCAAAGCAAGCCAATTAAATTACTAATTTAAAATTCTCTTTTAAAATGTATTATATTTTAGATATTTACTTCAGTATTTCATAAATAAGAGGGTTTTGCTTCCATTCAAATCAAACATTAACAATTAATTTAAATCTTTCGAAAATCATCCCAAAATTCGGTGTCACAAGTGCATGAGCAACTACAGATAAGTAAAATAAAATACAACATCTATCTGAAATGTAGTGGACATGGAATAAATAACTAAAGTACATAAAGGAACTACACTAATTGCGGGTCTCCTTGCAAATTGCAGCTCACCTAATCCCCCAGTTATCCATGCTATTATGCCAGTAGGCTGCTAGAAGCGTACATGTACCTATGCAACAAAAATGCAAAGAAGTATAGTATGAGTACGTAATAAACATGTACTCAATGAGTATCTCTCCTAATCCCGAAGGGGTAGAGACAAGATGGCCAACTTCGACACTCACTAGACGTCAATTAACAATATTCTATAAGTACAAGAATAATCAAGAATTTATATAAAAGTTCTAATTGTGAAGCTAGGAAAAATAGGTAACCACCTTCAACAATAAACAAGGGCTTCCAAAGTCTATTCTTTATTATCTTATAAGTTTATATCAAGCCACGTAGGGCCAATTCCACATTTGCAATTATTAAGTAACAGATAAACATGCGCAAATCACACCCGAGGTGACGACCTGCTCCAACAGGAATGTAAATTGTGCATTTCCGAGGGATGAATGGCACGAACCATAGATGCATCTATTATCACCAAGGTGTTCGGCCTGTTCCATAATTAAACACATATCCTGCTCGCAAATCATCCATGCGACGCAGACACACATAAAGTACACGCTCAATCAGTCACATAAGAACTCATCGGGAATTATTTATTCAAATAAAACCAATTCTCCTCTAACGATTTAAGAACTGAAGTCTATTTCTTTTAGAAATTTACTTACTAATTTGATGTGAGTTAAGCAATTCAAGCTACCAATGCATTCACAATTAATCCACGTATACATGCTTTTGAGTTCTAACTACCTGGACAATAACATAATAGTAGCTACGCACGAACTCTCGTCGCCTCGTGCGTATGTAGCCCCCACAAATAGGAACACATAATCAATTACTTCACCTATGGGGTAAATTCCTCCTCACAAGATTAGAAAGGGGACTCACCTCGCTCCGAAGATCTACAACCGGCATTCTACATTCTTCCGAAGACTCACACCAATGCACAATGCTTCAAAACTGGCCAACGATAATATAAACCTATTAACATATGCTAAACTATACTTTACAGCCCAATTTATAACAATTCCTAACCCCGAATGATAAGTTAACCTAAATGCCCTCGGGCCCACGTGCCCGAAATCCAAAATTTCTCAAAGGTAAAGATTACTAATAACCTTAGGAACTCAAATACATAATTTTCTCTTAAATCTACACTTGGAATCGTGGATAAAATCCAAGATTATAACTTTTTAGGTTTTCAACCAAAACAACAATTTTTACTGTAAAATTGATATATTTAACTCAAAGGTGATGGGGGTAACTTACCTCGACATTGATGACAAAAGCCTATCTGGAAGCTCCCCAGAAATCGCCCAAGCCATGAAGAAATGGGGGAATTGAACTCAATCCCACGATATACAATAAGGTTCTGTCTCCAACGCTTCCCGCTTTTGCGGTCCTGGGACCTCTTCTGCGGTCCTGCTTTTGCGGAAATCCAGGCCGCTTTTGCGGTCTCTCAAATCAACCGACCAATCGCTTCTGGGGTCTACCCATCACAGAAGCGATTCCACTTCTACAAAAAAAAATTCAATTCTGCGATTCCTAACCAAACGTCCACTTTCCGCTCCTGCGTCTGCCAAACAACTTTTACGGCTCCAAAACCGCATAAACGAAAATACTAGGAGTAGCAAGCTTAAAATTTCATAAGTCAAAAAACATTCCGTTTGGCCACCCGAAGTCACCCCCGAGGCCCCCAAGACCTCAACCAAACCCACGAACCAATCCAAAAATACATTACGGACTTGCTCGAGGCCTCAAATCGTAACAGACAATGCCAAAATCACGAATTACACCACGATTCAAGCTTTATGAACTTTAAACTTTCCAACTTCTAATTGTGATGTTTAAACCTATAAAATCACGTCCAATTGACATCAAATTTTGCACACAAGTCATATTTGACATTACGGACCTACTCCAACTTTCAAAATTGGATTCCAGCCCCGATATCAGAAAGTTAACCTCCGGTCAAATTTATATCTTTAGCCAAATGGCTCCAAAATGACCTACAGACCTCCGATTTAACTTCCGATTGCGCCCCAAAATCCAGAATCACCATACAGAGTTATTCACAGTCTCGGAATCCCAAACGAATGTTGATAACACCAAAATGCACTTCAACCCAAACTTATGAAATTCCTTCTAAAATGCTAACTTCCCCAATAGGCGCCAAAATGCTCCCAGGTTATCAAAAATCACATCCGGGCATACGCCCAAGTTCGAAATTATCGTACGAACCTGATGGAACCTTCTGATCCTAATTCCAAGGGGTTTTTTAATCAAAATACCAATCCTAGTTTAATCTTTCAACTTTAAGTTTCTCAAATTAGAATTTTCATTTAAATTTAACTTCAGTCTTCCTGAATTTAAATTTCGACTGTGCGAACAAGTCACAATACCTTAAATGAAGCTTCTCATGGCCTCGGATTGTTGAACGATACGCTAGGGCTCGAAACGACCGAACGGGTCATTACATTCTCTCCTACTTAACATATGTTCGTTCTCGAACGTGTTGAGAACTATAATGAAGTAGTCTGAAATTGATGTTTAACTTCTTAAGCACCTCCACATGCTACCACAACTTAGCTAAGCACATTGGCTCGATAAATTCTAGCGATAGTCCCTTTTATTCAAGAAAATAAGCCCTAGAGCCCAATTCCAACATTCGAAACTATATGCCAGTCCTATTTCCAATCATACGATCACCGTATCAATCATTATACGCAATACTCAGACATGATTGCGTAACACTACTGAATTCACACTTTGCATCATTTTACTCATAGGACCACGATAACATTTTCGTTTGAATTAATCAAAATTTCATGAATCTGATGATCCCATTGCACCTCATGACCTACATAGGTCTTACTCTAACTATTATAATACCGCCACAATGGATGAGATGCCGAAATTCATAATCAACTACCGAGTCAACGAACCATCGAGTCTATACCTCTGATAAGAAATATTACCACATTCTAAACAAAATAATGATCTTTGATCTTTAATATACATCATATAATCACATTGCACTAATCCTAAATCACACAATCTCATCTTACCCAGTACAAACTGCTCCGCAATAAGCCATTCTGAATGTGATCACAAGTCTCATGTGACACCACAATGTGCCAATAGGCCACTAATCTTAACACAACAGAAATAAGAAATCGAACTCTAGAAAGAATTACCTAACTCACGCACTACTAAGGACTTTCATGAGAAATTAGGAAGCAGGAAATACAAAATTAGCATACAGAAAACTATAGTCATCATCACACTATTGCGGCGAGCAACCCGATCCATACAACATAACCATGGCGGCATGCCATCCGATCCTCACAATATAACCATGGCGGCGTGCCAGATGATCCTCATAATATAATCATCGCGGCGTGCCACCCTATCCTCACAATATATCCATGGCATTTTGCCACCCGATCCTCATAATATAACCATGGCGGCGTGCCATCCGATCCTCAAAATATAACCATGGCAGCGTGCCACCCAACCTACATGTAGAACTCACATAAGTAGATGCACATCGAGCTAATTTGCTTATTGCAATAAAGTACCGAATCTATGTCACAATCACGCTAAGTGCATAATGCCATCCCTGAGGCGACATATAGCGCGATAAGCCACAAACTCAAGCACATCTGAGGTGCGATACAAGATCTAAATCTCAAGAGCCATCCTTCCTACATAACATCATCGCAACGCGGAACCTCAACACATACATACTTTCTCAGGCTGTCTCAAAACTCATAGGACGTATTGTATCACTTCACGAAATATCTTACAACGAGATGACACCCTAACTACTCTATAAGGAGCGCATTATTGAAATGAACACAGCTGGCCTGCTATAAAGCCAAAATTCACATTTAAATCCTTCCACCAACCTCACGTCGATCCTGATCATATCAAATTAAGCCAATGACCTTTCAAAGGTCCATACTAATTTTCCTTCTTCTCATAACACACGAGAACAACCATCATAATCGGGGCAAACCTCCTCGGTTCATAACCCAATAAACAAGGTACCCTCCAAGAATAAATTCTCAAGGCAATGATATTACCCAAATTCCTCATACTTGATTATCTTTAGTCAAAGAAGTGGCTACATGCCACACTAGTACAATATTCTCGTGGAACACGTTCCCACAATCATCCGAAATAAATAACGGGTATGTACATCTAAACCATCAAACGTACTCACGCTAAAAAGCAATCCAAAATCCTTAACCAGGATGGAAAACCTTTTCCACAATAAATCGATCTCAGGTGACGCTGAGGATAATACAAATTTACTCTAATCATTCAACCCTTTCCTTGCTCATCCGAGCTTGTGACATCCTCGTCGACACTGAACTATAACCTTGATCCTCACATTGAATTTCCACGCTAGTCACTACACCCAACGTGCCAATATATGTCACGAGCCCGTGACATCCTTGTCAACATCAAACTGTAACCTTGATCAGAACTTCGCATCTCCATGTTACTCACATCACCCAACATGCCAACGTACAATAGAAAATGATTTTTCATCATAAATCCGAAATCATTATCATTTTAACAATTCATCATATACAAACTTTTCACTTAACTCACCTCAGGAGATTTGAAGAAACACACAAGTAGTTTCCCATAATCGTAAGGTATGCAAATCTCGAAATAGTGGTCCAAGCCACCCTAGCCCTTCCAGAATCTTCTTCCACTTAACAAGTCATAATAGAAGAATGCTTCTGAATAACATCAATTATGGCGGCCGACAACCTTGCACGAACCGCCATAAATCATAAGCATAACTCGATCATGCTGAACGAACTGATCACAGACCCGGACGTGCCAAATTCAACTATGGCTAATCAATCCACCTTCATCCAATTCATCCTTGATTGCCTATGAATAAGACTAACTCCATTCAACACACAATGTACTCCATCTACACTTACCCCGAGCAAGCTTGAATCACAAAACCACATTGTCTCAAATCCCACGAACTATTTCATATCTTTCATATGCTATACCACAAGTCAAAATTTCATAGAACATTTAGTGCCTTTTCTCATAAACTGCTACAAAGCTTGATTCTTGACTGTACTTATAGGCTCAAAATTATCTGGTACCACACTTTAACTCCTTAATTCACTAGGACCATTATTGAGAGCCACCAGCTTTGACTTGGTCCCGAACATAACTCACTCCATAGATCTCATAACACACGAATACTATCTCGGTGAGGCACATGGCGAAAATCACTTTCTCTGAAACTTATATCAATACAAGGCATAAATCCTGAACCTTTTTCCAGGTCCGGATATGATCCAATAAGGCCAACCATCGCATGCCTCCAACAATTCATTTGCTCGAGTTACCACTTATGGTCTTTTCTCATAGTTGAAATAAACCATCAATATACTAATAACTAGAAATCACACAAGTAATTAATCATACAGCTCAATCACAAGCAGTGGGATTGTCCCAGTTGGCTTGAAGTCATCACTTAACCATTCTTGAATTCGCCCGACCTTTTTACCTCTTAATAACATAACCTCGTGCCATAAGTTATCAAAACTTCTCAGAATATTCCTGTAAATCCCCATCTTTAACCACATTCACATGACTGATCTCTTTGTTGAGAAACCAATATAACTCTTTCCAGAAGCTTCCCAACCGTGCGACCGCTAACCTGCTCACGAGTAATAACTCACCTAGGGGAATCACCTCCTGTCATCTTCCCATGCTGCTGCACGGGGTACATTCACCATGACACCAATACCCCATCCTGAGTTCGAGATCACCTTCCAGTCGCATAAGCACATTCGCCCCTCGGGGAAATCAATAAAATCTGCGGCAACATCCTTCTAATTAAAGGTTATGCTACAACCTCCTCCATTTCAAGTAGCTCCTTTATTCCATATCAATCTTCTGCCGCATGTAGACCATACTTCACATCATACCTGCAGGCTTCAATCACCAATAATTAAATCCCCAATTCGATCCAACCTCTCTTTAAGGCACATAGTCATCCTACTACGAAGCCCATATGCAACCCTCGCCACTCTCCCACTTTGGCGGATCTTATCTCCTTTGCTTTATTTGATAGTGTTATCTAATACTATTTCACAATATCTTACCCCAAGGAGAATTGTAGCAGATCATAACAGTGACAAGCTTAAAGCGTTCAATTAGGGAAGCAGCACCCCCATATAGAGGAGAACTCTACCACGCTTGCAATTACCACGTTTCATTACTTCCACTAGTCCCCATCTATCCATCCTTAGTTCAATTCACTTTCCCCTGCCGGGAATAAAATACTGAATCCCTTGATTAGACAGTGAGTAAACCACCCTTCAATTCATTCACTGCCCCAACACGTGGGAAACACCCTACCATTACAATAACACTACAGAATAATCGCTCATAAGCATCATGGAAACTTGTGCCTAGCCTCAAGGCTCTTAGAGGTTCTATTACTAAGTTGAAATAATAGAATATCCCTCCAAAATGCGACTATAATAGTCACAAAGGGAACTACTTTTAACAGTCCTGCAGCCTCCCGAGGAAAAGTACAGACGTCATCTCCATACCGATCTGTGAGACTCTACTAGACTTGCTCATGAATCATGAGACTGACGGGAAACTAGTGCTCTGATACCATGTTGTCACGACCCAAAATCCACTAAGGGTCGTGGTGGCACCGGACAACGCTGTCAGGCAAGCCAATAAAATTACCAATTTAAAATCCTCTTTTAAAATACATTAATTTCATGAAATTTACTTCAATTTTTCATAAATAAGAGGGTTTTGCTTCAACATTAACAATTAATTCAAATCTTTAAAAAACCATCCCAGAACCCGGTCACAAGTGCATGAGCGACTACTGATAAGTAAAATAAAATACTTTATTTGTCCGAAATGCACTGGATAGGGAATAAATAATTAAAGTACAGAAAGGAATTACACTAGCTGCGGGTCGCCTTGCAAATTGTAGCTCACCTAGTCCCCGAGTTATCCATGCTGCTGCGCCAGTAGGTTGCTAGAAGCATACATGTACCTGTGCAACAAAAATGGGAAAATATAGTATGAGTACGTAATCAATGTGTACTCAGTAAGTATCCCACCTAATCCCGAAGGGGTAGATACGAGATGGCCAATTCGACACTTACTAGAGGTCAATTAACAATATTCTATAAGTGCGAGGATAATCATAGATTTATATAACAGTTCTAATTGTGAAGCCAAGAAAAATAGGTAAGCACCTTCAATAATAAATCAAGAGCTTTCAAAGTCTATTCTTTATTACCTTATCGGTTTACATAAGGCCACAAAGGGCCAATTCCACACTTACAATTATTAAGTAATAGATAAACATGTGCAAATCACACCATGGGGACAGCCCGCTCCAACAGGAATGTTAACTGTGCACTGCCGAGGTTCGAGTTGAACAAACCATAGATTCATTTATTATCACCGAGGCGTTCAGACCGTTCCATAACTAAACACACATCCTTGTCGCGAATCATCCATGCGACGCAGACATACATAAATTACACGCTCAATCAGTCACATAAGAACTTATCGAGAATTATTTATTCAAATAAAACAAATTCTCCTTTATCGATTTAAGAAATGAAGTTTAATCCTTTTAGATATTTACTTACTAATTCAGTGTGAGTTAAGCAATTCAAGCTACTGATGCGTTCACAATTAATCCACGTATACATGTTTTTGAGTCCTAACTACCTGGAAAATAGCATAATAGTAGCTAAGCACGGACTCTCGTCACCTCGTGCGTACGTAGCCCCCACAAATAGGAACACATAAATAATTTTTTCACCTATGGTATAAATTCCCCCTTACAAGATTAGAAAGGAGACTCACCTCGCTATCAAGATCCACAACTGGCATTCTACATTCTTACGAAGACTTGCATCAACACACAATGCTCCAAAACTAGCCAGCGATAATATAAGCCTATTAAAATGTGATAAATTGTACTTTACAACCCAATTTATAATAATTCCTAACCCCGAACGAAAAGTTGGCCAAAATTCCCTCGAGCCCACATGCCCAAAATTCGAAATTTCTCGAAGGTAAAGATTACCCATAACTTTAGCATCTCAAATACATAATTTTCTCTCAATTCTACACTCGAAGCCGTGGCTAAAATCCAACATTATAATTTTCTAGGTTTTCAACCAAAACCCCATTTTTACTATAATTTCCACGCTTAAATCAATATATAATTGATATATTTAACTCAAAAGTGATGGGGGTAACTTACCTCGACATTGACGACAAAATCCTCTCTTCAAGCTCCCTAGAAATCGCCCAAGCCATGAAGAAATGGGAGAAATGAACTTAATCCCACGATTTAAAACAAGGTTCTACGTCCAACGCTTTCCGCTTTTGCGGTCCAGGGACCGTTTTTGCGGTCCCACTTTTGCAGAAATCTAGGCCGCATTTGCGGTCTCTCAAATCACCCGACCAATCGCTTCTGCGGAACAAAATTCGCTTATGCGGTTCTTGACCAAATGTCCATTTTTCGCTTCTGCGCCTGCCAAGCCACTTCTGTAGTTTCGCTTCCGCGGCTCCAAAACCATAGAAGCAAAAATACCAGAAGCAGCAGGCCTAAAATTTATTAAGTCCAAAAACTCTCTGTTTGGCCACTCGAACTCACCCCGAGGCACCCAACACCTCAACAAAACATGCCAACCAATCTCAAAACACATTACGAACTTTCTCGAGGCGTCAAATCGTAACAAAAATGCCAAAATCATGAATTACACCATGATTCAAGCTTTTTGAACTTTGAACTTTCCAACTTCTACTTCCGATGTTTAAACCTATCAAATTACGTTTGATTGACTTCAAATTTTGCACACAAGTCATATCTGACAGTACACTCCTACTCCAACTTTTGAAATTGGATTCCGACCCCGATATAAAAAATTCAACATCCGGTCAAAATTTTCAACAACCTCTAAATTTCAATCTTTAGCCAAATGGCTCCAAAATGACCTACAGACCTCCGATTTTACTTCGGATAGCGCCTCCAAATCCAGAATCACCTTACACAGCTATTCACAGTCTCATAATCCCAAACAGTTGTTGATAACACCCAAATGCACTTTAAACCAAATTATGAAATTCCTTCTAAATTGATAACTTCTAAAATAGGCGCCAGAACGCTCCCGGATTATCCAAAACCCAATCCGGGCATACACCCATGTTCATACAAACCTTTTAGAACCTTCTGATCCTGATTCCAAGGTTGTTTACACAGAATTCCAATCCTAAATCATTCATTCAACTTTAAGCTTCTCAAATGTGAATTTTTATTTAAATTTTACTCCGATCTTCCTGAATTTAAATTCCGACCATGCGAACAAGTCACAATACCTGAAATGAATCTGCTCATGGCCTCAGATTGCTGAATGATGAGCTAGGGCTCGAAATGATCATTTGGGTCATTATGGGGAAGCATCAAGCTATGTAAAATAAACAGAAGCATCGACTTTCCGAGAGCAAAAAAAAAGGAAAAGAGAAGAAGAAGAATTAATCTTTGGGCAAAGGTTTTAAGAAGAACAATGAGGTGAAATTGATAAAGCTCTCCTTCGATTCAACATGTTCACCTTTTTCTTCGCATCTATTGAATTATTTCATTTAATTTATGCAATTTCATGTAGTACAAAGGAATTCAATATCAATTTTCTATTATATAAAAAAACAAATATACAATTACTGTAGAGATAACAAGGCTATAAGGGTTTGGTTTAAGAACTAATAGGTCTAATTTTAGAGGAGTAAATTGATTAAGAACTAATAGGTCTAATTTTAGAGGAGTAAATTGTACTAATTAGTTTGAAATTGATAGAATGATGGACTAGTTCTATGATTAAATATAAATTCACAAGTTTAGACCTAAACATGAACCCCGATGATTGGGTATACTAAATTAGCTATGAGTTAGCCTAAACAAGAAAATTAATACGAGATTGATATTATATAATTATAGATTGATTGGAGGAATTTCTACGAGTTGCTCGAGGTGAAGTATTTGGTATTTCGGCACGAGTAATGTAAGTAGTAATCTTACTGCAATTCGGGTTTTCATAACGTGCATATATGAATATGTTACCTATTATTTTGAGTTGCATGTGCGACAAGTCTTTTAATCGATATGAAACCGAAATAGTGGTTTGAGATGAGTACCGTAATTTTAAATATTTTCGTTGTCACTAGATCTATTATACCATTACTTGAATTTTCTGTTATCGAAAGGAAATTATATGATTTGATAAGAACTAAAATGCACTATATTGTTTTAAAATAGCTTCTTTGAGTATATACGGATTACAGAGATAAATATAAATGAGAGTAGACATTGAAGGATCCCATAGCTAACGATGGGTTCGTTTGACCTAGTGCACCTTGTAATTACTGATTACCATTATAGCATATGCTAGTGGGAAGGTAGAACTAGCATACCATTATCGATTTCCCTCAAGTGGGGACTATCGATATATATGACTTCTTGCAAGGAAGTCCATAGTTATACCGATTACATGATCCGTTCATTGAAACCTCCCAAAATGCGAATACTAATATTATACAGTAGTTACCAAGCTTATTACTGAATTGTTAATTATATTATACAATACGAAAAGTGTGATGAGACTAAAAATTATTTATTATTTCTGAAAGGTCATTTTATGTATTTTCTCTTTGAGATACTAGCATGTTTCTGACTTGTCCGCAAATAAAAATGGTTGTGGTTAAGTGTATTGAGCTAGCGACTCATTCCCCACTAATTATTTTTACAGAGACAGCAGTTGCCGCAGGTGAGGATTTCGTTAATTAGAGCGCGCATGTTGAGTATTATGGGTGAGACTCGCACTTGTTCGTGTTGGTGGAGATTTTTATCAATTGTTATGGTCGTTTCATTAAACTCTTAAAGTCGCTCCATAGTCAATAATTTAGAGCCATGAGTATTTTTTTGTTATTATAGTCTTACGTTGAGTATCGTCCTTTATTATGAAAGTTAGAGGTTGATTAGTATTTCTGGTTGTTAGTGTGTTGATTAGTAATGGTGGAGACTTATTTTGGCTAATTGGTAAGTTTTCAATTGCCAGTTGAATTGCTATTAGGTTTTTTGATCGCTGATTTGAGATAGGAAATTTTTGGGATGGCCCAAAAAAAGGGGAATCTCTACCCGATTTTCAGTAAAATTACCGATGAGGCTTACTTGGGAGCACTTGCTCCTAAGCGTCGGTCACGATCCTAAATTGGGTTGTGACAAAGTTGGTATCACAGCTTAGGCTTTAAGTCCCAAGTCATGGGGCAATGTTTACTAGAGTCTTGTTCATGGGTATGTAGGCGCCCATACTTATGATCTCGAGGCTACTGAACATTTAACAATGTTTTCCTTCTTTCATTCGTTGATCATGCGTTGAGAAAACTTGAGATTTACATTCGAATATTTCTTTTCAGATGGCTAGGACATGCACACCCTCATCTGCTGGACGTGGTGCTGGACGTGGTACTATTTGGGTGGCAGTCAAGTTAGCATTCATCAAACTAGACAAACTACTTCTCAACCTCAAGTTGGGAACATGGGTCAAATCCAAGCTGTTATGCCAGATCAAGTGCAAGATCAGGGAGTTTAGAACACTCCACCACTATTGCCAACTGTTGTACCTAGTGTTTCCTTACCTGCAGCTGCAGTTGCAAGGTTTTTGAATGTTTTAGAGTCATTGGTGCCTAATCAGGCAGAAGTTCAGCTCCTCGCGCTACTTCACAGACACAAGCACCTCCAAAGACTCGAACTTTTGGGAAGAAGGAAGTATCCCTATCCGAGTTTTTAAAATTGAAATCACCAACATCCACAGGTTTCGATAATTCAACAGATCCTCAAAGTTTCTTGGATAGGACACTTAAGGCATTACGTGCTATTGGATGTTCTAGTGAGAGAGTTGTGGAGCTCGTAGCTTACAAACTAGAGGATATGGCCAACACATGATATGAAACTGTATTGCTAGGAAGGTTGGCAGGAGCACCACCGCTAACATGGGACGAGTTCACTACGTTTTTCAAGAACCATTATTTTCCAGACAGTCTGATGCAACAACATGCTAAAAAATTCTTTGAGAGATTGGTTCAGACTCCAAATATGGTTGTGTCAACATATCACACTATGTTTTGTAAACTGCCTATATATGCTCCTCACATAGTGCCTACCGAAGAAGCTCGAATTTAGAGGTTTGTTGATGGATTGGTTAGTTGTCTATACACTTCAGTAGCCCAACATATGAAGACTTTATCCTACTCTGATGTAGTTGACCTTGCTAGAAAGATTGAAAACACGGGACATGAAGAGCGTGCAGCTAGTGAATTATGTAAGAAGGCCAAGATAGAAGGGGCTTTCAGAGGAGATTTTAGTGAAAATAGAAGAGTAGGAAACCACGGACAACAACAACAACAAAAGGATTCTCTGACAGGGGCACACATGTCTTCCCAATCCACATACAGACCATATTACAAACAAGGCAATAGGGAACCATCATCTTCTAGACATCGTCATTCTGAGCAGATATATGCCACTACTCCAGTCTTCCAGACCTATTGTAGATCACATTTGGGCCAATGTCGTGTTGTAATGGGAGAGTGCTTTTGGTGTGAGCAGTTGAGGCCGCTCAGTCTCCAAGAAATTTCAACTAGTCTTCTATTCAGTCAGTTGCACCGACTCAGACATCTTGTAATACTTCAGGTGCTACAGGTATAGGAAATAGAGGTCGAGGTACTGTAGAAAGTGCTACTATGAATCAAGGACAAGGAATGCTGGTAGAGGTCAAGTGAGAGTTTTTTCATTTGCTAGACAAGATGCTCAGGCCTCGAATGCAGTGGTTACGAGTATTCTTTCTATCTGTTCATTTGATTTTCTGGTGTTGATTGATCCGGGATCCACCCTTTCCTATGTGTCGTCGTACTTTAATTTGAGATTTAGTAGAAAGCCTGAGCTATTGAATGATCCTTTTCTAGTTACTACTACTATCGGAGAGTCTTTATTAGTTGAATACGTGTATCGTGCTTGTCAGATTCGAGTTGAGGGTAGAGATACTCTAGCTGACCTTATTGTACTTGATATGATTGACTTTGACATGCTGATGGGAATGTATTGGTTATCTTCCTGCTATACTATAGTCGATTGTCATGCAAAGATAGTAAGGTTTGAGATACCAAATGAACCTAGTTTTATTCTAAGAGGGAGTCAGGTTCTAGAGACTTGCAAAATTTTATCTTTAATGAAAGCTGAACGACTTCAGAAGAAAGGTTTCTTGGTTCTCTTAGCTATTCTAAATGACACAAGAAAGAAATAGTTAGTGTGGAAAATGTGCCCGTAGTGAGAGAATTTTTTGATGTATTTCCTGAGGAATTACTAGGATTGCCTCCAGTACAAGAAATAGACTTTGGTATTAATTTTCTACCTGACACACAACCCATATCGATACCACCATATCGAATGGCGCCAACAAAGTTGAGGGAGCTAAAGCAGCAATTACAAGATTTGATAGATAAGGGTTTATACCTAGTGTATCGCTATGGGGTGCACCAATAATGTTCGTAAGGAAGAAAGACGGATGCCTAAGTATGTTCATTGACTACAGGTGGTTGAGCAAGATAACAATACGCAATAAGTATCCTTTGCCCCGTATAGATCACATGTTTGATCAATTACAAGGATCTACCCAGTTTTCAAAGATTGACCTTCGTTCTAGTTATCATCAACTTAGAATCAAAGATGAAGATATTTCTAATACTGCTTTCAGGAGTCGATACCGGCACTATGATTTTCTTGTGATGCCTTTCGGACTAACAAATGCTCCAGTTGCATTCATGGATTTAATGAATAGGGTGTCCAAGCCGTTTCTGGATAGATTTGTAATAATATTTATTGATAATATCCTAATATATTCTCGTAGCGAAGGAAAACACGAGAATCATCTTAGTACTGTGTTGCAGACATTGCGAGAACATTGACTTTATGCTAAGTTCTCGAAGTGTAAATTCTGGCTAGACATGGTAGCTTTTTTGGGGCATATTGTATCCAAAGATGGAATTCTGGTAGATCCTAACAATACTAAAGCTATGCAGAAATGGCCCAGACCTACTTCTCCTACAGAGATTCGCAGCTTTTTAGGCTTAGCAGGTTATTATAGGCATTTTGTGAAGGATTTCTCAAGAATAGCAGTACCGCGGACCAATCCAACATAGAAAAATGCGAAGTTTCATTGCATAGAGGAATGTGAGTAGAGCCTTCAAAAACTCAAAAAATGTTTGACAACTGTACCAATCTTAGCATTACCATCAGGTTCTAGGGGATTTACAGTATTTTGTGATGCCTCGGGGGTGGGATTAGGATTTGTTCTCACCCAAAATGGCTGTGTTATTGCTTATGCTTCAAGACAATTTAAAAGGCACGAAAAAAACTATCCTACTCATGATTTGGATATGGTTGCAGTGGTATTTGGTCTAAAAATTTGGAGACATTACCTATACGGTGAAACTTGTTAGATTTATACTGACCATAAAAGTTTGAATTATATCTTTCAGCAAAGAGATCTTAGTCTTTGGTAGCGTCATTGCATGGAATTATTTAAGGATTATGATTGTTCTATTTTGTATCATCATAGAAAAGACAATGTGGTGGTTGATGCATTGAGTAGAATATATATAGGGAGTTTGGCACATATAGCCCCTGCAAAGAGACTTTTGGCCAAAGATATTCAGAGAGTAGAAGATACATGTATTAGATTTTGTGTCGGAAATTCAAATACATTGTTGGATTGCGCTCAGGCTAAGTCTTCATTAGCTAAGCACATTAAGGCCACCCAATATGAGGATGAACAATTATGCAAATACGAATATGAGGCCTTAGCTAGTAAAAGCAATGATATGATTGTTGAAAGTGATGGTTTTCTTCGAATGTGTGATAGGCTATGTGTTGCAAACGTAGATGGGTGTCACGCCCCAAATCGAGGAACATGACCGGCGCCTGACCGGGTTTCCCCAGTCAAGCGGACCTGGGTGCCTTTCATCCCACGCGTTACCCCTGTGATGACTGTATCTCATTAACCAAATATATTACTAATCATAATTGATTTCACATTAAACAAATAAAACGATACGAGTGATTCATTAACTAGATTTCAATTTTTACAACGCCCGACATAACACAATGTATACATAAGACTGGAGTCCCACAGGTTTACATGTCTACAGAGCCTCTAGGATACAAAAGGGAAATACAATACTTGCCGGTAACAAGGCTCCGGCTATACCTTACAAAACCAAAATGAAATCTAAACCGAGTGGCATGAACCACACAAGGCCCCGAGGAAGAAAGGGGCTCACCAAAAACGGGCAGGTGGAGGATGAAAGATACTACTGCCGATGAGCTGAAGTGCCTGCTACTGATCCACCTACAATCATGACACGAATGTAGCGCCCCGGCAAAAGGGACGTCAGTACACTTGAATTGTACTGGTATGTATGGACAAACTTTGTCCCAAGTAAACTCAAGCCATTAAATTACATCAACAATTAATTAAGCCAACCAACCATGTTTCCACATTTTCCTCATTTCAAATAATTCTCACACAAAGCACTTTCTACAATCAACCAATTTAACAATAACCAATCAATCACGTAAAGCACAAGTAGTCAAACAAAGGGGCAATCGGTGCCCCACAGGTTGCAAACTCTCCTGCTGTCTCCTTTCACAATTTCACATTATTGATTTATGTATCAATTTTCAATAGCGATTTCGATCGCTTTCCATCCTTATTGCCCCCGACCACCCTTATTACCTCGGCCACCCTTATCACCCCAACCCACACCTTATTTCACCACGTTGCGGCGCGCAACACGACCCCGCCTTACGGTTGAAAACACAACAATTTCAAACAGCAGATAAGGTACTACACACAATTTCAACAAGTTCAAATAAGCAACTTACACATTGGTTCATGTTCTCAATTTCTCCTCAATTCAATATCACAACCATGTTACAATATTTCCACAATTCAAGTGTTTCATCTCTTCCCACAATAAACCAATTCTCAAGTGTTTCGTTTGTTTTCCACAAGGTGCCATATAGGCCATCATAGTCATTATTCACAATTCTTTTGCCAATTTAAACTCTCATTTTACATCACTCATGGCTCAACAACGAACTTTGAATATCCAACAACAACATCAAGAATTTCACACAATTTGTCAATTTAACACGAAACAAACAAACTTCACACATATAGGCGATTTCACAAGAATCAAAATTAGCCATACATACCTGGTGATGATTTTTCCTCCTATTTTATGCTTACACAAGATATCCTACTCTTGCCAACCTTGTTCTTGAAGACTCTTACTTCTACTCACTTCTTTTTACTAGAAATCAAGTTAAATAATCATGCATGAGTGTAAAAATTCTATTTTCAAAAGCTATTATATGCAAACCTCTCTTTACCCAATTTAAAACTGAAAATCAAAGAAAATAGTTAGGGTTTTTACCTTGAAAATATTGGGGAAGTTGAATCCTTGCCCTAGAATCCCTTGGAATTAAGTAGTTGGAACAATCTTTGAAGATGAAGAACTTCTCTTTCTAAAAACCCTCTCTTCTCTCTCTAATTTTGGTGAGATGATATGATAAAATGAAGAAGAAAGGTGTTATATTAAAGAAGAGATCGGGTCAAAATGTTACAAAAATCGGGGCCGGGGTCAATTATGCGGTGCACTATGCGACCGCAGAATCAACATGCGGTCCGCATAGTGACCGCAGAATGGCTCAAAAAATTACGCAGGTTCTGTTAAGACATGCGGTCACTATGCGGACCGCATGTTAATTCTGCGGTCGCAAAAGTGCACCGCAGATTGACATGCGATCGCATATCGACCGCACATTTGACACGGATTTGGGCAACTCTCTGGAACGATTTGCGGTCAGAATGCGGTCCGCATGTCAGGTTTGCGGTCGCATTCTTGACCGCACATTTGACACTTTTTCGGAAAAATTATTTCTCTACATTTTTGAAACTTAAATCATTACCAAGGGTCCGAACCGCGGCTCGCAAGCTCGCCGCGAAGAATTCTACGCATTCCTAACACATTATTCGTACCATGACACCACAGCTACTAGGTTTTATGCACAAAAATTTTACGGGGCCTTACATCCTCTCCCCCTTAAGATCATTCGTCCTCGAATGAGGATTTTGAAATAAATGAGTTTTGAAAGACATGATATGCAAGCTATCAAAATTTTGACTAACTCTTATATTTTAGAAAAATTTCGCCAGAGTTTCCTTTGTATTATGGACATATCCACCTGTCAGAGGGCCCCCGAAACATATTACCAAACAACAATATACAACTACAACACTTTTCACAACTTGTATATACTTTCTTACCTCAACGAATGCACATATTCTATCACATTGTTACAATTGCACATAAACTAGTCACTTCAATGAATTCTTACCTTATTTAACCATTTTAACACACCATGTACACTTCACAAACCATTACCAATCTACACTTTCTATTAGTTGTTTATTAAACACGTAAATCTTTATAAGGCTTTCATTTGTCAAGAACGGTTCAAATGACCCAAGGTAACAACACATTTAACTCATTACAAATAAAGGAGACTTTACTAATACTAAGAGGGAAACAACTTAGGCCAGATGACAGTTACTAGGAGTAGGAGGGTCGCCTAATTTCTTCTAGGCTTGATCGAACAAATGGGGGTACTTTTCCTTCATCTCTTTTTCTGCTTCCCATGTGGCCTCCTCAACTTGTTGACTTCGCCACAATACTTTAACGGAGGCAACTTCCTTATTTCTCAACTTACGGACTTGCCTATCAAGAATGGCAACTGGAACTTCTTCATATGACAAATCTTCATTAACCTCTATAGCTTCGACTGGCATGATGGTGGATGGATCTCCAATCACTTTCTTCAACATGGACACATGGAATACCGGATGCACTGATGACATCTCGGGAGGCAACTCTAGCCTATAAGCAACTTGACCAATCCTTTTGAACGATCCGATATGGCCCGACATACCTAGGACTCAATTTCCTTTCTTTCCGAATCGCATGACTCCCTTCATAGGAGATACCCTCAAGAACACCCAATCATCGACTTGAAACTCCAAATCCCTTCGACGAACGTCTGCATAGGACTTTTGACGACTCTGTGCTGTTTTCATTCTCTCCTGAATAACCTTAACTTTTTCCATAGCTTCGTACACCATATCTGGCCCTAGCAATTCTGCTTCACCTACTTCAAACCACCCGATTGGCGATCTACATCTTCTCCCGTACAATGCCTCAAACGGGGCCATTTGAATGCTAGCATGATAGCTGTTATTGTAAGCAAATTCTATCAGTGGCAAGTGTTCATCCCAATTACCTTTAAAATCTAAGACACAAGCCCGCAACATATCTTCAAGCGTCTGAATGGTCCGCTCGGCCTGTCCATCGGTCTGTGGATGGAAAGCTGTGCTGAGATTCACCTGAGTTGCCAAACCTTGCTGAAACTTCTTCCAAAAGTTAGCGGTGAACTGAGTCCCGCGATCTGAGATGATAGAAAGTGGAGTACCATGAAGCCTTACTATCTCTCTGATGTACAATCTTGCATATTGCTCTGCCAGTATCAGTGGACTTGACAGGCAGGAAGTGAGCTGATTTGGTGAGTCGATCTACTATCACCCATATTGAGTCAAACTTACGCCGAGTGCGAGGTAACCCCACCACGAAATCCATATTGATCATCTCCCATTTCCACCTTGGTATTTCTATAAGCTGAGTTAATCCACCAGGCCGTTGATGCTCGGCCTTCACTTGTTGACAGTTCGGACATTTAGCTACAAAGCCTGCCACATCCCTCTTCATACCGTTCCACCAATAAATCTCCTTGAGATCGTGATACATTTTCGTTGAACCAGGGTGCACAGAATACATGGAAGTATGAGCCTCTGCCATCACTCTTTCCCGAAGCTCGTCCACATCCGGAACACATAGCCTATCTTGACACCGCAATACACCATCTTCGCCGCTGAGTACAAATGCTGAGGTCTTGTCATTCATGACTGCTTCCTTCACCCGAACCAATGCTGGATCCACGAACTGTTTTTCCTTGATTTCCGCGACCAATGATGATTCTGCTCCATTATGCACCAAGATATCCCTCTCGTCTGACGCCGAAATACGAACCCCAAGCTGGCTAATTGGTAGACCTCTCGAGCCAGGGGTCTCTGATCCACACCCAAATGAGCCAAACTACCCATGGATTTCCGACTAAGAGCGTCGGCTACCACATTTGCCTTCCCTGGATGGTACAATATGTCCATATCATAGTCCTTGAGTAGTTCTAACCACCGCCGCTGTCTCAGATTCAGCTCTTTCTGCTTGAACAAATACTGGAGGCTCTTGTGGTCCGAAAACACATCTACATGAACCCCATAAAGATAGTGTCGCCATATTTTCAAGGCAAACACAACAGCTGCAAGTTCCAAATCATGCGTCGGATAATTCTTCTCATGATTCTTGAGTTGCCTGGAAGCGTAAGATATGACTTTCCCGTGCTGCATCAATACACATCCCAAACCAACCCCGGAGGCATCACAATAAACTACAAATCCCTCTATGCCTTCTGGCAAGGCCAATACTGGTGCCGAGGTCAATCTTAACTTCAATTCTTGGAAACTTTTCTCACATGCTTCGGACCACTGGAACTTAACTGCTTTCCGCGTCAATTTAGTCAATGGGGAGGCGAGGGTTGAGAATCCCTCTACAAACCTCCGATAGTACCCTGCCAGACCCAAAAAGCTGCGAATCTCTGTCGGGGTCGTGGGTCTAGGCCAATCTTTCACTGCCGCAATCTTTTGAGGATCCACCATAATTCCCTCGCTGGAAATAACATGCCCTAGAAAAGCTACGGACTCCAACCAAAACTCACATTTTGAGAACTTGGCATACAATTGATGGCTGAAGAAGGGTCTGCAATGCTGCTCTGAGGTGAACGACATGATCTTCCCTGCTTCGAGAGTAGATGAGAATATCGTCAATGAATACAATCACAAAGGAATCTAGGAATGGCTTGAAAACCCGATTCATAAGGTCCATGAAAGCTGCTGGGGCGTTGGTTAGCCCAAAAGACATAACCAAAAACTCAAAGTGACCATAACGAGTTCTGAAGGCGGTTTTAGGAATATCCTGCTCCCTGATTTTCAACTGGTGGTACCCGGACCGTAAATCAATCTTTGAGAAGAACCTCGCTCCCTGCAATTGGTCAAACGGATCATCCACTCGAGGCAATGGATATTTATTCTTAATGGTGACTTTGTTAAGCTGCCGATAATCAATACATATTCGAAGTGACCCATCCTTCTTTCTGACAAAGAGAACCGGAGCACCCCATGGCGACACACTCGGTCGTATGAACCCTTTCTCTAATAAATCCCTCAGCTGTTCCTTTAACTCCCTTAACTCTGCTGGCGCCATTCTGTAAGGTGGAATGGATATTGGCTGAGTATCCGGCAATACATCAATTCCGAAATCAATCTCCCTATCCGGCGGGATGCCTGGAAGCTCATCTGGAAACACTTCAGGAAATTCATTCACAATTGGCACGGACTCGAGGGTAGGCACATCTGAGGTGGTGTCCATTACCCGAACCAGGTGATAGATACACCCTTTCTTAATCATCTTCGAAGCCTTAAGGTAGGAAATAAACCTACCCCTTGGCACCCCACCATTTCCTCTCCATTCAATAACTGGCTCGTTAGGGAACTCGAGCCTCATAACTCTCGTTCGACAGTCAAGTTTGGCAAAGCACGAATAGAGCCAGATCCATCCCCATAATTACATCAAAATCTACCATCCCAAGCTCAATAAGATCGGCTGTGGTATCACGACCACCCACCGTAACAACACAATTCCCATAGACTCGTGAGGCTGTAATAGAATCACCAATAGGTGTCGACACAGAGAACGGCTCATGAAGCTGTTCGGGTTCTATCCCAAAACTTGAAGCAATGAATGGAGTAACATAAGACAAGGAGGACCCTGGATCAATAAAGGCATAGCAATCAATAGTCTGAACAGACATGATACCTGTAACAACATCTGGAGAAGCCTCGGCATTTTGGCGGCCACTCAATGCATAGAATCGGCTAGGTCCACCCCTACCCCGAGCTCCACCCCTAGCTGCACCACGCCCTGCTGCTGCTGGAGTACGCGCTGATGATGTAGCAGCTGAAGAACCGGATGACTGAGCAGATCCCCTACCTATACCCTGACGGGGTGCACGACAGTCTCGCTGAATGTGACCTCTCACCCCGCACCCGAAGCACACTGGAAGGTCAAGGTAGCATGTCTCTGTATGAAATCTCCCACACTTGGGGCATGTTGGTCTCCCCTGCTGCTGGGATCTCACCCCAGGATGACCAGACTGACGAGACCTCCTGCTGTCTGAACCAGGTCTCGAGTAACTGCCCTGCTGATGACTGTGCACGGATGGCGGTGCACTCGCGGAGGACTGAGCATATGACTGGGATGGCCCTGATGACCCCTTCCCTGGAAGTGATCTCCCCGAACGACCCATTGACCGGGCCCTGTTGCTACTTTCTCTTTCTGCACGAATCTTCAATTTCCTGGCCTCTGTGGCCTGAGCAAACCCCACAATCCTCCCATAGTTCATGTCTGAGTGCAAAGCTGCTGTGGCGGCCTCATTCACTACCAAAGGGCTAAGGCCCTGAACAAACCGTCGAACCCGGGCATCCATGGTCGGCACTAAATGAGGAGCGTACTTGGACAACCTTACGAACTCCATGTGATACTCCCAAACACTCATACTGCCCTGTTTGAGAACCTCGAACTCGGTGGCACGGGCCGCCATTGCCTCAGCAGGTAAGAAGTGGTCCATAAATGCATCCACGAACTCATCCCATCTGGCCGGAGGGCTCCCTTCCTCGCGGGAATCCTCCCACATTTCGAACCATGAACGTGCCGCTCCCTTCAGCCTGTAAGAGGCCAACTCTACCCCCTCTATATCTGTAGCCTTCATCACTCTAAGGGTCTTGTATATCTCATCAAGGAATTCCTGTGGGTCAGCCTCTGGATCGGTGCCTGAAAATTCTGGAGGGGCCAATCGCAAGAATTGATGGACTCTGGAGCCAAAGGAATCTCCCTGTCCGCTGGAGGATGCAGGGGCATCATGGGATCTCTGGGCCTGTGCGGCCACTAGCTGTGTTAACATATGGATGGCTCCCCTAAGTTCTTCGTTAGAGATACCAGAGCCCGAAGCGGGAACTGTATCTGAGTCAGGAACACTGGCAGGAGGAATGGTGGCATCCTCTGCCGCAGCTGGAATAGGGACACTTGGGTTTTGAACAGATGGGCCAGGCAAATTCGGGACCGGTGGGTCATTCTCTCCCACGGCATCGGGTACATGATTAACAGTTGCACTTGGGCCGGCATTGGCCCTAAGGCCGAGTCTAGCCTTCTTCTTAGGTGCCATATTCTGAAAATTTGGGAACAAGGCACGAATTAGACACAGATATCTCCACATTACACTTTATCGCACGATATAGATTATCAAAGAAGTAGGTAAATTCCTAAATGCCCGTGTAGCCCCCCACTTATATGATGTGGTCGACAACACACCTATAAGAAGGGCACTACTAGACACGGCTCCGAGACATCCTAGGACAATTTAAAACCTTAAGCTCTGATACCAAGTTTGTCACGCCCCAAATCGAGGAACAAGACCGGCGCCTGACCGGGTTGCCCCAGTCAAGCGAACCTGGGTGCCTTTCAATCCCACGCGTTACCCCTGTGATGACTGTATCTCATTAACCAAATATATTACTAATCATAATTGATTTCACATTAAACAAATAAAACGATACGAGTGATTCATTAACTAGATTTCAATTTTTACAACGCCCGACATAACACAATGTATACATAAGACTGGAGTCCCACAGTTTACATGTCTACAGAGCCTCTAGGATACAAAAGGGAAATACAATACTTGCCGGTAACAAGGCTCCGGCTATACCTTACAAAACCAAAATGAAATCTAAACCGAGTGGCATGAACCACACAAGGCCCCGAGGAAGAAAGGGGCTCACCAAAACGGGCGGTGGAAGGAGAAGGATACTACTGCCGATGAGCTGAAGTGCCTGCTACTGATCCACCTACAATCATGACACGAATGTAGCGCCCCGGCAAAAGGGACGTCAGTACACTTGAATTGTACTGGTATGTATGGACAAACTTTGTCCCAAGTAAACTCAAGCCATTAAATTACATCAACAATTAATTAAGCCAACCAACCATGTTTCCACATTTTCCTCATTTCAAATAATTCTCACACAAAGCACTTTCTACAATCAACCAATTTAACAATAACCAATCAATCACGTAAAGCACAAGTAGTCAAACAAAGGGGCAATCGGTGCCCCACAGGTTGCAAACTCTCCTGCTGTCTCCTTTCACAATTTCATATTAATGATTTTGTATCAATTTTCAATAGCGATTTCGATCGCTTTCCACCCTTATTGCCCCCGACCACCCTTATTACCTCGGCCACCCTTATCACCCCAACCCACACCTTATTTCCCCACGTTGCGGCGCGCAACACGACCCCGCCTTACAGTTGAAAACACAACAATTTCAAACAGCAGATAAGGTACTACACACAATTTCAACAAGTTCAAATAAGCAACTTACACATTGGTTCATGTTCTCAATTTCTCCTCAATTCAATATCACAACCATGTTACAATATTTCCACAATTCAAGTGTTTCATCTCTTCCCACAATAAACCAATTCTCAAGTGTTTCATTTGTTTTCCACAAGGTGCCATATAGGCCATCATAGTCATTATTCACAATTCTTTTGCCAATTTAAACTCTCATTTTACATCACTCATGGCTCAACAACGAACTTTGAATATCCAACAACAACATCAAGAATTTCACACAATTTGTCAATTTAACACGAAACAAACAAACTTCACACATATAGGCGATTTCACAAGAATCAAAATTAGCCATACATACATGGTGATGATTTTTCCTCCTACTTTATGCTTACACAAGATATCCTACTCTTGCCAACCTTGTTCTTGAAGACTCTTACTTCTACTCACTTCTTTTTACTAGAAATCAAGTTAAATAATCATGCATGAGTGTAAAAATTCTATTTTCAAAAGCTATTATATGCAAACCTCTCTTTACCCAATTTAAAACTGAAAATCAAAGAAAATAGTTAGGGTTTTTACCTTGAAAATATTGGGGAAGTTGAATCCTTGCCCTAGAATCCCTTGGAATTAAGTAGTTGGAACAATCTTTGAAGATGAAGAACTTCTCTCTCTAAAAACCCTCTCTTCTCTCTCCAATTTTGGTGAGATGATATGATAAAATGAAGAAGAAAGGTGTTATATTAAAGAAGAGATCGGGTCAAAATGTTACAAAAATCTGGGCCGGGGTCAAATATGCGGTCACTATGCGACCGCAGAATCAACATGCGGTCCGCATAATGACCGCAGAATGGCTCAAAAAATTACGCAGGTTCTGTTAAGACATGCGGTCACTATGCGGACCGCATGTTGATTCTGCGGTCGCAAAAGTGCACCGCGGATTGACATGCGATCGCATATCGACCGCACATTTGACACGGATTTGGGCAACTCTCTGGAACGATTTGCGGTCAGAATGCGGTCTGCATGTCAGGTTTGCGGTCGCATTCTTGACCGCACATTTGACACTTTTTCGGAAAAATTATTTCTCTACATTTTTGAAACTTAAATCATTACCAAGGGTCCGAACCGCGGCTCGCAAGCTCGCCGCGAAGAATTCTACGCATTCCTAACACATTATTCGGACCATGACACCACAGCTACTAGGTTTTATGCACAAAAATTTTACGGGGCCTTACATCCTCCCCCCTTAAGATCATTCGTCCTCGAATGAGGATTTTGAAATAAATGAGTTTTGAAAGACATGATATGCAAGCTATCAAAATTTTGACTAACTCTTATATTTTAGAAAAATTTCGCCAGAGTTTCCTTTGTATTATGGACATATCCACCTGTCAGAGGGCCCCCGAAACATATTACCAAACAACAATATACAACTACAACACTTTTCACAACTTGTATATACTTTCTTACCTCAACGAATGCACATATTCTATCACATTGTTACAATTGCACATAAACTAGTCACTTCAATGAATTCTTACCTTATTTAACCATTTTAACACACCATGTACACTTCACAAACCATTACCAATCTACACTTTCTATTAGTTGTTTATTAAACACGTAAATCTTTATAAGGCTTTCATTTGTCAAGAACGGTTCAAATGACCCAAGGTAACAACACATTTAACTCATTACAAATAAAGGAGACTTTACTAATACTAAGAGGGAAACAACTTAGGCCAGATGACAGTTACTAGGAGTAGGAGGGTCGCCTAATTTCTTCTAGGCTTGATCGAACAAATGGGGGTACTTTTCCTTCATCTCTTTTTCTGCTTCCCATGTGGCCTCCTCAACTTGTTGACTTCGCCACAATACTTTAACAGAGGCAACTTCCTTATTTCTCAACTTACGGACTTGCCTATCAAGAATGGCAACGCTGGAACTTCTTCATATGACAAATCTTCATTAACCTCTATAGCTTCGGCTGGCATGATGGTGGATGGATCTCCAATCACTTTCTTCAACATGGACACATGGAATACCGGATGCACTGATGACATCTCGGGAGGCAACTCTAGCCTATAAGCAACTTGACCAATCTTTTGAACGATCCGATATGGCCCGACATACCTAGGACTCAATTTCCCTTTCTTTCCGAATCGCATGACTCCTTTCATAGGAGATACCCTCAAGAACACCCAATCGTCGACTTGAAACTCCAAATCCCTTCGACGAACGTCTGCATAGGACTTTTGACGACTCTGTGCTGTTTTCATTCTCTCCTTGAATAACCTTAACTTTTTCCATGGCTTCGTACACCATATCTGGCCCTAGCAATTCTGCTTCGCCTACTTCAAACCACCCGATTGGCGATCTACATCTTCTCCCGTACAATGCCTCAAACGGGGCCATTTGAATGCTAGCATGATAGTTGTTATTGTAAGCAAATTCTATCAGTGGCAAGTGTTCATCCCAATTACCTTTAAAATCTAAGACACAAGCCCGCAACATATCTTCGAGCGTCTGAATGGTCCGCTCGGCCTGTCCATCGGTCTGTGGATGGAAAGCTGTGCTGAGATTCACCTGAGTTCCCAAACCTTGCTGAAACTTCTTCCAAAAGTTAGCGGTGAACTGAGCCCCGCGATCTGAGATGATAGAAAGTGGAGTACCATGAAGCCTTACTATCTCTTTGATGTACAATCTTGCATATTGCTCCGCAGGTATCAGTGGACTTGACAGGCAGGAAGTGAGCTGATTTGGTGAGTCGATCTACTATCACCCATATTGAGTCAAACTTACGCCGAGTGCGAGGTAACCCCACCACGAAATCCATATTGATCATCTCCCATTTCCACCTTGGTATTTCTATAAGCTGAGTTAATCCACCGGGCCGTTGATGCTCGGCCTTCACTTGTTGACGGTTCGGACATTTAGCTACAAAGCCTGCCACATCCCTTTTCATACCGTTCCACCAATAAATCTCCTTGAGATCGTGATACATTTTCGTTGAACCGGGGTGCACAGAATACCTGGAAGTATGAGCCTCTGCCATCACTCTTTCCCGAAGCTCGTCTACATCCGGAACACATAGCCTATCTTGACACCGCAATACACCATCTTCGCTGAGTACAAATGCTGAGGTCTTGTCATCCATGACTGCTTCCTTCGCCCGAACCAATGCTGGATCCCTGAACTGTTTTTCCTTGATTTCCGCGACCAATGATGATTCTGCTCCATTATGCACCAAGATATCTCCCTCGTCTGACGCCGAAATACGAACCCCCAAGCTGGCTAATTGGTAGACCTCTCGAGCCAGGGGTCTCTGATCCACACCCAAATGAGCCAAACTACCCATGGATTTTCGACTAAGAGCGTCGGCTACCACATTTGCCTTCCCTGGATGGTACAATATGTCCATATCATAGTCCTTGAGTAGTTCTAACCACCGCCGCTGTCTCAGATTCAGCTCTTTCTGCTTGAACAAATACTGGAGGCTCTTGTGGTCCGAAAACACATCTACATGAACCCCATAAAGATAGTGTCGCCATATTTTCAAGGCAAACACAACAGCTGCAAGTTCCAAATCATGCGTCGGATAATTCTTCTCATGATTCTTGAGTTGCCTGGAAGCGTAAGATATGACTTTCCCGTGCTGCATCAATACACATCCCAAACCAACCCTGGAGGCATCACAATAAACTACAAATCCCTCTGTGCCTTCTGGCAAGGCCAATACTGGTGCCGAGGTCAATCTTGAGAGGCAAGTTGAGCCCCATGTTTATAGGACCGTATGAGATACTAGACCGAGTAGGAGCAGTGGCTAATCATTTGGCACTTCCTCCCGAGTTGTCCTTTATTTACCTAGTATTTCATCTCTCAGTGCTAAGAAAATGTATAACACACTCATCTCAGGTGATTGAAGCACCGACTATTCCACTCGATGAGAAGTTGTCTTACGAGGAGGAGCCAATGGCTATTGTTCATAGACAAATAAGAAAATTACGGTAAAAAGAAATCGTGTCCGTGAAAGTCTTATGGATAAATCATACAATTGAAGAAGCTACTTGAAAAACAGAAGACACTATGCGAGTCAAGTACCCCTATTTGTTTCAATCTATAGGTACGTACTTTAATTAAATTCAGGGACCGAATTTCATAAGGTGGAGATGATGTAATACAATATATTTTAAAAGAGCGTGTATTGGACATTTTAATAATAATAATAATAATAATAATAATAATAATTACAATAAAGTAACTACAAAAAGAATACAAGAAAATAATTGAACAAAATAAACAAAACAAAACAAAAGAGGCATAATACAAGTAGGCTTAGCCTCCGTCGTAACTAGAAAGTGAAAAGAGGAAAAAAGGGAGAAGAATAAGGTTTAAAGGGCACAACGCCCATTCTCTGGAAAACGTTAGAATTAAACAAATGGGGAAGCATCAAGCTGCGTAAAAGGAACACAAGTAGCGTCTTTCCGAGAGAAAAGAAGAAGAAGAAGAAGAAAGCTTTGGGAAAAGGTTATAATAATAACTGAGAGTTGAAATAGATAAAGCTCTTCTTCGATTCAAGAGGTTAACCTTCTTTTTCTCATCTTTTGAATTATTTCACAGAATTTATGCAATTTAATGTAGTCCAAAGGTATTCAATATCAATTTTCACTTATACAAAAAGGAAATATACTACTACAACGGAGATAACAAGGCTATAAGGGTTTGGTTTAAGCAGTGATAGGTCTAATTTTAGATGAGTAAATTATACTAATTAGTTTGAAATTGATAGAATGAGGGACTAGTTTTATGATTAAACATAAATTCACAAATTTAGACTCAAACATGAATCCCGATGAATGGGTATTCTTAATTATCTATGAATTAGCCTAAACAAGAAAAGTAATATGAGATTTATATTATGTAATTATAGATTGATTGGAGGAAGTGACTGCCTGATGTTCGAATAATGTAACTGGCACCGCAGCCAATGAATGTCTCGGAGAAAGGGAATAAGAATGATTATCAGCATGTAAAAAAAAATCTTGGGTCATTGGGACTTAAGAGAGGCTTCTTTTCAAGTTGATGAGTCGAAATATCGTATAAAGAAAATGACAAAAGAAATCTCACACAGAGATCAGTGTACCCATAGATCAAATTTGTATGAATGGCTTGAGGTGAAGCATGTGGTATTTCGGCACGAGTATTGTGATTAGTAATCTTACCACAATTTGTGTTTTTATTAATTTCATAATTTACACATAATTTTTAATATGAATATGTAACCGATTATTTTGAGTTGCATGTGGGACAAGTCTTTTACTCGATATGAAACCGAAATACGTATTTGAGATGAGTACCTTAATTTTAAATATTTTCATTGTTTTGTTTTACCGTTACTTCAATTTACTATGATCGAAAGGAAATTATATGATTTGATAAAAACTAAAATGCCCTATATTGTTTTAAAATAGTTTCTACGAGTATATACGGATTACAAAGACAATTATAAATGGGAGTAGACACTTAAGGATCCCACAGCTAACAGAGGTTCGTTAGACATGGTGCACCTTGTAATTACTAATTACTATTATATCACTCGCTAATGCAAAGGTAGAACTAGCATACCGTTACCGATTTTCCTTGAGTAGGGACTACCGATATATATGAGTTCTTGCAAGGAAGTGTACAGTTATACCGATTACATGATTCTTTTATTGAAACCACTCAAAATGTGAATATTGATATTATATAGTGGTTACCAAGTTTATTGCTGAATTGTTAATTTTAATACTACAAGAAAAGTGTGATAAGACTTAAAATTATTTATTATTTCGGAAACGACATTTTTATGTATTTTCTCTTTGAGATACTAGCATGTTTCTGACTTGTCCGCAAATAAAAATGGTTGCGGTTAAGTGTTATTACTAACCGAGCTAGCGACTCATTCCCCGCTAATTTCTTTTACATAGACAACAGATGACAAAGGTGAGTATTTCATTAATTATAGCACACAGGATGAGAATTTTTGGTGAGCATCGCACTTGTTCGTGTGGGCAAAATATTTTATCAATTGTTATGGTCGTTTCATTAAACTCTTAGAGTCGCTCCATAGTCAATAATTTAGTGTCATGAGTATTCTTTTGTTATTATAGTCTTATGTTAACTATCATCCTTTATTATGAATGTTAGAGGTTGATTATCTGGTTGTTAATGTGTTGATTAGTAATTGTGGAGACTTATTTAGGCTAATTGATAAGTTTTCAATTGCCAGTTGAATTGCTATTAGGTTGTTTGATCACTGATTTGAGATAGAAAACTTTTAGAATGGTCCAAAAAGAGGAGAAACTCTACCTGATTTTTTGTAAAATTAGCGATGAGGCTTACTTGGGAGCACATGCTCCTAAGCGCCGGTCACGATGCTAAATTTGGTCACGACAGTATGTCAAAACTAGAATAACATCATTTATGTGGTTATACATTATCCATTAAAAATACTCAAAATATCATTCTCTTTATATGACTAAGAAAATCTCTCACTGAAAACTGACATGGCGAGAAAATGAAGGCATAAAGGTGGAGGTCAGAAAATCCATGGGAGTCAGACCTCAAATTCAACATACATAGGAGTTCTACAGACAGAGGATGCTAAAAAGTGAAGAGTATCAATTCAATACAAGGAATTGTGCCGCTGGATATCAATTTGATATCAAACCCAACAACACCCCAAAGAGAAGGAGATGAAGAGGTGAGTAGGAAATAATCGGCAGATCGAACAGAAGAGGAAGAAGAGATGAACAATAATACAGGTTTGACTGAAACAAATGTTTCAATTAGTAAATTATGGAGTAATGTTGTGGGTAAAATACCAGTAAAGGATGGAATTGACCTAACAATGGAGAAAAGAGAAACGAATGTGAAAATAACAATGGCGGACATTAATGAGGTAGAATATTGGTAAACAGTAGTAGTATACTATGTATTGGGTTCAAATCCACCAAAAGTAGTAACTTATGGTTATTTTAGAAGAATTTGGGGAGGATTACGGATTGATAAGGTAGCTCAACTTAATAGTGGAGTTTTCATGGTTCGATTTCACAGTATAGAAAGCTGGAATAAGGTGGTAGAAGAAGGAGTGCAGATGTTCGACAGAAAACCAATGATAGCTAAGCCATGGAAGTCTGATATGGAAATTACTAAGGAACAGATGGAAAGCATTCCAATATGGGTAAGAAAGGTGGGGCTTGATGTCATATATTGGTTGCAAACATCACTTACAAAAATTTTTGGGCTGATAAGAAAACTATTAAGAACATATGCTGCAACTACAAAGAGAGAAAGACAAACATATGCAAGAATGTAAGTTGAAGTGAAATTAATCAGCAATATCCAACAAGTATTAGGTTTGAAAAGGAAAGATAGTGGAATAGAAAATTCATTATGAATGGAAACCAGTTATGTACAAGAAATGCAGAAACTATGGTAATGAATTGAATGAACGTCAAAAATTTATAAAGAAGAAACAAGAGAAGAAACAAGAGTTAGAAATGCATAAGAAATTAGAGCAACAAAATGCAGGAGAAGATACACAGCAGGGGCAAACACAATTAGAGAAAGTTGAACAACAAAAACAGAAACATCATGGAGGTTATGAACAAATAGAGAGGGAAAAGTACTATAAACAAGGGTATAGAACTAGGAAATATGTAAGAAGAGGGATGATAATACCACAAGATCCATTCAAATAGGAAATACATTTACAACATTAGGGAAGAAACCAAGCATAGACGGGGGCAAGTACCAGTCAGACAATAGTGAATTTAAATGGAAATGGAAATGGTTATGAAAGAAAAAATGGAGTAATAGGGGAGAAGGGTGGAGGAGACCCCCGAAAAATGGATATAATGGGGTTTTGGAACACCAAGGGACTAAATAATCCAGACAAACAGAAGAAAATGCATATGTTTATGAATAATTTTCAGGTTGGGATGTTTGGCCTCTTGGAAACAAAGGTTAAGAGAGCTAAAGCTCAAAAAAGTACTCTTAATCTGTGTAGTGGTTGGTCAAATTATAACAACTTGAATAAACTTAAAGTGGGGAGAATATGGGTGTTATGGAAACCAGTGATATTTGATGTTAACATAATAAGTTTCACAGAACAACTAATTCATTGAGAAATACAATATATGGGTAATAGAATAGTCTTTGTAGTAATTATAGTTTATGATTTGAGTGATGCATCATTAAGCAAGAGCTCGTGGGAAGAAACCAAGAAGATTAATAAACAAATGAGGAGACCATGGGTTGTAATGGGTGCTTTCAGTTGTGTCTGAATAGAGAAGATAGAGTGGGGAGTCAAGTGAGAATGTCAGAGATAAGGAGTTCTAAGAATTGTGTAGAGGAATGTAAATTACAAGAGATGAAATCTTCAGGGGCATTTTAGACATGAAAAAAAAAGAGTGAATATAGAGTATACAACAAGATAGATAAAGTGTAGATAGATATAGAATGGATAATTAAATTATCTGATTCAGCGGTGCATTATCGGAATGAAGGTACTTATGATCATTCTCCAGTAATAGTCAGGTGGGTAAAGAATAAAAAAAGGAAACCAATATTTAGATATTTCAATATGTGGAGTTTGAAACAAAAGTTTATAGAAATAAGTGGAGAACAAAAAATAAGTGGACAAAAATGTATGAGTTGGTAGGGAAGCTGAACAATTTCAAAGGGATGCTAAAGCAGCTTAACTGGGAGAAATTCAGTCAAATAGAAAGGAAAGTAAAAGAAGTACAAGAAGAGCTAGTAAAGTGTCAAACATATAATACAAATAGACCATTTGAACTAGAATATACAAGAATAAGAAGCAAAGTTACTAAGGAAGAATAAAAGATAAAATGAAGTAAAGCATCCATTCTTGAGGCAGAGAAGTAAAGTGATGTGGATAGAAAAAGGAGACTTGAATACAAAGTACTTTCACAGTATAATGAAGAAAAGAAGGAACATGAACAAAAAAATTTCTATAACAGATGATCAAGGAGTAAATAGAACAGGTTTGGATGAAATAGGGAAAGCCTTCATTGAATTTTACATAAAACTGCTAGGAACCACTAATATGGAAAGAGAGAATGTTAATAGTAGTTTGATTCTATAAGGACCAGTAGCAACTGCATCATAAAGGAAGATGTTAGAGGAGCATTTTATAGAGAAAGAGGTGAATGAAGTTTTATAGGCAATAAATGGAGGTAAATTACCAGGGCCAGATGGATATGAAAGCAAAATTTTCAATGAAAGCTGGGAGATAGTGGGTAAAGATTTAATATAGGCAGTAATGGAGTTCTTTAGAAAAAGGAGAGATGCTTAAAGTGTGGACTCAAATAGCAATACCAAAGGTAAATCATGCTTCAAGTGTGGGAGATTATAGACCAATAGCAGGATGTGACACTACATACAAAGTGGTGTCGAAGATGTTATGTAATAGATTAAGACTAATAATTCCTCCAATCATATCATTGAATCAAAGTGCATTCATTGCAAGAAGGACAATAATGCAAAATGCGTTGATTTATCAGGACTTGGTCAAGCTATACAGTAGAAAAAATACTACTCAGAGTTGCTTAATTAAGATATATTTGAAAAAGGCTTATGACAATGTGGAGTGGGAATTTGTGGAAGATATTTTGCATGGAATGAACTTCCCTCAGTGGTTTATCAAATGGATCATGGCTTGTATAATATCTAATGACCCGACCGGGCGTATGGAGCTTTCGCACTTTAATCGCCAATTCTCGGGCATGATTTGCCCAAGTGTTGTACTATGACTTATGTAAATCATTGGTTTTGGTTTCAAGATTAATCAAAATGAATTTTGAAGAACAATTCTCAGTTTAAAGCTTAAAATTTGAAAGGTTTGACCAAGAGTTGACTTTGTATATGATCTCGGATTGAATGTTTTGTAATTTAGTTATATCCGTTAGGTGATTTGGGCCTCAAAAGCATGATCATATTGTATTTTGGAAGTCCGTGAAAGGTTTAGGCTTGAATTGGCAAAATTGAGATTTTGCCGTTCTTCGATTGATAGGCGAGATTTTGATATAGGGGTCGAAATAGAATTTCAGAAGTTTCAGTAGCTTTATTGTATCATTTATGACGCGTGTATAAATTTTAGGTCATTCGGATGTGGTTTGGTTGGGTTTTTTTTTATCATAAACGAAATTCGGAAGTTCTTGAAATTCATAGGTTTGAATCTGTTGGTGCAAGCTCAGTTGAAGTTTTGAAGAATAATGATCTCAATGAAGGACCAGGTCACCCTTAGGAGACAAAGTGGTTATGGACCATGCACAAGAGATGCACGTGAAGAAGATAAGTCTTTGGGATCATGCAGCGATATCTTTTGAGCTGATCGAAAAGATTGCATATGGGATAAGGAAAAGAAGTCTTCTTATTAGAAGATAACACATTCGGATAAGGGTTGGAGTTTGGATTGGTCTAGGACTCAAACTCAATGGAGGATCCAAAGTTGAGTCACAATCAAACTGCAATTAGTAACCTAAGAAATAACTGACTTGTTCTCATTTATAAGTATGCACATACGCTGAAGTTAAGCTACACTGAGAGCAATGAGCAAAGCTATTTTGCAAGTAATTTATGTGAGATCAAGTGTACATTCCTATAGCTACTTGAACAAGATAGAAGAACCAGTTTCATTGTGTTTATTCTTATTCTAGTTCAATTGTAGTAGGTTATTTAAAGCATTTACCTTTCTAACATTCATACAAGCAATTGTATTAGGTACTTTGAGTATTCAAGTTAGAGTTAACTTGAAAGTGTCACCACAGTTAAGGCTGTGTGCCACACTAGGATTATAGTTAATCCTTAGTTTTACAAGAATTTTTTAAATGATGTTTTTACTCATTGAGTTTGAGTTTAGTGGATATTTGGGAAAATCCTACTGAGTAGTAGGTCGTGATTTTTTCATGTAAAAATCTCTATGTTCTTTATTTCTGCATTTTAATTCCGTAAATAGTAGTAGTTAGAACACCTAAAAGAACCAAGCTCTTGTGGATAGAAAAGTGGGTACCACACAAATTACCCCCCCCACCTCTTGTGTGGTATTGATGTGTGGAACATCAATTGATATCAGAGTGGGTTAAACTTGAAAAGGCTAACACCTTAGGAGAAGATCAACACGAGTGCACCACCTGAGAACTAAGAAGGCCAACCACTGCCAGGCCTTCACTGTTAAATGGATAGTATTACTCAAGGTGGAAGAAAATGATAAAGGATCATATCATAGGGGAAGATTATGAAATTTAGGACACAGTGACGGATGGTCCTTTTGCAACTACAATGAAAAATGGGGAAGGAGTGGTTGTTCCAAAGACAGGGGTTGACTGCACTGCTGAAGATTTGAAAAAGTTGGAGAAAAATGCTAAGGCCAAGAAATGGCTTGTATATGGACTGGGTCCAGATGAGTACAACATGATCCAAAGCTGTACTACTGTCAAAGAGATATGGGATACTTTGCAAGTGGCTCATGAAGGAATACTTAAGTGAAGATATCCAGAGGAACATTGCTGTATTCTCAAGATGAGAATTTCACTATGAATGATGGAGAAACTATTCAAGAGATGTATACTAGGTTCACTACACTAACAAATGAACTTAAGTCTCTTGGAAGATTTATTCTTTAAGAAGACAAGGTTGAGAAGATCTTGACGAGAGTTCTTTTAGTTGCTTGGGAAAGAAAAATCACTGTCATTTAGGAGTCCAAGAATATGGCCACTCTCAGACTAGATGAACTAATTGGAAATCTTACATCTTATGAACTGAGAAGGCAAACAAGGAAGATGGATACACCCAAGAAGGAGAGAAGCTTAGCTCTCAAAATTACAGAAGTTCAGATTTGGAAGACGATGAGATGGATATGATCACTAGAGATTTCAAGAGGTACAAACTTCACCAAGACAAGAGCTCCTGAGAAACAGACTAATGGTGGCTGCTTTAAATGTGGTAAGACTGACCACATGATTAAGAATTGTCCTTAATGGGAAATTGAATGGAAGAAAGAAAGGGCTGAACGAAGAAACAAGAAGAAGGAATAGGTTCAACCCAACTGAAATAAAAGTTCAACTAATACTATGATTGCTGCTTGGGGTGAAACCTCTAATGAAGACTCGGAAGATGAAGCTGAATAAGAGCAAGCTGTTGTGGCCATTGGAGAATCAGATGATGAGTAGAAGGTAAGTATTCTGCATCTCAAGGACAAAATTATAATTTTTTGTCAAAAGAAAGGTTGGTTGCGCTATTATTAGACTTCATTCATGAGTTTCAAATAGTTAACAATGAAAAGGAAGTTCTGTGTAGAGGCATGTGTTATCATCAAAGCAAAATTCAAAAGTCTAGAATCTAAGGCTGATTAGAGTGATAATAAAAATATTGAGTTGAAGAACCAGGTTCTTAAACTTGACAATAGTATTCTAGAACTTAGGTCAAAAAATCTAAAACTTAAACTAGGAACTAGAAAGAAGAAAGGTGATCACTCATTTCTCACTCTAGAAGAAAATCTATGAAAAATGAAAGATGAATTGTACAAGAAAAATTAATTGATTAGGTTCTAAAAGAAGATCTTGGAAAGGTGAAACATAAAGTAGACAGAACTTGCAAATGAAACAAAGCTTCTGATGCTCTCTCTTGGTTGCTAGAGCATCACAACAGCAATAAAAAAGGACTTGGCTATAGTACTCAAGCTCCAAAATGGAACCCCAAAAGCAAGTACCTCACACTTTTTGAAAAATAAGATCTGCACTTACTGTGGGAAGACTGACCATTATAAAAATGAATGCAATGCAAAAGAAAAGGCCAGTCAAAGGAACAAAGCTTTTGTTCAAGAAAAAAACTGCCTGGTTGGGCAAATAAGAATTTGATTCATCCTTTTTCCCATAGAAAGGGAGACAAATTAGTTTGGGTTCCTAAGGCTAACCCCAAATTTATGTTGCAGGTGCAAGTGAAAGGGAGTAGCCAAATATGGTACATGGATAGTGGCCGCTTAAAATACATGACTAGGAACAATGACCAGTTCCTTTCACTTGAGAACCTGAAAGAGGTAATGTCTCCTTTGGAAATGGAAAGAAAGGTGATATCATTGGGGTTCGAAAAGTAGGTAAGACGGACTCTCATTCCATTGACAATGTCTACTTGATAGATGGCTTGAAATGCAGCCTAATCAGTGTGTCACAACTGTGTGACAAAGGTAACGTTGTACCTTTCACCTCTACCAAATGCTTTGTGATTAACCTTATCACTAACAAGATTTTTTTGTTGGGAAAAGAGTTAACAATATTCACATTATAGATTTTTCAACTCTTTCAGAAAATGAACTCACTTGTCTAAGTGTGCTAGTTAATTCCCTCATGTGGCACAAAAGACTTGGCCATGCTAGTTTAAATCAACTAACCAAATTAGTCTCCAAGGACTTGGTAATAGGGTAACCTAATATCAAGTTCAAGGAAGACAAATTTTGTGAGGCGTGTGCAAGGGGGGAGCAGGTAAGGTCATCCTTCAAATCAAGGAAAATTGTAAGCACGTCCAAGATGTTGGAATTAGTTCATATGGATCTATGTGGTCAAATGAGAACCATGAGCAGAGGTGGAAAGAAATATGTGATAGTTCTTGTTGATGATTATTCTAGATTAACCAAGATACTATTTTTGACATCCAAAGATGAGGCACTTAAAATGTCTACTGCCTTTGTTAGAAAAACTCATAAACAATTAGGAAATCATCTTGCATCCATTAGGTCTGATCATGGAATTGAATTTGAAATGTAAAATTTGCTAAATATTGTGATGAAAATGGTATAGACCACAACTTCTCTGCCCCTAGGACTCCTCAGCAAAATGGTGTAGTTGAAAGAAAGAATATGACACTTGAGGATATGGCAAGAACCATGCTTCTCTCAAGTAAATTACCACAACTTCTGGGCAGAAGTTATAAACACTGCATGCTACAATATAACCTGGTCAAATAAGTCTAGAATCGATCCCACAGGGAATTAACCTACCAACTGCAACTTTCACAACACAAGAACACTTCTGGATCAAGTTCCCAAAATTTGAGTATATTTTTGTGACGGTTTTCTAACAACTAACTTTTGCAAGAATTAAAGACTTAAAAGAAATAATTGAATGTTGGGTAAATAATATAGAGAAAGACTAAGGTATTGATGGAATCCCTTCTAGTTATGCTCATAGAAATTGTCAATATATTCTATCAATCATGAACGCTATTTTTACCGCAATTCTCTCCCGAGCAACTACAATAATTTACTAATGCACTATCCCAAGCTACCCTAGCTAGCTTTAATTTGAATAGCTCACTTTAGATTGCACCCAAGGTTTCGTTATTCCTAAGCCCACCTTTACGCCTAAAGTTATAGATTCCTCCAATAACCTAGGTGTGGTGTTGTTCAACAATATACCTAAATATGCACTCTTTTCAAAGTTATGCACACTAAATAGGCTCAGCTAATTGGGGATCCTACCAATAAACTACAACAAGAACGAAATTGAACAAATAGAAATCTAGCTAACAATTTGTAATCACATAAACTAGAAGTTCATCACTCAATAGGTTCCATCAAAACCTTAGATAAAGAATTACACTACAAGAATATTGACTTTTAACGACCAATTTTAACGAAGAGATGTGAGTTTGGTCGTTATAGGTGTATCAATAGCGATGACTTTTTTTTCCGGTCGTTAAAGCTAATTTTTAGTTTAACATGAACAAAGTGATAATATTTTATCCTTAAAAGTCATAAATCCGGTCGTTAAAAAAATAAATAAAGAACGCTAGCTAACTTCCCTATCTATTTGCACTCCCAACTCACAATTATCAACCCACTCACCTCACTTTTCCCCTTTTTTTTCCCAAACCCATAATATTATCCCAACCTACTTTTCATTCTATTTTACCATACAAACAATTAGAGCTAGGTCATAAGTGAAATTGAGCAGTTGAGCTCTGTAAAGCATTGGCCTTGTATTCCTCTTCAACTTGGGATTTCATTCTTCTTCTTTTCAATGTAAGCTCTAATCTTGCAGTACTATTTTGAATTTGGGTAATTTTTTTATATTCCAATCATTTCTTTGTTTTTCAAATTGTAGAGCAGATTATTTTTAATTGAAATAGGAATCTGTTTTAAGTTCAGGTGATAATTATAACTACTCCAAGTTAAATCCTCTACATTTAAAGTTCAATATTTTATATTCGAAGAATCATGTTCAATTCGAAATTGACCTTTGATGAGCAAAGTTAGACATTCACCATGAACAGAAGGAGAATTTATTTCTTTTTTCTCAATCTGGATTGTGCTTTTGAGGTTTCATTGTTGTAGTCTGACCTTGCATCTCATTGGGAAATAGGAAGGGGGGAATCCAAATAAAAACGGAAAAGTTGTTCTTTCAAATATGGCCAAAATTCAAATCACAAAAGAATGTATAAGTAAGAACATTTTGAGTAACTTTGTTTTAAAGATAAATTATAATCAACTATAACAAGTCAAATTACATTGAGCAGTGTAGAAATCCCATTCACTGTCAGTGGATTAATATAACCTAAATCCATTATCTAATTCCCTTTTCATGCTATAAATTGCCTAGTTAAATTTAAGTAATCAAAATATTTAAAATTAAAATATGATATAACTTACAGAAGGCTTCTTAGACTTGGCAGTGAGGTGGGTATTATGGTAAAGTGGAGCATATATGTTGTAGATATCAATAGGGTCAGTATTATATTCAGCTTTACGTTCTGTCCGTTTGCACTCGTTTGTTTTCTGAAAAAGCTTGAGAAATATGAGAGCCATCTGGTCAAACTGTGATTTATTTGGTCTGAGTTCGGAGTTGCCTGTGAAAAAATTCCAAGAAGGATTATTCGAATTTATTAGTTCTTTTAATCCGCTTTGTAATAGTCTTACAATGACATGGATATAATAGTGAAAAGAGGATTGGGGGCTGGGAATTGTCCGCATTTATGTGCTACTTGTTGTTTTAAATTTTCTTATTAAATTCTTTTTACTTTCAAATAGTAGTACCATAACTGTAGAAATTAATTTATAATGGAAATCAGATTTGGTCTGTGTTTCAATAAGTGTAAGAAGTATCTTATGCTGTCTAGATTCAAAATCTTTCCCCTTTCTTTAACAAAAAAAATATTTCTTTGAGTTCATTTTAGGTATAAAAGAGTTCTATCTTGATGATAATTTTCCTTTTTCACATATATCTTCTGGTCCATTTGCTTAGAAAAGAAGATCTTGCTGTATTAATTTTGGTGTATGATTCAACACATTCTTCTTCCATGTAAAAATTCTAAATTTTTTTGTTAATGTCTATTTGTCTCATGTAGCAATATGTTTAATACCTCTCCAGGTTGATCTTTACTATCCTTAGCTATTTAAGAGAACTTAGTAATCCTTAAAGACCTATTTTGTTCCTGTTGATGTTTTGTCTTAAGTCTTTATTCATTCGCTTTTAATGGCTTAATGAGTCTACAACAAACATACCAACATGTTTATGTGTGCGAGCTCATAAACTCAATATGTTTGAGTAATTAATCACCAAGATATATATGATTTAAGTCTAAAATAAATTACTTGTCTAATGATTTTGAGAAGCTTGCTTAAATTTTACACTCTTTACTATCTGGGATGATTTTTAATTTGTCTTAATGTATGAAAATATTTTATTAGATACCATGCCTATAATATCAACATGATTTTTAATTATTTATAAACTAGTAGACATGTGATTGCCTGGTACATATGTTGGATGCAATTCTGTGTATTTTCCAGTTAGTATAAGCTTTCGGGATCTCAAGTATTGAACCGGGATTTGGGAATATTGAGTTCATTGAGAACTTATGCAGTTTCTTAGTTATTTTAAATCAATGACATGTAATAACTCTAACAACAGTAGAATTTAGATACTGGGGGGGGGGGAGGATTTGCCTGGTATTGTTTGTTGTGTTCTTTGTTCCTTATTTACATTAAGACTTTCCCTCCAATCATTTATGACACGATTTTATGGTTTAGCCAATTAACATTTTATAGGAATGATTAAAAATAAATTTTGATTTGCTTTCTACAGTGTGAGGAGATGAAGTTCTTATTTGAATTTTAGAATTGCTTTTGCTTTAGGTCCATTCCTTTATAAGATAAAGATTGTCTTTACTTAAGTATTTTCTTTTCTTAATGAAAATGTTTAGATTTGGTCAAGAAAGTGCATATAGGAGGCTCTTTCTTTCTCTCTCTCTCTATATTCACCGTGACACAATGTTGCTATATTGATCTTTTTAAGTCTAGCATATGCTACTACATTAATTTAAAGATTTGGATCCTTATAATTAATTTCTCTATTGTGTTGGTTTATTTTACTGAGAGTCTGTAAGAAATAACCTCTTGTGGGATTATATTAGGTTTGTTGTTGTATGAATATTTAAGAATGTATTATTTACTATTAATGTTTTCTTTTTCTCTGTGCATCTGTAAATAATACTTCATTAGATCAAATATTGGTGAGTGGTGTATCAATAAAATATATTATTCCTTTTGGATGTGATTGCCTTTAGATTCCTCTCCTCTATTAGATAACACTAACACTCTCGTTATAGCTCTATATTCATGACTATAAATTTTAGATAGTTTTGATATTTCTACATTTACTCTTACAAAGGTTCTTCGTATTGTCTAGTTATGATCTTTTGCCAATGGGTAGTGGATATAGATTTTTCTTTGTTAGAAGTTATAGAGGTGGAGTGTACTGCCTTAACAGAACAAATAAAAACAAAGCATTATTTAGTTTCTATACCAAGATTAGACTCCAAAGGTAATTTAAGATGCTATTTTCTTAACCAACAACCACACTAAGCTTATTTATTTATAAAATCAATACCAAAATATATTTTCAATTATCAAGTGTACTAGAAATTTAACATATTTATTCATCCTTTATTGTAAAAATATTAAGGATGTTAATTGGGTTATAGGCCAGTGAAATGGTGGATGTGAGAAATTGTTCAAATAGATAATAAAAATAATCTTCGAAAGTAGATTGATTAATATTCCTTAGTAGGAGACTAATATGGTTTTGTTCGCTTATGTTCGTTTTTTGTTCATTGCTATACTAATTTTTTTCTGGATGTGTAAATATGTATATTAATTTTGTGCATGCACCAGATTATGGCACCTGATAAGCAATGGATGAAACTTATTCATGATCGACTTGATAACGCTTATATACTTGGGGTGGAAAACTTTCTGGATTATGCTTTTGAAAGATTGGGAGAAACACGGGAAATACGTTGTCCATGCGTCAAATGTTGTAATGCAATTTCAGGAACACGTGAGCTGGTTAGGTCACATTTAATAGTACACGGAATAGTTCAAAATTATACCCGTTGGTATCACCATGGGGAGAGATTAGGTGAGTCCTCTACAGATTATGAATTTGTAGATGATAATATCATTGAAGAATGTGATGATGATGATGAAATACATGAAATTTTAAGAGATTTGTATCCCAATTTTGAAGGAGACAATAATGGTGGTGATGAACTGTTTGAGGAGGTACCAAATATTGAAGCAAAAAGATTTTATAGGATCTTAAAGGATTTTGAGCAACCATTGTACCAAGATTCAAAAGTTTCTAAGCTTTCTACTTTGGTAAAGTTGTTTCATATTAAAAGTATTGGTAATTGGAGTAATGCGTCATTTACAATGTTGTTGAAGCTCTTGAAGGAAGATTTATTGCCGGATGGATCAAACTTGCCAGATTCATATTACGAAGCAAAGAAAGTAATTCGGCACCTAGGGCTTTCTTACAAGAAGATTGATGCATGTAAGAATGATTGTATGTTATACTGGAAGGATGATAAGTCTCTTGAGTCTTGCAAAGTTTGTGGTGCGTCTAGATGGAAAGAGGATAAACGTAGTGGGGAAATAAAATTTAAAAGTGGAAAAAAGATACCATACAAGATTTTACGTTATTTTCCTCTAAAGCCAAGACTTCAAAGATTATTTATGTCCTCGAAAATATCTTCTCTAATGACATGGCATCATGACAAAAGAGTTGATGATGGAATAATGAGGCACCCAGCTGATTCAATTGCGTGAAAAACATTTGATGAGCTTCATCAATATTTTGCATCCGAGCCTCGTAATGTTCGACTTGGACTTGCTAGCGATGGTTTTCAACCATTTGGAAATTCCAAGGTACTCAAAGAAGTAAAATAAGTATTTTATTATCTCAGCATATAATATTTTTTTTGTTGCTATTGTACAAGAACTATTTTTATATTTGAATTTAATTAGAATTTGTAGGGCCATGTGAATCTGAAAAGGTAAAAAAAGTGAGAGGAACGAATAGGTGTAAAACGGTTGCAGGACTCAAAGTTGGAGAAAAGTTGCGTGTCACTTTCTACCACAATAGGGTTGTTGGGAAGCATCATGCCTCATTTACGAGACACTTAGGTATATTGGTTCGTTATCGTAATATGTGCCCATTGCGCGTGCACTCATGGGCAGATATCGAAGAATATAAGCTACAACACATGTGGGAAGCTGTTACGGTAATGATTTAAGGCATTAATTTCGTGATTTGTCTTCTTTATTTCTTTTTTCACACATGAAATAAAATAGATGTTAGCTTACATCATTGCATCCAATGGTTGGTTAATTGCATACTATATTTGATAGGCACTTGGTACTATTGTAGGCTTTATTATTTCATCAAAGAACTGTGAAAGTGAATTGTGGATCTTGTATACTAGTCTGTAGTTCTTGAATGTTGAAGTGCAACACCAAAATCGCTAACTTTTTGGATTTTTGTATTAGGCTATAGTTTATGAGAACTTGTTGGAACTCTTCTTCTTTCTGAAAATAAATACTGCTTACAATTGGTGCATTAACTATTTAAGAGATGTTACTTCCAAAGATAAATAAGTTATTAGAACTAAAACAGAATCAGTGACACGAATTGGAAGAAATGGCATAACAAATTAATCAATTTAGCTTGTGAGAGATTCTAGTAATGGATGTTCCTGATTTCAACAAGGTAGTCCTATACTAGGTTTCTGTTTCTGAATTTTTCAACGAGACAAAAGGAGTTAAGAACTAGGATTCTGCAAGCAAACATTGAAAATCTTAGGCTTTCTGTACCAAAGCATTTTGACCACATAATGTTTTTGATCCCTACTATAGTTATTATTACCGGTGTAGCTACCTGGTAAGCAACTAATGGATTCAAAAGGGTTAAAAATAGAAAAGTTCCTAATCCCCAAATTTGAAGTCTTCATAGTATTACTTTATGTAGAGGGTGTTGATCCTTGAGATAGTGGCCAAGGTCAGGTCATGTGTTGTCATGTTGTATTTAAAATGTGATAAGCTCATTACTGAGATGTTTCAGCACTTTCTTAAAGCTATAAGGTATTGCCATATATCTTAATCATTCAACAGTAATTTCATTTCTGTAATGTTTGGTTATTGATATATGGTATGATGTGCTGTTGCTGCTTCTTTATTTTTCATTCTTCATATCTTCTTTGCTACTCCAAATTTCTCTAACTATCATTTCGACTATTGCAAGTATATTTATGCATAAGCATACCTCCTTTGCCTGTTAAATAGAACTAAATTTAGACTCATGGTCGTTTTACCTTTTTCGTTTAAGAATTTGTCTTATCTATCAATTATAACTCGTATTGCCTTTATAAGCTTTATCATCTCTTTTGATTCACAGTTAAGTTATTATTATTCTACTTTATAAGATAAGTTTCATATTTAATATACTTGTGAAATATTGTAGGACAAATTTGACAGTGATGATATAAATGATCAACGAGATCATGTCTTGAAGCATATGAGAAAGTTATGGAACAATTGGAGAGGATCGATGCATAAGAATATTAAGTCTATGCCATTTCGTTCTGCACTAAAACATGTGCCAAAAGGGGTAGAGAAGAGTGATTGGGAATGGCTAGTCAAGGAGCATTTTTTTACTGAAATATTTAAGGTATGATTTTGTAGCTATTTATTAACATCGGGTTATATTAAGTGGTTGACCAAAATTTTGCGGTGTATTGTTAATTTAGGAGACAAGTGCAAGAAACTCGGTCAATAGGTCTAAGCTGAGTATGCCTCATCGTACGGGTAGTAAGCCAATTAGGGAGGTCATTTATGAATTGGTGAGTAAATCTTATAATTCTATTAAGAAACCTCATCTTTGTTACAATGATTTCATTGACTTGTTTATTTAAATGTCAAGGGAGGTAAAGATGGTAATCCACCAGATATGGCAACTATTTTCTTTGAGACTCGTAAGAAGAACGACAAGCTTGTCAAACCTGAAACCAACGAGAAATATGTATGTTTATTGATTCAATTTATATTATTTACCCTTATCAAAAAAATTATATTATTTATTTATTGTGTTGTATTATTTTAATTAAATTATTATTCATTTTACAGGCTAATATCAAAGAATTGGTGCAATCTGAATCGTCTCTTACAAATATTGAGGTTGTAGAAAGGTGCTTCGGACCTCAACGAAAGAGTCATGTAGTTGGATTTGGTGGTGGGATAACCGCTAAAGAATTGAAAGGTGGTAACTCCTCTAAAGCTGCATTGTTGGAAAAGTTGAATGCTACTGAAAAAGAAAATAAATCACTAAAAGGACGCGTGGAAGGGCTAGAGAGTAAATATGATGAGCTAGGGAGTAAATACGCACAACTTGCAAAGATAGTGTTTGATCAGCCTTCATCACCATCTTCAAGTGATCAATAGATTGAATCATTTAACAGGTTAGTAGATTGAAAATCCTATTTTACTCTGTGATGAAAATATTGCAATGCTCGTGTGAGGTTTTTTCTTTATGTTATTAAAAGTTTATGTATAAACAAAAACATAGTCAACTGAATTTAAGCAAGAATGAAGTTTCAAATATTATGCACATGTATAGGTTACAATCTTTTCCTGTTATCGGAAAGTCAAGAAAGCTAAGGGTATTTGCTTAACTAGCAGCTGCCTTGTTCACTTTCTCTAGAAGTATTAAAAAGTAGTGCAACTTCTCACGCTTCACGCAATGTAAATTCATACATTACATGTGAATTGCTTCGACAATCTGAATTACTAAAAATAAACCCCAATAAATACAGAGACTCAAGTATACTAATCATGTCTTAGCCAACATCCCTCTCTGAGTTGAAAAGGGGGAAAAGGAAAGAATTAATATTACAGAAAATTGAACTCTTAATATTAAAGTGGAAAAATAAGAATCTATGTGTTTTTATCAATAATTTCATCATAATGAAATGTAGCTATATGTCTTAGTTTTATAAAACACCTATGATTTTCTATTAATAACTAGGACTTTAAGAATTTGCAATAGCTTTTCATATACACTAAGTATTAAAATATAAAGATGAATAAGTGGTAGTTATGTTTTGTATTAGTAGGCAATATTTGTCACATTAAATTGTCCATGGCTGGGTGGAAGCCAAACATTAAATTCTCCATTTGCTTTCATTTTGGCAAAAGTTACTTATAACATATATAAATGTTTTTGTGAGGAGAATGAAACAACGTTCAACATCTCTTTTAGTTAATGATTAGTTCTTTCATTTGGAGAATTCACGCCCAATACCGTAAAGATAAGTTATTTTGATATAAGAAAATACTGGTAGTAACCATGGTTCTCAGTTTGGGAATAATTCGTTTGAAGGCGATCCAAGTTTGATTCTACGTAACTTTCGGGAAGAAAATCAAGTAATAGTGAAATGATTAATTACTTTTGATGTATTTATCGTTTCCTACTATTTTCATTTGTGAGACATGTGCTACTTGATGGATATACCTTTGTTGATTAGTGTACAGATTAACTTATTGTGTCAATATGCTTTTCGATTTCTCCATCAAGCCGATCTCTTTGTCCATTACTTGAATGGAATCTCCTCGAGTAGAATGTCTTTTTTTAATAAATGAATAATAATTATGTAATATTAATTAAATATGTGGAAAATATTAAGTTATCATGTATTTTAAATTATATTCTTATCGGTTTTCTTAGTAGGATGAATTTTTTTAATGATATACACATTATGGCTTTTTATTTGTTCTCTTTTTATTGCCATTGTTTGCTCACTGTACTATGTGATCAAAGATAAGTTAGAAGAAAGTTTGACCGTAGAGAACATTGGTGCGAGATATATGGAGTATGCAAGTAAAGTTAGATACAAGCTTATTCTTTTTGTTTATTAATGCTAGTTGTTGTGAGACGCATAACTTTTTCTACTATAATGCGGAAAAAGAGAGTGAGAATATGAACACCTTAATTGGCTTTGTTCTTTTGTTTTAAATATAGTTCCCCTGTTGGTTTTTTTCATTTGTGGGTATTTCCTATTTATTGAACTTGTATTTAACTTACTGAAGGCATGAACAATTCATGAATAGCTTGACAGAGATAATCTTTCCTGTTTTCAGATTCTTGAAAGTTTTGGTTTGAATATTCCACTATCTTGGTAGTTTGTGTCTTTATAACATGTTAGAAGACTTGAGAGAGTTAGGCTTTTTCTCCATACATGTAGCCTTTAATCTATATGATCTTTCTCCTTTAATTACTTGTTTAATTTTTGTTACTAAACTGGCATAAATGTGTTATTGTAACAGATCAAAAATTTAAAGTCCAAAGAACCTATCCTTGAAGAAAGTGGAGAGCAATTTGAAGTACAAGATACTTTTGGTTTGTCAGAGATGGTTTAAAGACACTGTGATTTGTACATATATGCTGCAGTTTTACTTTTTTTGTTTTTAGGAATTGTTAAAAATGATGTCTTACAATTTGGATTGATTTCCGGTAAATATGATACTTTAGTTCTTTGTATTAACAAGATATTAAGTATTTGGTTTCTTTTCAAATGTTGTTGATAGTGTATGAGAGCATATAAATAATTATTACTATTTATGTAATTTAAATTTTCGTAATAAATAAATGCGGTCATTAAAACTTTTTAATGACAGGTTTCTCAAATGGATAAATAATCACTAACGAAGTAAATTTTGGTTGTTAAAAGTAATTATACATTTAACGAAAGGAATATTAGTCGGTAAAAGCACTTGAATTGCCTTAACTAGTTGTTGTCATTAAAGTTTTTTAACGACCGGATAACAAATTAGCGAGGGGAAAATCTTGTCGCTAAAAAGCATGTATAACGACCGGATATTATGCCGTCGCTAAAGAACCGTTAACGACCGGATTGTAAACCGGTCGTTAACTTTTAACATCGGAGCTTTTAACAACCGGTGACGACCGAAATTTTTCTGGTCGTTATCGACTTTTAACGACCGGAATTAGACTTTTAACGACCAAATTTCCCCTCGCTAAAGGCCTATTTTCTTGTAGTGTTAGCTACTCATGATCAAAGAAACAAGAATAATAATTGAATTAATAATCAAAGAATTAATATAAAAAAAAAATATAAGTTGAGAGAGTTCTCTCTTACTAATAATCTTGCAAAAGTAGGTAATAATACAATGCTAGCCTCTCTTCGGCAAAATCTATGCTTATATAGAGGGTTTAGGTTACGAAAATTGAGTTTTTACAAAGTTGGCCTTCAAATTTTTGGTGGCTTTCGCGGTTCGTTCGCGGTCGCGAACGGACCGCGAACAGTCAAGTCCTCTGATACTTAATAAGTTCCGCGAGCCTCTTGTTTCACGGTTCATTTCCAGTCACGAATGGACCGCGAATGAACAATGCTACGCCTTCTTCATCTTATTTTTTATGCCAACTTCACTCTTGCTCTTCACTTGGCCTTTATACAATCTTATGACTCCAAAATGGCTCTTTTAGTCTCCAATGACTCATGTGTACCTATAACACACCAAAAAACACTAATAAAAGCATTTTGTCATAATAAACAATATCAATTCAACAATAAAGAGTGATTATTTAGGGCATAAATATAGTCAAATTCACCTATTATCAATACCCCACACTTAAACCTTTGCTCGTCCTCGAGCAACCTTAATCACACTTTAGGCCAATTTTATTAATGTTTCCCTCAGAATATGCCACAAAAGCTATCTTTCATGATTAACCTAAGACATGCACAATCCTTACCTAACCGTAAACTCAAATGCCAGCACATTATTGCTTACTGTAGTTATTATCACAGACTTGCAAATTTACCTTTTCCTTCCTGAGTTACATGCCCTCACACAATTTATTGAGAGAAGTTCCCACACATAAACAATTTAGAAAATGGAACTTATAGAAATAGGAAATATTCACTCACTCTCAACAAAGAACATTCATATGCATACAAACACACCATAGGCTTTCCCCTAGTGTAATACTCCACTAATCGAGTTATTTAATCACAGATCAAGAGGTCTTTAAGGGTTCTAATGTTGGCTAAGGGACGGGTTGTGACGACCCAAAGGGTCATCACTTATTTAATTAATCATTTCGAGCTTCTGAGGCATTAAAAACCTCATTCTATGTTGCCTTGATTTGCGAGCACAGTCCGGGCACAAAGCTGAAAAATATTTATGTTGAAATATGTGAAATATGTGAAAATGTAGAAGAATTTTGATATTAATATTGATATGGTTGACTTTGGTCAACATTTTTGGTAAACGGACCCGGATCCGTGATTTGATTGTCTCAGAAAATCCGTATAAAAATATGGAACCTGGGCATATGTCCAGAATTGAAATCCGAGGTCTAGAACCCCGGTAAAAGAATTTTTCTGTTAAATTGTTTTCTGAAAATGTTTAAGGAAAATGAAACTGAATTTTGATTAAAAAGTACTCGTATCGGGCTCGTATTTTGGTTCCGACGCCCGGTACAGGTCATATATATTGGTTAAGCGCTTTCTGTAAAGTTTGGTTGAAAACGGACGTCGTTTGACGTGTTTCGGCCTTAAATTGGAAATTTTGGAAATTATGAAATTTTAAAGAATTCTTGAGTTTTAAGGCTCAATTCATTGATTTTGATGTTATTTTAGCAATTTGATCGCGCGAACAAGTTCGTATGATGTTTTTGAGTTAGTTTGCATATTTGGTTTGAATCCCCGAGGGCTCGGGTGAGTTTCGGATAGGTAACGGGATGGTTTTGAACTTGAAATTGCAGCAGAAACTCTGCAATTTTTGCACAGAGATTTTCTTCTATGCGATCGCATAGGTGAGGCCGCGATCGCATAGAGCAAAGATTAGAGGTCCCAAAAATCCTTCTGTGCGATCGCAATAGAGCCCATGCGATCGCATAACTTCCACTTTTCCTCCTATGCGATCGCATACTATCCTTCGCGATCGCATAGAGTAAGACCGAGGCCCAGAATTTCCTTCTATGCGATCGCATACCATTCCCTGCGATCGCATAGAGTAATTTCAGTTCATCCATTTCCTTCTATGCGATCGCATTAGTCCTCCGCGATCGCATAGAGCAATTTTGCTGTCCCCTTATTTTCTTCTATGCGATCGCATCACAGGCCCTGCGATCGCATAGAGTAAATTTGCCCAGTAATTTTAAGTTCTGCAAAAACAGAACAGACGGGATAAAATCCCATTTCTCTCAACTCTCTCTTCTCCAAACAACTTATTGGGGCGATTCTTGGGCGATTTTCATCAAAACTTCTTGGGTAAGTGATTCTTAACTCGTTTTCTTCATTTTCCATCAATATTATTTGAATTCCTAAGCCTAAATAGGTGTAAATGGGTAGAAAAATTGAGAATTTAGTATAGTAAGGGTTTTCAATGAATTTGCGATTTAGACCTCGTTTTGGAGTCGAACTTAAGAACAAATTGTATATTTGAACTCATGGAAGATTGGGTGAACTTATTTTGGTTCGAAACTTGAGTTTCGATTATGTGGGCTCGGGGTCAATTTTTACTATTCCGGGCAGAATGTTGTAAAAACCATATTTAGCAATATGAACTAGTTTGTTGAGTAGAATTGATGATATTAAATCAATTGTGTATAGATACGATTGGATTGGAGTCAAATTCAAAAGGAAAAGGCATTGCTACGGATTGAATCGTTCGTAAACTTTCGAGGTAAGTGTTTGTTCTATCCTAGCTTGAGGGAATAGGATTACGTGTTATGTGTTATGTGATCGAGTGCGGTGTATGGGCTGTGGTGACGAGCATCCATACACCGGCGTCTAGTATGACCGTGAGTCGTTGGAAAATGATTATTTTGAGATATATTACAGATGAATTGTTATTGTTCTCCCTTGTTGGGACTTGTTGTGAAGATAATTATTGATTGCCCTTTATGGGACGGTTTATGAATTACTGTTACTTTCTTTGCCCTTAACTGTGATTGTTATTTGGGTAAGGAAGAGTGATAATGCACGAAGGGTAATGCCGTGCCATGTTTATTTATTGATTATGCACGAAGGATCATGCCGTGCCCTATTATTGATTATGCACGAAGGTTAATGCCGTGCCATGTTTATTTATTGATTATGCACGAAGGTTAATGCCGTGCCATGTTTATTTATTGATTATGTACGAAGGATCATGCCATGCCCTATTATTGATTATGCACGAAGGATCATGCCGTGCCCTGTTATTGAACCATGTACGAAGGATCATGCCGTACTATGGATGTGAGGATGAGAGTAAAAGCACGAAGGGTGATGCCGTGCAACCGCTTGCTATTTCTTGAAGTGATATTACTTGTGTTTACATTATACTTCGTTTTTCCTTGTAAAATTATTAACTGTGATTAATTGTTAAATTCTTTAAGGTATTCCTTATTGTGTTAATACTTGATTATTTCTTGTTATTTTGTGGTACACATATATACATATTGAATTGCACAGGTTTATGTGAGTGTCTGGTCCTAGGCTTGTCACTACTTCGCCGGGATAGGCCAGGCACTTACCAGCACATGGGGTCGGTTGTGCTGATACTACACTTCTGTGCGTTTTTGCACAGGTCCAGGTTACGATCAGGAGCAGCAGCAGCAGTAAATAGATCGCGTGGGAGTTGATCATAGTTGAGACCGAGGTAGCTTGCAGACGTCCGCAGGCCCGGCGTCTCTCTCTTTATTTATGTTATTAGCTGTAGTCTCTTTGTTCCGAGACAAACAAAATTATGTTATATTTCCTTTAGACTTTTATGTGTAGTATTCCATAGTAGTTCGTGAGTTGGTGACTCCACGTCTTGGGTAGAGGATTTCAGTATGATTTTCACCTTGTGATTTGTTATTTCTATTTCGTTAAAGTATTCCGCATTTATTTAATTAAAATTGTGTTAAAAACAGGATAGTATGAATACAGAGTGGCTTGCCTAGCTACCACGAGTAGGCGCCATCACGATCCCGATGTTGGGGGAAAATCCGGGTCGTGACAAGTTGGTATCGGAGCTCTAGGTTACATAGGTCTCACCACTCACGAACAAGCTTAGTAGAGTTTGAGAGGTAGGTACGGAGACGTCCGTACTTGTCCTCCAAAGTCTATTGAGTTAGGAAAGAGTCTCTCATTTGTTCTTTCTTGTCGTGCGACTTGTTCCTCAATTACCGATTGAATTTCTATTCTGTCCTTTCGCAGATGGTGAGGACACGCGCTTCTTCGTCCGCTGACCAGTAGCCCGAGCCCCAGGCAGCTCCCGCGAGGGCAGGGGCCGAGGCCGTGGTAGGGGCAGAGCTCAGCCCCCGGCAGCTACTCCAGGCAGCTACTCCAGAGGTGGAGCCTCATATTGAGATTGACGAAGAGGTTCCGGTTCCAGCAGCTCCAGGGGCCCAGCTCAGGTCCCGGAGAGGCTTTATTTACCCCGGACCTCCGGGATGCCTTGGTCCGAATAGCGGGATTCATGGACAAGCATTTCCGCAGCGGGTTTATTATCGGCTGCCCCAGCCCACCTCTCGGCCGGAGGAGGGCCCGTACTCCTATTACTCATACTCCGAGCCGGCAGCTCCTCACCCTCGAGCACCGCAGTCCGGCCACCGTGGCCACTCGGCCGAGTACCACGACTCACGCCGTGATGGAACGGCCATGACTTCCGATTCGTTATGGAGGCTTGATCGGTTCTCCAAGCTATTTACCACTATATTTAGTGGAGCCGCATCAGAGGATCCTCAGGACTTTTTATTCAGTTGCCATGAGATTCTCAAGACTACGGGGATCGTGGAGACAAACGGAGTTGACTTCTGTACATTCAGACTTGCAGATCCGCCAAGACTTGGTGGAGAGATTATTGCTTGACTCGACCAAGCAGGGTCCCCGCCTTTATCATGGGACCGGCTTGCGGAACTATTTATAGAGAAGTTTCTCCTCGCTACTCGGAGGATGTACTTCGGAGGCGCTTGAGCGCCTCCATCGTGGCACTATGACGAGCTACACAAGCATGAGACGAGATTTATCGACTTGGCTCGTCATGCAATGGTGATACTTCCCACCGAGCGGGAGAGGGTCCGCAAGTTTATAGACGGGCTTAATCATCCGATTAGACTCCGGATGGCTATGGGCGTGGGGAGTGACATATCATTTCAGGAAGGCAGCAAATGCAGCACGCAGAGTTGAGATGGCTCTCGCTAGGGGAGGCGGTTATTCTTCAGATAAGAGGCCTCGTCATTCAGGTAGATTTGGTGGTTTCTTCCCCTGGTGGCAGAGAATCGTTTGATAGAGGCCAGTCCTCCAGACCTTTTCATTCCGCACTTCAAGCTTCACAGGGTGGACCAGGTGATCGCAGCTTTCGTGGGCATTATTCAGACCAGCCTCCTATTAATGCTCAGCCTCTTCAGAGTGTTCGTGGAGGCCATTCAGGTCGTCAGGGCCAGCAGCCCTATCAGTCTAAGAGTTGCTACGGTTGTGGTGACCCAGGTCATTTTATCAGAAATTGCCCTCTAGCAGCGGGCAACTCTCAGCAGCGAGGTCCTCGTCCTATGATTCAGGCCCCAGCTGACCTCAGCCTGCCCAGCCAGCCGGAGGCGGGGGTAGAGATTATAGAGGTGGAGGTCGAGACCGTAGAGGTGGAGACCGTCCGGCGAGAGGTAGAGGTCAGCCAGTTGATGGTCGTCCTAGAGACGCAGCTCAGAGGGGAGGTGCAGATCCCCGATTCTATGCTTTACCAGCCAGGCCAGAGGCGGAGGCATCAGATGCTGTGATTACAGGTACTATTCTTGTGTGTGGCAGAGGTGCTTCAGTATTATTTGACCCTGGATCTACATATTCCTATGTGTCTTCCTACTTCGCACCGTATTTGACCGTGCCCAGCTATGCTCTGGATATTCCAGTTTATGTGGCTACACCAGTGGGTGACTCCATTGTAGTCGATCGGGTGCATCGTTCGTGCGTAGTTATATTTGGGGGTCTTGAGACCCGTGTTGATCCGTTGCTCTTGGATATGGTAGATTTTGATGTCATATTGGGGATGGACTGGTTGTCCCCATACCATGCTATTCTTGATTGTCATGCTAAGACTGTCACCTTAGCCTTGCCAGAATCACCCCGACTGGAGTGGAAAGGTACCTCAAGCCACTCCGTCCGCACCGTTATTTCCTATGTTAAGGCTCGACGTATGGTCGAGAAGGGGTGTCTAGCTTATCTAGCTTATGTTCGTGATTTCAGCGCAGAGGTTCCTTCTATTGAGTCAGTCCCTATTGTACGGGAGTTTCCTAAGGTTTTTCCTTCAGACCTGCCGGGCGTGCCACCCGACAGGGATATTGATTTATGTATTGATCTGGCACCGGGCACTCAGCCCATCTCTATTCCACCCTATCGTATGGCCCCGCCGGAGCTAAAAGAGTTGAAAGATCAGTTGCAGGACCTTCTTGAGAAGGGTTTTATCAGGCCCAGTGTTTCCCCCTGGGGAGCACCTGTATTATTTGTAAAGAAGAAGGATGGCTCGATGCGGATGTGTATTGATTACCGGTAGTTAAACAAGGTGACTATCAAAAATAAATATCCACTGCCGAGGATTGATGATTTGTTTGACCAGCTCCAGGGAGCGAGGGTATTCTCTAAGATAGACTTGAGGTCAGGCTACCATCAGCTGAAGATCAGGGCGGCTGACATTCCTAAGACATCCTTTCGCTCTAGATATGGGCATTATGAGTTCTTGGTCATGTCCTTCGGGTTGACCAATGCCCCGGCAGCATTCATGGAGTTGATGAATCGAGTATTCAGGCCTTACTTAGATCTGTTCGTGATAGTCTTCATAGATGACATCCTGGTGTACTCCCGCAGCCAGGAAGAGCACGAGCAGCACCTCAGAGTGGTTCTTCAGACTCTGAAAGATAACCGACTATATGCCAAATTTTCTAAATGTGAGTTCTGGCTGAGTTCGGTAGCATTTCTGGGTCACATTGTATCAGTGGAAGGTATTCAGGTAGACCCAAAGAAGATTGAGGCAGTCCAGAATTGGCCTCGACCAGCTTCAGTGATGAGATCCGGAGTTTCTTGGGATTAGCAGGTTACTACCGTCGTTTTGTAGAGGGGTTTTCTTCTATTGCAGCCCCGATGACCAGGTTGACCCAGAAGGGTGTCCAATTTCAGTGGTCAGAGGAGTGTGAGGCGAGCTTTCAGAAGCTCAAGACAGCCTTGACCACCGCACCAGTGTTGATACTACCTACGGGTACAGGGCCTTATACAGTTTATTGTGACGCTTCCCGTACAGGGCTTGGAGCGGTATTGATGCAGGATGGTAAGGTTATCGCTTATGCTTCGAGGCAGTCAAAGATACATGAGAAGAATTATCCAGTTCATGATCTTGAGTTAGCAGCAGTGGTTCATGCCTTAAAGATTTGGAGGCATTATCTATATGGTGTGACATGTGAGGTGTACACTGATCACAAAAGCCTACAGTACTTGTTCAAACAGAAGGAGTTGAATCTACGAAAGCGGAGATGGTTAGAGTTGCTAAAAGACTATGATGTTACTATATTATATCACCCGGTAAGGCCAATGTGGTGGCCGATGCATTGAGTAGAAAGTATGCCAGCATGGGTAGCCTTGCATATATTCCGGTCAATCAGAGACCATTAGCTCTAGATGTCCAGGCCTTAGCCAACCGGTTCGTGAGATTAGACATTTCTGAGCCTAGCAGAGTGTTAGCCTGCACGGTCGCTCGTTCTTCTTTATTAGAGCGTATCCGTGAGAGGCAATTTGATGATCCTCATTTGCGTGAGTTGAGAGATACAGTACAGCGGGGAGGTGCCACACAGGTAAATCTAGATGATGATGGGGTATTGAAATTGCAAGGTCGAGTTTGTGTGCCCAATGTCGAAGGGATTCGAGAGTTGATCTTAGCAGAGGCCCACAGTTCGCGGTATTCTATTCACCCAGGCGCCGCGAAGATGTACCAGGACTTATGGTAGCACTATTGGTGGCGCAAGATGAAGAAAGATATCGTTGCATATGTCGCTTGGTGTCTAAATTGTCAACAGGTGAAATATGAGCACCGGAGGCCAGGTGGTGTATTCCAGAGGATTGAAATTCCCGAGTGGAAATGGGAGCGGATCACTATGGACTTCGTTGCTGGGACTTCCTTTGACTCAGAGGAAATTTGATGCTATTTGGGTCATTGTTGATAGACTGACCAAATCAGCACACTTTATTCCAATATCTGTCTCCTACTCGTTGGAGAGGTTAGCGGAGGTTTACATTAGGGAGATTGTTCGTCTCCATGGGGTGCCAATATCTATTATCTCTGATCGGGGAACGCAGTTTACCTCGCGGTTCTGGAGAGCGGTCCAGCGGGAATTAGGCACCCAGGTTCAGTTGAGTACAGCATTTCATCCTCAGACGGATGGCCAGTCAGAGAGGACTATTCAGATTCTTGAGGACATGCTTCGAGCCCGTGTTATTGATTTCGGAGGCTCGTGGGACCAGTTTCTGCCATTAGCAGAGTTCGCCTACAATAACAGTTACCAATCTAGCATCCAGGATGGCTCCGTATGAGGCGTTGTATGGTAGGCGATGTCGATCACCAGTTGGATGGTTTGAACCGGGAGAGGCTCGGTTGTTGGGTACAGACTTAGTCCAGGAGGCCTTGGATAAAGTCAAGACTATTCAGGAGAGATTGCGTTCAGCTCAGTCCAGGCAGAAGACTTATGCGGATCGTAAGGTTCGAGATGTAGATTTCATGGTCGGTGAACGAGTATTGCTCCGAGTGTCGCCTATGAAGGGCGTGATGAGGTTCGGGAAGAAGGGCAAGCTCAGCCCTAGGTATATTGGCCCATTTGAGATTCTAGACAGAGTGGGAGGGGTGGCTTACGATTAGCTTTGCCGCCTAGCTTATCAGCCGTGCATCCAGTTTTTCACGTATCTATGCTTCGGAGATACCACGGCGATCCCACACATGTGTTAGACTTCAGTAATGTCCAATTGGACAATGATCTATCTTACGAGGAGGAGCCGGTAGCCATTCTAGACCGGCGACAGTTGAGGTCGAAGAGTTATCCTTCTGTGCGTGTTCAGTGGAGAGGCCAGCCTCCTGAGGCATCGACCTGGGAGTCCGAGTCTGATATGCGGAGCCGTTACCCACACTTGTTTCCTGACTCGGGTACTTCTTTCTTTTGTCCGTTCGAGGACGAACGGTTGTTTTAGAGGTGGAGATTGTGACGACCCAAAGGGTCATCACTTATTTAATTAATCATTTCGAGCTTCTGGAGGCCTTGAAAACCTCATTCTATGTTGCCTCGATTTGCGTGCACAATCCGGGCACAAAGCTGAAAAATATTTATGTTGAAATATGTGAAATATGTGAAAAAGTAGAAGAATTTTGATATTAATATTGATATGGTTGACTTTGGTCAACAATTTTGGTAAACGGACCCGGATCCGTGATTTGATTGTCTCAGAAAATCCGTAGAAAAATATGGAACTTGGGCATATGTCCGGAATTGAAATCCGAGGTCTAGAACCCCGGTAAAAGAATTTTTCTGTTAAATTGTTTTCCGAAAATGTTTAAGGAAAATGAAACTGAATTTTGATTAAAAAGTACTGGTATCGGGCTCGTATTTTGGTTCCGACGCCCGGTACAAGTCATATATATTGGTTAAGCGCTTCCTGTAAAGTTTGGTTGAAAACGAACGTCGTTTGACGTGTTTCGGCCTTAAATTGGAAATTTTGGAAATTATGAAATTTTAAAGAATTCTTGAGTTTTAAGGCTCAATTCAGTGATTTTGATGTTATTTTAGCGATTTGATCGCGCGAACAAGTTCGTATGATGTTTTTGAGTTAGTGTGCATATTTGGTTTGAATCCCCGAGGGCTCGGGTGAGTTTCGAATAGGTAACGGGATGGTTTTGAACTTGAAATTGCAGCAGAAACTCTGCAATTTTTGCACAGAGATTTTCTTCTATGCGATCGCATAGGTGAGGCCGCGATCGCATAGAGCAAAGATTAGAGGTCCCAAAAATCCTTCTGTGCGATCGCAATAGAGCCCATGCGATCGCATAACTTCCACTTTTCCTCCTATGCGATCGCATACTATCCTTCGCGATCGCATAGAGTAAGACCGAGGCCCAGAATTTCCTTCTATGCGATCGCGTACCATTCCCTGCGATCGCATAGAGTAATTTCAGTTCATCCATTTCCTTCTATGCGATCGCATTAGTCCTCCGCGATCGCATAGAGCAATTTTGCTGTCCCCTTATTTTCTTCTATGCGATCGCATCACAGGCCCTGCGATCGCATAGAGTAAATTTGCCCAGTGATTTTAAGTTCTGCAAAAACAGAACAGACGGGATAAAATCCCATTTCTCTCAACTCTCTCTTCTCCAAACAACTTATTGGGGCGATTCTTGGGCGATTTTCATCAAAACTTCTTGGGTAAGTGATTCTTAACTCGTTTTCTTCATTTTCCATCAATATTATTTGAATTCCTAAGCCTAAATAGGTGTAAATGGGTAGAAAAATTGAGAATTTAGTATAGTAAGGGTTTTCAATAAATTTGCGATTTAGACCTCGTTTTGGAGTCGAACTTAAGAACAAATTGTATATTTGAACTCATGGAAGATTGGGTGAACTTATTTTGGTTCGAAACTTGAGTTTCGATTATGTGGGCCTGGGGTCAATTTTTACTATTCCGGGCAGAATGTTGTAAAAACCATATTTAGCAATATGAACTAGTTTGTTGAGTAGAATTGATGATATTAAATCAATTGTGTATAGATACGATTGGATTGGAGTCAAATTCAAAAGGAAAAGGCATTGCTATGGATTGAATCGTTCGTAAACTTTCGAGATAAGTGTTTGTTCTATCCTAGCTTGAGGGAATAGGATTATGTGTTATGTATTATGTGATCGAGTGCGGTGTATGGGCTGTGGTGACGAGCATCCATACTGTAAGGCCCCGTAAAATTTTTGTGCATAAAACCTAGTAGATGTGGTGTCATGGTCCGAATGATGTGTTAGGAATGCGTAGAATTCTTTGCGGCGAGCAAGCTCGCCGCGGTTCGGACCCTTGGTAGTGATTTAAGCTTCGAAAATATAGAGAAATAATTTTTCCGGAAAAATGTCAAATCTGCGGTCAAGAATGCGACCGCAAACCTGACATGCGGACCGCATTCTTACCGCAAATCGTTCCACAGAGTTGCCCAAAATCGTGTCAAAAGTGCGGTCGATATGCGATCGCATGTCAAATCTGCGGTGCACTTTTGCGACCGTAGAATCAACATGCGGTCCGCATAGTGACCGCATTCCTTAACAGAACCTGCATAACTTTGAGGCCATTTTTGCGGTCACTTTGCGGACCGCATGTGGATTCTGCGGTCGCATAGTGACCGCATATTCGACCTCGGCCCAGATTTTTGTAATATTTTGACCCGATCTCTTCTTTAATATAAAACACTTCTTCTTCATTTTATCATATTATCTTACCAAAAATTAGAGAGAGAAGAGAGGGTTTTTAGAGAGAGAAATCTTTCATCTTCAAAGATTGTTCCAACCATTTAATTCCAAGGGATCCTAGGGCAAGGATTCAACTTCCCCAATCTTTTCAAGGTAAAAACCCTAACTATTTTCTTTGATTTTTAGTTTTAATTGGGTAAAGATAGGTTTGCATATAATAGCTTTTGAAGATAAAAATTTTTACACTCATGCATGATTATTGAACTTGATTTCTAGTAAAAAGAAGTGAGTAGAAGTAAGAGTCTTCAAGAACAAGGTTGGAAAGAGTAGGATATCTTGGGTAAGCATAAAGTAGGAGGAAAAATCATCACCAGGTATGTATGGCTAATTTTGATTCTTGTAAAATCGCCCATATGTGTGAAATTGTTTGGCATGTGATAATTTGAGAGATTTTATGTGATTTTTCGATATCATTGTTGGGTATACAATTGATGATTGAACTACATGTGGTATGGTATGAAATATGAATTGAAAGATAAAAAGGTAATCGAGGTTGGTAAAGAATTGGGAACAACCATTGTGATGGCATATTTGGCTTATTGTGGAAAGACTTTGAAACACCTTAATTGTGGTGAATTGTTGAACATGATTATGTGGGCATTTTCGATTTTGGAATACTTGTAACATGGTTGTGATATTGAATTGAGAAGAAATTGAGAACATGAACCAATGTGTAAGTTGCTTATTTGAACTTGTTGAAATTGTGTGTAGTACCTTATCTGCTGTTTGAAATTGTTGTGTTTTCAACTGTAAGGCGGGGTCGTGTTGCGCGCCGCAACGTGGTGAAATAAGGTGTGGGTTGGGGTGATAAGGGTGGCCGAGGTAATAAGGGTGGTCGGGGGCAATAAGGATGGAAAGCGATCGAAATCGCTATTGAAAATTGATACAAAAATCAATAATGTGAAATTGTGAAAGGAGACAGCAGGAGAGTTTGCAACCTGGGGAGCACTGATTGCTCCTATGTTTGACTACTTGCAATTTATGTTGTTGATTGGTCGTTGTTCCATTTGTTGAACTTGAAAGTGCTTGTGTTGAGGCTTATCTGAAATGAGTAAAAGGTGGAAAACATGGTTGGTTGGCTTGATTAGTTTTAATGTAACTTAATGGCTTGAGTTTACTTGGGACAAAGTTTGTCCATACATACCAAGTACAATTTAAGTGTACTGACGTCCCTTTTGCCGGGGCGCTACATTCGTGTCATGATTGTAGGTGGATCAGTAGCAGGCACTTCAGCTCATCGGCAGTAGTATCCTTCTCCTTCCACTGCCCGTTTTGGTGAGCCCCTTTCTTCCTCGGGCCTTGTGTGGTTCATGCCACTCGGTTTAGATTTCATTTTGGTTTTGTAAGGTATAGCCGGAGCCTTGTTACCGGCAAGTATTGTATTTCCCTTTTGTATCCTAGAGGCTCTGTAGACATGTAAACTGTGGGACTCTAAGTCTTATGTATATATTGTGTTATGTCGGGCGTTGTAAAAATTGAAATCTAGTTAATGAATCACTCGTATCGTTTTATTTGTTTAATGTGAAATCAATTACGATTAGTAATATATTTGGTTAATGAGAAACAGTCATCACAGGGGTAACGCGTGGGAATGAAAGGCACCCAGGTCCGCTTGACTGGGGCAACCCGGTCAGGGCGCCGGTCATGTTCCTCGATTTGGGGCGTGACAAACTTGGTATCAAAGCTTAAGGTTTTAAAGTGTCCTAGGATGTCTCGGAGCCGTGTCTAGTAGTGCCCTTCTTATAGGTGTGTTGTCGACCACATCATATAAGTAGGGGGCTACACGGGCATTTAGGAATTTACCTATTTCTTTGTTAATCTATGTCGTGCGGTAAAGTGCAATGTGGAAATATCCGTGTCTAATTCGTGCCTTGTTCCCAAATTTTCAGAATATGGCACCTAAGAAGAAGGCTAGACTCGGCCTTAGGGCCAATGCCGGCCCAAGTGCAGCTGTTAATCATGTACCCGATGCCGTGGGAGAGAATGACCCACCAGTCCCGAATTTGCCTGGCCCATCTGTTCAAAACCCAAGTGTCCCTATTCCAGCCGCGGCAGAGGATGCTACCATTCCTCCTGCCGGTGTTCCTGACTCAGATACAGTTCCCGCTTCGGGCTCTGGTATCTCTAATGAGGAACTTAGGGGAGCCATCCATATGTTAACACAGCTAGTGGCCGCACAGGCCCAGAGATCCCATGATGCCCCTGCATCCTCGAGCGGACAGGGAGATTCCTTTGGTTCCAGAGTCCATCAATTCTTGCGATTGGCCCCTCCAGAATTTTCAGGCACCGATCCAGAGGCTGACCCACAAGAATTCCTTGATGAAATATACAAGACCCTCAGAGTAATGAAGGCTACAGATATAGAGGGGGTAGAGTTGGCCTCTTACAGGCTGAAGGGAGCGGCACGTTCATGGTTCGAAATGTGGGAGGATTCCCGTGAGGAAGGGAGCCCTCCGGCCAGATGGGATGAGTTCGTAGATGCATTTATGGACCACTTCTTGCCTGCCGAGGTGATGGCAGCCCGCGCCACGGAGTTCGAGGTCCTCAAGCAGGGTAGTATGAGTGTTTGGGAATATCACATGGAGTTCGTAAGGTTGTCCAAGTATGCTCCTCATTTAGTGTCGACCATGGATGCCCGGGTTCGACGGTTTGTTCGGGGCCTTAGCCCTTTGGTGGTGAATGAGGCCGCCACAGCAGCCTTGCACTCAGACATGAACTATGGGAGGATTGTGGGGTTTGCTCAGGCCACAGAGGCCAGGAAATTGAAGATTCGTGCAGAAAGAGAAAGTAGCAGCAGGGCCCGGTCAATGGGTCGTTCAGGGAGATCACTTCCGGGGAGGGGGTCATCAGGGCCATCCCAGTCATATGCTCAGTCCTCCGCGAGTGCACCGCCATCCGTGCACAGTCATCAGCAGGGCAGTTACTCGAGACCCGGTTCAGACAGCAGGAGGTCTCGTCAGTCTGGTCATCCTGGGGTGAGATCCCAGCAGCAGGGGAGACCTACATGCCCCAAGTGTGGGAGATTTCATACGGAAACTTGCTACCTTGACCTTCCAGTGTGCTTCGGGTGTGGGGTGAGAGGTCACATTCAACGAGACTGTCATGCACCCCGTCAGGGTATAGGTAGGGGATCTGCTCAGTCATCCGGTTCTTCAGCTGCTACATCATCAGCGCGTACTCCAGCAGCAGCAAGGCGTGGTGCAGCTAGGGGTGGAGCTCAGGGTAGGGGTGGACCTAGCCGATTCTATGCATTGAGTGACCGCCAGAATGCCGAGGCTTCTCCAGATGTTATTACAGGTATCCTGTCTGTTCAGACTATTGATTGCTATGCCCTTATTGATCCGGGGTCCTCTTTGTCTTATGTTACTCCATTCATTGCTTCAAGTTTTGGGATAGAACCCGAACAGCTTCATGAGCCGTTCTCTGTGTCGACTCCTATTGGTGATTCTATTACAACCTCACGAGTCTATAGGAATTGTGTTGTTACGGTGGGTGGCCGTGATACCACAACCGATCTTATTGAGCTTGGGATGGTAGATTTTGATGTAATTATGGGGATGGATTGGCTCTATTCGTGCTTTGCCAAACTTGACCGTCGAACGAGAGTTATGAGGCTCGAGTTCCCTAACGAGCCAGTTATTGAATGGAGAGGAAATGGTGTAGTGCCAAGGGGTAGGTTTATTTCCTACCTTAAGGCTTCGAAGATGATTAAGAAGGGGTGTATCTATCACCTAGTTCGGGTAACGGACACCACCTCGGAGGTGCCTACCCTCGAGTCCGTGCCAATCATGAATGAATTTCCTGAAGTGTTTCCAGATGAGCTTCCAGGCATCCCGCCGGATAGGGAGATTGATTTCGGAATTGATGTATTGCCAGATACTCAGCCAATATCCATTCCACCTTACGGAATGGCGCCAGCAGAGTTAAGGGAGTTAAAGGAGCAGCTGAGGGATTTATTAGAGAAAGGGTTCATACGACCGAGTGTGTCGCCATGGGGTGCTCCGGTTCTCTTTGTCAGAAAGAAGGATGGGTCACTTCGAATGTGTATTGATTATCGGCAGCTTAACAAAGTCACCATTAAGAATAAATATCCATTGCCTCGAGTGGATGATCCGTTTGACCAATTGCAGGGAGCGAGGTTCTTCTCAAAGATTGATTTACGGTCCGGGTACCACCAGTTGAAAATCAGGGAGCAGGATATTCCTAAAACCGCCTTCAGAACTCGTTATGGTCACTTTGAGTTTTTGGTCATGTCTTTTGGGCTAACCAATGCCCCAGCAGCTTTCATGGACCTTATGAATCGGGTTTTCAAGCCATTCCTAGATTCCTTTGTGATTGTATTCATTGACGATATTCTCATCTACTCTCGGAGCAGGGAAGATCATGTCGTTCACCTCAGAGCAGCATTGCAGACCCTTCTTCAGCATCAATTGTATGCCAAGTTCTCAAAATGTGAGTTTTGGTTGGAGTCCGTAGCTTTTCTAGTGCATGTTATTTCCAGTGAGGGAATTATGGTGGATCCTCAGAAGATTGCGGCAGTGAAAGATTGGCCTAGACCCACGACCCCGACAGAGATTCGCAGCTTTTTGGGTCTGGCAGGGTACTATCGGAGGTTTGTAGAGGGATTCTCAACCCTCGCCTCCCCATTGAGTAAATTGACGCAGAAAGCAGTTAAGTTCCAGTGGTCCGAAGCATGTGAGAAAAGTTTCCAAGAACTGAAGTCAAGATTGACCGCACCAGTATTGGCCTTGCCAGAAGGCACAGAGGGATTTGTAGTCTATTGTGATGCCTCCGGAGTCGGTTTGGGATGTGTATTGATGCAGCACGGAAAGGTTATAGCTTATGCTTCCAGGCAACTCAAGAACCATGAGAAGAATTATCCGACGCATGATTTGGAACTTGCAGCTGTTGTGTTTGCCTTGAAAATATGGTGACACTATCTTTTTGGGGTTCATGTAGATGTGTTTTCAGACCACAAGAGCCTCCAGTATTTGTTCAAGCAGAAAGAGTTGAATCTGAGACAGTGGCGGTGGTTAGAACTACTCAAGGACTATGATATGGACATATTGTACCATCCAGGGAAGGCAAATGTGGTAGCCGACGCTCTTAGTCGGAAATCCATGGGTAGTTTGGCTCATTTGGGTGTGGATCAGAGACCCCTGGCTCGAGAGGTCTACCAATTAGCCAGCTTGGGGTTCGTATTTCGGCGCCAGCCGAGGGGGATATCTTGGTGCATAATGGAGCAGAGTCATCGTTGGTCGCGGAAATCAAGGAAAAACAGTTCATGGATCCAGCATTGGTTCGGGTGAAGGAAGCAGTCATGAATGACAAGACCTCAGCATTTGTACTCAGCAGCGAAGATAGTGTATTGCGGTGTCAAGATAGGCTATGTGTTCCGGATGTGGACGAGCTTCGGGAAAGAGTGATGGCAGAGGCTCATACTTCCAGGTATTCTCTGCACCCTGGTTCAACGAAAATGTATCACGATCTCAAGGAGATTTATTGGTGGAACGGTATGAAAAGGGATGTGGCAGGCTTTGTAGCTAAATGTCCGAACTGTCAACAAGTGAAGGCCGAGCATCAACGGCCTGGTGGATTAACTCGGCTTATAGAAATACCAAGGTGGAAATGGGAGATGATCAATATGGATTTCGTGGTGGGGTTACCTCGCACTCAGCGTAAGTTCGATTCAATATGGGTGATAGTAGATCGACTCACCAAATCAGCTCACTTCCTGCCTGTCAAGTCCACTGATACCGCGGAGCAATATGCAAGATTGTACATCAAAGAGATAGTAAGGCTTCATGGCACTCCACTTTCTATCATCTCGGATCGCGGGGCTCAGTTCACCGCTAACTTTTGGAAGAAGTTTCAGCAAGGTTTGGGAACTCAGGTGAATCTCAGCACAGCTTTCCATCCACAGACCGATGGACAGGCCGAGCGGACCATTCAGACGCTCGAAGATATGTTGCGGGCTTGTGTCTTAGATTTTAAAGGTAATTGGGATGAACACTTGCCACTGATAGAATTTGCTTACAATAACAGGCTATCATGCTAGCATTCAAATGGCCCCGTTTGAGGCATTGTACGGGAGAAGATGTAGATCGCCAATCGGGTGGTTTGAGGTAGGTGAAGCGGAATTGCTAGGGCCAGACATGGTGTACGAAGCTATGGAAAAGGTCAAGGTTATTCAGGAGAGGATGAAAATAGCACAAAGTCGTCAAAAGTCCTATGCAGACGTTCGTCGAACGGATTTGGAGTTTCAAGTCGACGATTGGGTGTTCTTGAGGGTATCTCCTATGAAGGGAGTCATGCGGTTCGGAAAGAAAGGGAAATTGAGTCCTAGGTATGTCGGGCCATATCGGATCATTCAAAGGATTGGTCAAGTTGCTTATAGGCTAGAGTTGCCTCCCGAGATGTCATCAGTGCACCCGGTATTCCACGTGTCCATGTTGAAGAAAGTGATTGGAGATCCATCCACCATCATGCCAGTCGAGGCTATAGAGGTTAATGAAGATTTGTCATATGAAGAAGTTCCAGTTGCCATTCTTGATAGGCAAGTCCGTAAGTTGAGAAATAAGGAAGTCGCCTCTGTTAAAGTATTGTGGCGAAGTCAACAAGTTGAGGAGGCCACACGGGAAGCGGAAAAAGAGATGAAGGAAAAGTACCCCCATTTGTTCGATCAAGCCTAGAAGAAATTAGGTGACCCTCCTACTCCTAGTAACTGGTCATCTTGCCTAAGTTGTTTCCCTCTTAGTATTAGTAAAGTCCCCTTCATTTTGTAATGAGTTAATTGTGTTGTTACCTTGGGTCACTTGAACCGTTCTTGATAAATGAAAGCCTTATAAAGATTTACGTGTTTAATAAACTACTAATAGTAAGTATAGATTGGTAATGGTTTGTTAAGTGCACATGGTGTGTTAAATTGGTTAAATAAGGTAAGAATTCATTGACGTGACTAGTTTATGTGCAATTGTAATAATGTGATGGAATATGTGCATTCGTTGAGGTAAGAAAGTGTATACCAGTTGTGAAAAGTGTTGTAGTTGTATATTGTTGTTTGGTAATGTGTTTCGGGGGCCCTCTGACAGGTGGATATGTCCATAATACAAAGGAAACTCTGGCGAAATTTTTCTAAAATATAAGAGTTAGTCAAAATTTTGATAGCTTGTATATCATGTCTTTCAAAACTCATTTATTTCAAAATCCTCATTCGAGGACGAATGATCTTAGGGGGGAGGATGTAAGGCCCCGTAAAATTTTTGTGCATAAAACCTAGTAGATGTGGTGTCATGGTCCGAATGATGTGTTAGGAATGCGTAGAATTCTTCGCGGCGAGCAAGCTCGCCGCGGTTCGGACCCTTGGTAGTGATTTAAGTTTCAAAAATGTAGAGAAATAATTTTTCCGAAAAAGTGTCAAATATGCGGTCAAGAATGCGACCGCAAACTTGACATGCGGACCGCATTCTGACCGCAAATCGTTCCAGAGAGTTGCCCAAAATCGTGTCAAAAGTGCGGTCGATATGCGATCGCATGTCAAATCTGCGGTGCACTTTTGCGACCGCAGAATCAACACGCGGTCCGCATAGTGACCGCATTCCTTAACAGAACCTGCATAAACTTTGAGGCCATTCTGCGGTCACTTTGCGGACCGCATGTGGATTCTGCGGTCGCATAGTGACCGCATATTCGACCTCGGCCCGGATTTTTGTAATATTTTGACCCGATCTCTTCTTTAATATAACACACTTCTTCTTCATTTTATCATATTATCTTACCAAAAATTAGAGAGAGAAGAGAGGGTTTTTAGAGAGAGAAATCTTTCATCTTCAAAGATTGTTCCAACCATTTAATTCCAAGGGATCCTAGGGCAAGGATTCAACTTCCCCAATCTTTTCAAGGTAAAAACCCTAACTATTTTCTTTGATTTTCAGTTTTAATTGGGTAAAGAGAGGTTTGCATATAATAGCTTTTGAAGATAAAAATTTTTACACTCATGCATGATTATTGAACTTGATTTCTAGTAAAAAGAAGTGAGTAGAAGTAAGAGTCTTCAAGAACAAGGTTGGAAAGAGTAGGATATCTTGGGTAAGCATAAAGTAGGAGGAAAAATCATCACCAGGTATGTATGGCTAATTTTGATTCTTGTAAAATCGCCCATATGTGTGAAATTGTTTGGCATGTGATAATTTGAGAGATTTTATGTGATTTTTCGATATCATTGTTGGGTATACAATTGATGATTGAACTACATGTGGTATGGTATGAAATATGAATTGAAAGATAAAAAGGTAATCGAGGTTGGTAAAGAATTGGGAACAACCATTGTGATGGCATATTTGGCTTATTGTGGAAAGACTTTGAAACACCTTAATTGTGGTGAATTGTTGAACATGATTATGTGGGCATTTTCGATTTTGGAATACTTGTAACATGGTTGTGATATTGAATTGAGAAGAAATTGAGAACATGAACCAATGTGTAAGTTGCTTATTTGAACTTGTTGAAATTGTGTGTAGTACCTTATCCGTTGTTTGAAATTGTTGTGTTTCCAACTGTAAGGCGGGGTCGTGTTGCGCGCCGCAACATGGGGAAATAAGGTGTGGGTTGGGGTGATAAGGGTGGCCGAGGTAATAAGGGTGGTCAGGGGCAATAAGGGTGGAAAGCGATCGAAATCGCTATTGAAAATTGATACAAAATTCAATAATGTGAAATTGTGAAAGGAGACAGCAGGAGAGTTTGCAACCTGGGGAGCACTGATTGCTCCTATGTTTGACTACTTGCAATTTATGTTGTTGATTGGTCGTTGTTCCATTTGTTGAACTTGAAAGTGCTTGTGTTGAGGCTTATCTGAAATGAGTAAAAGGTGGAAAACATGGTTGGTTGGCTTGATTAGTTTTAATGTAACTTAATGGCTTGAGTTTACTTGGGACAAAGTTTGTCCATACATACCAGTACAATTTAAGTGTACTGACGTCCCTTTTGCCGGGGGCGCTACATTCGTGTCATGATTGTAGGTGGATCAGTAGCAGGCACTTCAACTCATCGGCAGTAGTATCCTTCTCCTTCCACCGCCCGTTTTGGTGAGCCCCTTTCTTCCTCGGGGCCTTGTGTGGTTCATGCCACTCGGTTTAGATTTCATTTTGGTTTTGTAAGGTATAGCCGGAGCCTTGTTACCGGCAAGTATTGTATTTCCCTTTTGTATCCTAGAGGCTCGGTAGACATGTAAACTGTGGGACTCCAGTCTTATGTATATATTGTGTTATGTCGGGCGTTGTAAAAATTGAAATCTAGTTAATGAATCACTCGTATCGTTTTATTTGTTTAATGTGAAATCAATTACGATTAGTAATATATTTGGTTAATGAGAAACAGTCATCACAGGGGTGACGCGTGGGAATGAAAGGCACCCAGGTCCGCTTGACTGGGGCAACCCGGTCAGGCGCCGGTCATGTTCCTCGATTTGGGGCGTGACACATACACTGGCGTCTAGTATGACCGTGAGTCGTTGGAAAATGATTATTTTGAGATATATTACAGATGAATTGTTATTGTTCTCCCTTGTTGGGATTTGTTGTGAAAATAATTATTGATTTCCCTTGATGGGACGGTTTATGAATTACTGTTTCTTTCTTTGCCCTTAACTGTGATTGTTATTTGGGTAAGGAAGAGTGATAATGCACGAAGGGTAATGCCGTGCCATGTTTATTTATTGATTATGCACGAAGGATCATGTCGTGCCCTATTATTGATTATGCACGAAGGTTAATGCCGTGCCATGTTTATTTATTGATTATGCACGAAGGATCATGCCGTGCCCTGTTATTGAACCATGTACGAAGGATCATGCCGTACTATGGATGTGAGGATGAGAGTAAAAGCACGAAGGGTGATGCCGTGCAACTGCTCTTGCTATTTCTTGAAGTGATATTACTTGTGTTTATATTATACTTTGTTTTTCCTTGTGAAATTATTAACTGTGATTAATTGTTGAATTCTTTAAGGTATTCCTTATTGTGTTAATACTTGATTATTTCTTGTTATTTTGTGGTACACATATATACATATTGAATTGCATAGGTTTATGTGAGTGTCTGGTCCTAGGCTTGTCACTACTTCGCCGGGATAGGCCAGGCACTTACCAGCACATGGGGTCGGTTGTGCTGATGCTACACTTCTGTGCGTTTTTGCACAGGTCCAGGTTACGATCAGGAGCAGCAGCAGCAGTAAATAGATCGCGTGGGAGTTGATCATAGTTGAGACCAAGGTAGCTTGCAGACGTCCGCATGCCCGGCGTCTCTCTTTTTATTTATGTTATTAGCTGGAGTCTCTTTGTTCCGAGACAAACAGAATTATGTTATATTTCTTTTAGACTTTTATGTGTAGTATTCCATAGTAGTTCGTGAGTTGGTGACTCCACGTCTTGGGTAGAGGATTTCAGTATGATTTTCACCTTGTGATTTGTTATTTCCATTTCGTTAAAGTATTCCGCATTTATTTAATTAAAATTGTGTTAAAAACAGGATAGTATGAATACAGTGGCTTGCCTAGCTACCACGAGTAGGCGCCATCACGATCCCGATGTTGGGGGAAAATCCGGGTCGTGACACGGGTAGGATACTTTTGGTTATAGTGGCTAACCTCCCTAAGCACTTTCTTTCTTTTTCACAATTTCCCTTTTAGCTTTGTCCCTTATGTCTCCCCTAAACATTCCTTCACCTTTATTTACTTTTAATCCCCCAATTTTTCTTTTGTTAGTGTAACTGGCCTGTCTATTTAACATATATACATTGATATATCTATTTTTTTTCAAAGCTTGTAGCATTTACAGTATTTTGCCAGTTCACCATTTTCTACCATTCATTCTTGATTTTCCATTTTTCAACTTCCCTTCACCCCACACTTAGACTTTTGCATATTCGTTACAACACAAGTGCTTCTAGGAGGTAAAGTAGAACAATATAAGATTTTGACTTTTCATGAACATTCAAGGGTTATGAAAGAATAGGCTTTAAGCTCAAAGGGGTTAACTAGGATATTATGTACAGGTGAATTCATGTCTTATTGATTTATGGGGTTACACAAAGAAATGCCTCAATCATCTCTACAATCAAACAACTTCTATTTCGCTTTGCAAACACACAGGGCAAGTTCTAGGTATCATGTAAAACATATAATGTAAGTAAAATCTCACACACACTTAGCATGCAACTCATTTAGAATCGGGTTTATCTACAAAGTCCTATCAATGTTCAAGCAAGCTGTATTGTGCAATTTAAGGCATATCCTAGAATCTATAATCAAGCTTAGATCATACATTCTCAAGTTCATTTTAGTTTTGCTAATGTGCGTACTTGGGGTTACATGTTAACCTTTGCCCTCTAATCCTAAAAAAAGAAAAATCTACCTAACCCAGTTCAATAAAAACCCTTGGAAAAGAACCTTGGTCAAAAGAAAAACCAAGGGGGAGGTGATACACTACCTAGAAAAAGAAAATAAAAGAAAGAAAAATTCATACGTTGACTACTTTCCTCAAGAGTACTTGTCCAAATAGTCCGTCATCAGGAAGAGTCCACTACTCATATTTTTGGATCTTTCAATTTTTCAATTTTTTTTGTTTTTATTCCGACTTAGACCCTTAAGAAACCCGTTGCGAAGTGTACATCATCGGGCCAAGCCAGCTAATATAATTTACATCTACATCTACTATATACAATATATACAAGATAAGTTTCTCATCCCACACTTAAAATCATGCCATTTCCTCATGGCATAATAATACAAGTATAGCTCAGAAGGGTGAGAAAAACATACCCGTGACTCACTCAAAGTCGGAGGCAGTGGCGGGGTCAACATTACACGCTCGATCCAGTGCGTAAAACCATGCCATGAACCCGTTTTCCGTCCGAGCTTGTCTTTGTGGCATTGCATCTAAGCGCGTGTGTAAACCATCCACTGAGGTGCGTAAATCCACAACCTCCTCCTCAATAGACCTAAGCATAGGTCTAGTAGACTCGGACCTAGATATGCCCGCTCCATGATGAGCGTGCCTAGAAGGTCCGGTGGAGTCCGTGGAATGCCTGGACTGGACAACCGGCACAGGGTCATCCTCAGCATCTAAATCAATTGGGTCATTGCCTCGACCCACCCGGATGTGAGAAGCTCTGAATGGAGCTTTTGGAGGGAGATCACCATCCGTGGGAAGGACCGGAGTCCGATGGCCGAGGCACAGAGTAGTGACAAGAGACGGGTAATAGAAACCCTTCGCTTTGAGGGGTCCCCTCAGCACCATCTCGTCACTAATCAGGCGAGCGATGTCAACGTTCCGCTAGGTGACAAAGCACCATGTCAGCAATGCCCTATTAAACTTCACATCAATGGTTTTGCTTGAGGGCAGAAACCGGTTACATATAATTGTGAACCAGCATTTAGCAGTGTGGGTGAAGCTGTTAGAGTGCTGTTTTTTGTTTCTTCTCCAGACTTGGAGACCATCAACACATAAGGCCTCAATCAAGGTGTCCCAAGTGACACCAGGTCTGTCATGGTAAAAGTCCACGTCACCAGTAAAAGTTGGCAGTCTAAGACCTGCCTAATAGTTTGTACATGAGCCCAAACATACTTACCTTGGACGAAGACTTCTCTGGCCATCCCATAGGGAGCATTCGCATAGAACTCCCTAACCAGTATTTTGTTTAAGAGTGCCGGTTCATCGAACAGTAACTCCATCTCGCGGTGACGAATCTCATCATATATATCGGGCTTTTCAGCCCGAATAGCTATCCTGTCGATTTCGATCTCCTAGAGCCAAGCTTTAGTAGCCTTGGCATGGAAGTCAGCTTCTGCCTCCTCGCCTGTGAATCTAGACTCGTCATAGGTCAGTTGCCTAGACGAGCTTTCTGCATTCCTTGATCTTTTAGGAGCCATAATCCTGCACAAAAGAGAAACAACCAAAAATTTCCAAAACGTTAGTACATCAGTTGGCTACTCAGACTTGACCATCCGTGGACTACAACAATATTTTCTTTAGTGCTATCATCCCATAACTCCTAGTATTAACCAATTATCTAACAAATTCACCAAGTTACCTCATGCTCCCCACACTTATTTCTTGTGGCAGTCTAACATGACCCAATGAAACCTACACCATCTCCAATTATATACAACAACAAACAACCAAAACTAGGGCAATATCTCCCCCAAAAATACAATACCCAAATACTACAACATAAAATTGCCAACTTTGGCCAACCCAATCACCAAATACATCAACCATCACATTGGGTCTCCAAAACAACATAATTAACACAAATAAACACATTGGAGACCCAACAACATCAAATATACCAACATCCCATAACAACATTCATTCTAATGATACATTACACCAAACATTAATTTTTTATAGAATCTACTAACCACTGGCAAGATATTTTATAATTTCTACAATTAAAGTATGTTACTACAATTATGTAAACTAATTACTTCTACAAAAACTAAGGAGAAAACTAGAAAACAAAGATAAAGGAAGAAAACTTACTAGGAGATGGTTGGGAAGTTGAGAAGCTGAAGAAAAATGGTGAAGAGGGATTGTTGGAAGAAGATTGGAAGAGAAGGAGTAGAGAGAAGGAGGAGAGAATTTTGAATTTTAGAGAGAAAAAGGGATATGAGAAGTGGGGCGGCTGGTTTTAGGGGGATATGGGGGGGGGTAATGTTATTAGGGTAATTAAAAGGGGGGGGGGGAATATAAAAGTTAAATTTTTTTTTGTTTCCGCTGGCAGCACTGACAGAGGTCGTTCGCGGTTGCAAATAAACCGCGAACAGTGAGAATCAGAGGGGCCAATCTTTCGCGATTCGTTCGCGACCACGAATGAACCGCAAAAAATCAGCTTCTCTGATTTTTTCGCCTGGCAGCAGCAGAAAATTTAGTTTATTTTTTTTGTTATAGACTAACTATAATGGTTACACTTACAACAATTTCGTGGGTTCCCTCCCACGTAGTGCCTGATTTAACGTCGTGACACGACTCAAATTAGCGCAATTTAAGGCTCGCTAGATGATAATAGGTGAATTTGACTATATTTATGCCCTAAATAATCACGCTTTATTGTTGTTTTGATATTGTTTATGATGACAAAATGCTTTTATTAGTGTTCTTAGTGTGTTATAGGTACACATGAGCTAATGAAGACTAAAAGAGCAAGTTTTGGAGTCAAAAGATGGTGAAAAAGGCCAAAGTGTGGTACAAGTCAAGAACTTATGTTGAAAATAGCCGGGAAGGTGTGATTCCGAGCTATATGGATGTTATGGAATGAATTTAAGTGATTTGGAGCTTTGAAGTCTGAGTAAAAGCTCAAGGAATTAAGCCGGGATCGAGTTCGGGGGTCAAATTTGATAAGTGTAGTACAAGCGAAGAACGGATAAGGCATATTGTGCACTGTCTATTAAATTGGACATAACGTTTCGCTCCGAACTCAATTTTGGATGAATAATATATGGTTGGAAAGCTAACTAAATGGGCTACAACTTTGATGTTTTGAGTGTCTCCAAATCCCCAACGGAAATGGGTGAACAAAAGCGGTTACGCCGCGACCGCGGATGAACCGCGAAAAAATAGGCTCTCTGAAGTTTACTGTTCGCGGTCCGTCCGCGGCCGCGAACTAACCGCGGAAGTCGCCGTAGCAGCAGTCCTAATTGTACTCAAACTTAGTTTTTTATCCCTAAAACCTCTATATAAACCCCTAGTTCTCCCAATAGAGGCAAGTTGTCTATTTTTCACTACTTTTGGAAGACAATTAGTAAGAGAGAATCCTCTCAACTCATTCTTTACTTTTATATCAAGTATTTATTTATGATTTCAATTATTATTCTTGTTTCTTTGAGCATGAGTAGCTAAATCCTTTTCTAAGGTTTTGATGGAACCTATTGAGTGATGAACTTATCGTTTATGTGATTACAAATTGTTAGCTAGATTTCTATTTGTTCAACTTTATTCTTATTGTAGTTAATTGGTAGAGCTCCCAATTAGCGGTGTCTATTTAGTGTGCATAGCTTGGAAAAGATTGCATATTTAGGTATATTGTTGATGAACACCACACCTAGGTTATTGGAGGAATCTATAACTTTAGGCATAAAGACGGGGTTAGGAATAACAAAGTCTTGGGTGCAATCCTAAGTGAACTATTCAAATTAAAGCTAGCTAGGGTAGCTCGGGAGAGTGCACTAGTAAATTATTATAATTGCTCGGGAGAGGGTTACGATACAAATAACGTTCATGATTTATAGAATATATTAACAATTTGTATGAGCATAACGATAAGGGATTCCATAAATAGGGGAAATTAATACCTTAGTCCTTCTCCATATTATTTTTACCCAATATTCAATTCTTTCTTTTAAGCCTTTTAATTATAGCAAAGTAGTGGTTCGAAAATCTCACCAAATATACTCAAAGTTTTGGGAACTTGATTCAGAAGTATTCTTGGGTTGTGAAAGTTGTGATTAGTAGGTTAATTCCCTGTGGGATCGATCTTGGACTTATTAGACAAGGTTATATTGACTGCGACCATTACTTGGACGTGAATCAATTTTGGCGCCATTGCCGGGGAATTAACGGAATTATCAATTGCCATTACCAGAACTTCAAGATTCTTGTGTAGTAAGGTTCTTTCTACACTTTACATTGAATATTTAGATGGTTGTTGATTTGGGTACTCAGGTGCATGCCTAGAAAATTGGCAAGGACTGGAGAACTAATTGAAGGACTCTTAGACCCCGAGCAAACTTTCCGGGCACGTAACAAGGCTGTCAAACAAATTCAGCAATCTCAACAACCAATCAATCTAGACTTCGACATGGGTGACGTAAACGAACAAAACCAACAAGCCGGGTTAAATATGCAAGAGGCGCAGGAAGGTGCACTGTTTGACTGGGCACAACCTACAGCGGATAATTTGGCAACTACCATCGTTATGCCAGCAATTCAAGCTGAGTCTTTCCAGATCACTAACAACATGCTACACTTGTTGCAAAACAAGGGATTATTCTCTGGGTCTCAGGTTGAAGATCCACAGCAGCACCTGAAGAATTTTCTCTCGATATGCAAGACACAGAGGCAACCAAATGTAACTCCGGAAGCCATCAGACTATTACTTTTTCCATTCTCAGTTACAAGAGCCGCACATATATGGCTAAACTCACTCCCCATAAACTCTATTGCAACTTGGGATGAGTTAGTCAAGCAATTCCACAACAAGTTTCATCAACCCAACAAGACAACTCAACAAATTGATGAGATTGTGAGCTTCAAGCAGAAACCAATGGAGACATTACATGAAACTTGGGGCAGATTCAAGGGTATGCTTGTTATATGTCCTCACTATGGAATTCCTGAGCAAATGTTGGGTCAAAGATTCTACATGGGGCTTTCAGAGAGCATGAAGAATATTGTTGATGCTTCAGCAGGTGGGGCTTTTCTAAGCAAGACCTGGAGAGAGGGCCAAAATTTGCTAAACAAGATGGCTCAAAATTACGGGTGGACGACCAGGAATTCTCCTATCACAACGGTGGTACACTTTGTACCTCTGAATCCATCCAGCACTGTGGAGGAGAACATGGCAACCTTATTGACACAAATGAGCATCCTGACAAAGGATGTGGAAGAATCAGGGGTCAAGCAGCAGGTTCATATTGTAGATACTACCAATGGTGGTTTATGCCCATCTTGCACTAGCCAACCCATAAGTAATCCATGCGCTGTAGACCAAGAACGTTATCAGCATGAAGACATGAATTATGTGGCTAACTATGGAGGGCAGTGACAAGGTAACTAGAGTTGGGGTCAGCAGGCTCTAATGCAGTACATGCCTCCCCACCCACAATTTAATGCAGCAGGTTTGAGGCGACCACACAACATGGCTCCATATCCTAGACCTCAGAATTTCAGCAATCAGCAGCAGGGATATCATCCACCTCCACCACCATATGGGGGTAGACATGACGATGGGTTTGCAAGATTGGAAGCTATGATGCAGCAGGTAATTAGGTCAAATGCCAAAACAAATTAGAGGATAGATTCACATGATGAAGCCATCGAGAATATTGAAGTACAAGTGGGCCAGATGGCTATGTCTCTCAACAATCGTCCTCAAGGGACATTGCCTGCAGACACACAAACAAATCCAAAAGACCAAGTCCAAAAGCAGATGATGGCAGTGACTCTGAGAAGTGGTAGAGATCTTAATGTTGAGAAAGAAAGAGAGAAAATCGACACACAGGCTGAGACACTCACTCTAGTGCCCATTGAACTAGATGAGTCCACAGGGTTGACAGAAGTTACAGTCCAGCCAGTTGCAAAAAATAAAGAGGCACAACAGGGAACAGAGAAAGTAACTGAATAGGTAGAGCAGCAGGTTGAAGAGAAAGTGATAGAGAAGGAAAAGTCCCAAGTCATTGGGAAGAAGAGGCCTCCACCACCATTCCCCCAAAGGTTGGCCAAACACCGGAAAGAAGAGCAATACAAAAAGTTCTTTGAGATGCTCAAGCAAATCCAGGTAAACATTCCCTTAATTGAAGCTTTAAAAGAAATGCATGGGTATGCTAAGATGATGAAAGATTTGATGTCGCAGAAATTTGATTTCCAAGACTTGGCCACCGTAACCCTTACCCAGACTTGTAGTGCAGTGGTCTCCAGACCCATAGCTGAGAAGCTATCTGATCCAGGTAGCTTCACCATCCCATGCACTATAGGGAATTATGCCTTTACAAAGGCATTGTGTGATTTTGGGGCAAGCATTAATCTCATGCCCTTAGTTATTTATAAGAGGCTAGGCATTGGGAGAGCCAGGCCCACCTCTATGCTCTTACAACTTGCTAACAGGACGGTTAAGCGTCCATTTGGTATTATAGATAATGTGCTTACCCATGTTCGGATGTTCGTGTTTCCCGCCGATTTTGTTATTCTTGATTGCAAGGTCAACGAAGAAATTCCCATAATCCTAGGAAGACCATTCCTAGCCACAGGGAGAGCTATAATTGATTGTGAAACCGGGGAACTCAAAATGAGGTTGAATGATAAGGAGATCATCTTCAATATGCAAAAATCCATGAGGTGCCCTGGTGAGTTCGCGAACTGCTCTCTTATTGATGCGGTTGATATGATAGTGGAGACAGATGATGCAGAGTTGACCATCGAAAATCCACTTCAAGCATGCCTGATGAACATGGAAGAGGTAAATGGTGAAAGTTTAGCTGAATGGGTACTATCTCTGGAAGGCAAGGGATTTTGGGAGAGAGAGCTTGAATTCGAGCCTCTACACTTAGAGAAAATAGACCCCACCTGCAAAGCCATCCATAGAAGAGCCACCAAAGCTTGAGCTTAAACCACTACCATTACATCTCAGGTATGAATTTCTAGGTCCTAACTCCACTTTACTTGTTATTATCTAATCTAGTTTGTTAGATGTTGTAAGGCCCCAAAGCTTATACAGGTACTCAAGGAATGCAAGACTGCCATTGGGTGGACCATGGCAGACATAAAAGGGATCAGCCCCGCATATTACATGCATAAAATTCTCCTGGAAGAGGAGCACAAACCTTTCATGAAACGCAAAAGAAGGCTGAACCCGAATATGAAGGATAGGGTGAAAAAGAAAGTGATAAAGTGGCTAGACACGGGGTAGATCCCAGGTAAGTTTTCTCACCCTTCTGTGCTATACATGTATTATTATGCCACGAGGACATGGCATGATTTTAAGTGTGGGGTGGGAGACTTATCTTGTATTGTATATTGTATATAGTAGATGTAGCTGTAAATTATATTAGCTGGCTTGGCCCGATGATGGACATTTGGCGACGGGTTTCTTAAGGGTCTAAGTTGGAATAAAAACACAAAAAAATTAGAAAATTTGAAAAAATACAAAAATATGAGTAGAGGAATCTTCCCTATGACGGACTATTTAGGACAAGTACTCTTGGGGAAGTAGTCCACGTAGGAATTTTTCTTTCTTTTCTTTTCTTTTTCTAGGTAGTGTATCATCTCCCCTTGGTTTTTCTTTTGACCACAATTATTTTCCAAGGGCTTTCATTGAACCGGGTTAGGTAGATTTTTCTTTTTTTAGGATTAGAGGACAAAGGGTAACATGTAACCCCGAGTATACACATTAGCAAAAAGCTTAAATTGAACTTGAGAATGTATCTTCTAAACTTGACTGTAGAATCTCAATATGCCTTAAACTGCATAATAATGCTTGCTTGAACATCGATAGGACTTTGTAGATGAACCGGATTCCAAATGAGTTGCATGCTATGTGTGTGTGAGGTTTTACTTACATTGTATGTTTTACATGATGCCTAGAACTTTCCATGTGTGTTTGCAAAGCGAAATAGAAGTTGTTTGGTTGTAGAAAGGATAGAGGCATTTCTTTGTGTAACCCCTTATAACCAATAGACATGAATTCACCCGTACATAATATCTTAGTTAACCCCTTTGAGCTTAAAGCCTATTCTTTGATAACCCTTGAATGTTCATCAAATTATTCTATTGTTCTACTTTACCTCCTAGAAGCACTTGTATTGAATTGAATATGAAAAAGTCTAAGTGTGGGGTGAAGGGAATTTGAAAAAAGGGAAAATCAAGAATTAGTGGTAGAAAATAGTGAACTAGCCAAAATAATGTTGCAAAGCAATGAGAAAAAGAGCTATATCAATGTATATATAAAAACTAGAAAGGCCAGTTACACCAACAAAAGAAAAGTGGGAATTAAAAGCAAATAAAGGTGAAGGAATATTTAGGGGAGACATAAGGAAGAAAACTAAAAGGGAAGTTGTGAAAAGGAAAAGAAAAGTGCTTAGGGAGGATAGTCACTACAACCAAAAGTATCTTACCCGCCCCGTAGCCAAGATTACAATCCTTAAAGACCCCTTGCTCTATGATTGAATAACTCGATTAGTGGATTATTACACTAGGGCAAGCCTATGGTGTGTCTGTATGCATTTGAATGTTCTTTGTTGAGAGTGAGTGAATTTTTTCCGATATTTATAAGTTCCATGTTCTGAATTGTTTATGTGTGGGAACTTCTCTCAATAAACTATGTGAGGGTGTGTAACTCAAGAGGAAGAAGGTAAATTTACAAGTTTTTGGTAATAATTAGAGTAAGCAATAATGTGCTGGCATGAGAATTTACGGTTAGGTAAGGATTGTGCATATCTTAGGTTAATCATGAAAAATAGATTTTGTGACATAATTTTGGGGAGACATAAATAAAATTGGCCTAAAGTGTGATTAAGGTTGCTCGAGGACGAGCAAAGGTTTAAGTGTGGGGTATTGATAATAGGTGAATTTGACTTTATTTATGCCCTAAATAATCACGCTTTATTGTTGTTTTGATATTGTTTATGATGATAAAATGCTTTTATTAGTGTTCTTAGTGTGTTATAGGTACACATGAGCTAATGAAGACTAAAAGAGCAAGTTTTGGAGTCAAAAGATGGTGAAAAAGGCCAAAGTGTGGTACAAGTCAAGAACTTATGTTGAAAATAGTCGGGAAGGTGTGATTCCGATCTATATGGATGTTATGGAATGAATTTAAGGGATTTGGAGCTTTGAAGTCTGAGTAAAAGCTCAAGGAATTAAGCCGGGATCGAGTTCGGGGGTCAAATTTGATAAGTGTAGTACAAGCGAAGAATGGATGAGGCATATTGTGCACTGTCTAGTAAATTGAACATAACTTTTCTCTCAGAACTCCATTTTGGCTCCCTAATATATGGTTGGAAAGTTAGATAAAAGGGAAACAACTTTCATTTTTTTGAGTTTTCCCAAATTCCCAACGGAACAGGGTGAAAAACCGCAGTTTCTCCGTGACCGCAGAAGAACCGCGAAAAAATAGGCTTTATGAAGTTTACTGTTCGCGGTCCGCGACCGCGAACGAACAGCGGAAGTCGCCGCAGCAGCAGTCCTAATTGTACACAAACTTAGTTTTTTAGCCCTAAAACCTCTATATAAACCCCTAGTTCGCCTAATAGAGGCAAGTTGTCTATTTTTCACTACTTTTGGAAGACAATTAGTAAGAGAGAATCCTCTCAACTCATTCTTTTCTTTTATATCATGTATTTATTTATGATTTCAATTATTATTCTTGTTTCTTTGAGCATGAGTAGCTAAATCCTTTTCTAAGGTTTTGATGAAACCGATTGAGTGATGAACTTATCGTTTATGTGATTACAAATTGTTAGCTAGATTTCTATTTGTTCAACTTCATTCTTATTGTAGTTAATTGGTAGAGCTCCCAAATAGCGGTGTCTGTTTAGTGTGCATAGCTTGGAAAAGAGTGCATATTTAGGTATATTGTTGAACAACACCACACCTAGGTTATTGGAGGAATCTATAACTTTAGGCGTAAAGACGGGGTTAGGACTACCGAAGTCTTGGGTGTAATCTTAAGTGAACTATTCAAATTAAAGCTAGCTAGGGTAGCTCGGGAGAGTGCACTAGTAAATTATTGTAATTGCTCGGGAGAGGGTTACGTTACAAATAGCGTTCATGATTGATAGAATATATTAACAATTTGTATGAGCATAACGATAAGGGATTCCATCAATAGGGGAAATCAATACCCTAGTCCTTCTCCATATTATTTTTACCCAATATTCAATTCTTTCTTTTAAGCCTTTTAATTATAGCAAAGTAGTGGTTCGAAAATCTCACCAAATATACTCAAAGTTTTGGGAACTTGATTCGGAAGTATTCTTGGGTTGTGAAAGTTGTGATTGGTAGGTTAATTCCCTGTGGGATTGATCTTGGACTAATTAGATCAGGTTATATTGACTGCGACCGTTACTTGGACGTGAATCACTAGACCTTTGAGGTTCCTCTAACCGTAGTTACACCTTATCCTCGATGTCATCCATGCCAACATATAGTTTCAACCGCTGTCCATTTACTTTGAATGTGCGTGAGCCATCAATAGTTTGAATTTCCAAAGCGCCCGATTATAATGCTTCAATTACCCGGAAAGGGCCTGACCACCTTGATTTTAGTTTGCCCGGAAATCCCTTCTAGTTATGCTCATACAAATTGTCAATTATTCTATCAATCATGAACGATATTTTACCGTAATTCTCTCCGAGCAACTAAAATAATTTACTAGAGCACTCTCCCGAGCTACCCTAGCTAGCTTTAATTTGAATAGCTCACTTTAGATTGCACCCAAGGTTTCGTTAATCCTAAGCCCACCTTTACGCCTAAAGTAATTGATTCCTCCAGTAACCTAGGTGTGGTGTTGTTCAACAATATACCAAAATATGCACTCTTTTCCAAGTTATGCACAATAAATAGGCATAGCTAATTGGGGATCCTACCAATTATCTACAACAAGAACGAAGTTGAACAAATAGAAATCTAGCTAACAATTTGTAATCACATAAACTAGAAGCTCATCACTCAATAGGTTCCATCAAAACCATAGATAAAGAATTAGCTACTCATGATCAAAGAAACAAGAATAATAATGGAATTCATAATCAAAGAATTAATATAAAAAAAGAAATAAGTTGAGAGAGTTCTCTCTTACTAATAATCTTGCAAAAGTAGGTAATAATACAATGCTTGCCTCTCTTGGGCGAAATCTATGCTTATATAGAGGGTTTAGGTTACAAAAATTGGGTTTTTACAAAGTTGGCTGATTCACGTCCAAACAACGATCGTAGTCAATATAACCGGGTCAAATAAGTGCAGAATCGATCCCAAAGGGAATTAAGCTACCAACTGCAACTTTTGCAACCCAAGAACACTTCTGAAGCAAGTTCCCAAAATTTGAGTATATTTTTGTGAAGGTTTTCTAACAGCTAACTTTTGCAAGAATTAAATACTTAAAAGAAAGAATTGAATATTGGGTAAATAATATAGAGAAAGACTAAGGTATCGATTTCCCCTATTGATGGAATCCCTTCTGTTTATGCTTATACAAATTGTCAATATATTCTATCAATCATGAACGCTATTTTTACCGTAATTCTCTCCCGAGCAACTACAATAATTTACTAGTGCACTCTTCCGAGCTACCCTAGCTAGCTTTAATTTGAATAGTTCACTTAAGATTGCATCCAAGACTTCGTTATTGCTAATCCTGTATTTACGCCTAAAGTTATAGATTCCTCCAATAACCTAGGTGTGATGTTGTTCAACAATATACCTAAATATGCACTCTTTTCCAAGTTATGCACACTAAATAGGCACAGCTAATTGGGAGCTCTACCAATTAACTACAACATGAACGAAGTTGAACAAATACAAATCTATCTAACAATTTGTAATCACATAAATGAGAAGTTCATCACCCAATAGGTTCCATCAAAACCTTAGTTACTCATAATCAAAGAAACAAGAATAATAATTGAACTCATAATCAAAAAATTAATATAAAAGAAAGAAATAAGTTCAGAGAGTTCTCTCTTACTAATTACTTGCAAAAGTAGGGAATAATACAATGCTTGCCTCTCTTGGGAGAAATCTAGGTTTATATAGAGGGTTTAGGTCTTAAAAATTGAGTTTTCACAAAATTAGCCTTAAAATTTGCGGCAGCCTCCGTGGTTCGTTCGCGGTCGCGAACAAACCGCGAACAGTGAACGCCGCTAAATCTCCAAAGGTTCCGCAAGCATGTTTTTCCGTGGTTCATTCGCGGTCGCGAGTGAACCGCGAATGAACAATGATCCGGAATCCCACTTCAATATTTCAAGCTAACTTAACTTTAACTCTTCACTTCGCCTTTTCATCATCTTATGACTCCAAAATAGCTCCTTTAGTCTCCAATGGATCATGTGTACCTATAACACACCAATAAACACTAATAAAATCATTTTTTTCATCATAAACAATATCAATTCAACAATAAAGTGTGATTAATTAGGGCATAATTATAGTTAAATTCACCTATTATCAATACCCCACACTTAAACCTTTGCTCGCTCTCGAGCAACCTTAATCCCAGTTTAGGCCAATTTTATTAATGTTTCCCCCAAAATATGTCACAAAATCTATCTTTCATGATTAACCTAAGATATGCACAATCCTTACCTAACCGTAAACTCACATGGCAGCACATTATGCTTTACTCTAGTTATTATCACAGACTTGCAAATTTACCTTTTCCTTCCTGAGTTACATGCCCTTACACAATTTATTGAGAGAAGTTCCCACGCATAAACAATTTAGAACATGGAACTTATAGATGTAGGAAAAATTCACTCGCTCTCAACAAAGAACATTCATATGCATAAAGATACACCATAGGCTTGCCCCTAGTGTAATACTCCACTAATTGAGTTATTCAATAATAGATCAAGAGGACTTTAAGTGTTGTAATGTTGGCTACGGGATGGGTAGGATACTTTTGGTTATAGTGACTAACCTCCCTAAGCAGTTTATTTCTTTTACACAACTTCCCGTTTAGTTTTCTTCCTTATGTCTCCCCTAAACACTCCTTCACTTTTATTTCCTTTTAATCCCTAATTTTCTTTTGTTAATCTAACTGGCCTTTCTATTTTACATATATACACTGATTTTTTTATTTTTTTTATCATTGCTTTGCAGCGCATTTACATTATTTTGCCAGTTCACCATTTTCTACCATTCGTTCTTGATATTCCCTTTTTTCAACTTCCCTTCACCCCACATTTAGACTTTTTCATATTCATTACAGTACAAGTGCTTCTAGGAGGTAAAGTAGAACAACATAAGATTTTGATTTTTCATGAACATTGAAAGGTTATCAAAGAATAGGTTTTAAGCTCAACGGGGTTAACTAGGATATTATGTACGGGTGAATTCATGTCTTACTGATTTATGGGGTTACACAAACAAATGCCTATATCATCTCTACAACCAAACAACTTCTATTTTGCTTTGCAAACGCACAGGGCAAGTTCTAGGTATCATGTAAAACATATAATGTAAGTAAAATCTCACACACATATAGCATGCAACTCATTTAGAATTCGGTTCATCTACAAAGTCCTATCAATGTTCAAGCAAGCTGTATTGTGCAATTTAAGGCATATCCTAGAATCTACAGTCAAGCTTAGATAATTCATTTTCAAGTTCAATTAAGTTTTGCGAATGTGCATACTTGGGGTTGCATGTTAACCTTTGCCCTCTAATCCTAAAAAAAATCTACCTAACCCAGTTCAATAAAAACCCTTGGAAAAGAACCGTGGTCAAAAGAAAAACCAAGGGGGAGGTGATGCACTACCTAGAAAAAGAAAATAAAAGAAAGAAAAGTTCCTACGTGGACTACTTCCCTAAAGAGTACTTGTCCTAAATAGTCCGTCATCAGGAAGAGTCCTCTACTAATATTTTTGGAATTTTCAAATTTTTTAATTTTTTTTATTCCAACTTAGACCCTTAAGAAACTCGCCGCCAAGTGTCCATCATCGGGCCAAGCAACCTAATATTATTTACAACTACAACTACTATGTATAACTTATACAAGATAAGTTTTCCACCCCACACTTAAAATCATGTCATGTCGTGATGACATAATAATACAAATATATCTCAGAAGGGCGAGAAAACTTACTTGTGACTCACTCAGAGTCGGAGACGATGGAGGGGTCAACGTGACAAGCTCGACCCAGTGCTCAGAACCATGCAATGAATCTGTTTTCTGACAGAGCTTGCCTCTGTGACATCGCGTCTAAGCACGTGTGTAAACCATCCACGGAGGTGCGTAAGTCCGCAACCTCCTCTTCCATAGACCAAAGCATAGGTCTAGTGGACTCGGACCTAGACATGCCCGCTCCATGATGAGCGTGCCTAGAAGGTCTGGCTGAGTCAGTGGAATGCCTGGCCCGGACAACCGGCACAGGGTCAGCCTCAGTATCCCAGTCAATTGGGTCATTGTCTCGGCCCACCCGGATTTGACAAGCTCTAAATGGAGCTTTTGGAGGGAGATCACCATCCGTGTCAAGGACCGGAGTTTGATGGACGAGACACGGAGTAGTGACGAGAGATGGGTAATAGAAACCCTTGGCTTTGAGGGATCCCCTCAGCACCATCTTGTCACTAATCAGGCGGGCGATGTCCACGTCCCGCTGGGTGATAAAGCACCATGTTAGTAGTGCCCTATTGAAGTTCACGTCAGTGGTGTTGCTTAAGGACAAGAACCTGTTACATATGATTGTGAACCAGCATTTAGCAGTGTGGGTGAAACAGTTAGAGTGTAGTGTTTTGTTTCTTATCTAGACTGGATACCATCAACACATAAGGCCTCAATTAAGGTGTCCCAAGTGACACCGGGCCTATCGTGGTAGTAGTCCACATCACTAGTAAACATTGGCAGTCTAAGAGCCTGCCTAATAGTTTTTACATGAGCCCATACGTACTTACCTCGGACGAAGACTTCTCTGGACATCCTATAGGGAGCATTAGCATAGAACTCCCTAACCAGCATCTTGTTCACGAGGGCTGGTGCGTCGAACAAGAACTTCATTTTGCGGCGGCGGATTTCATCATATATCTCGGGCTTTTCAGTCCGAATGGCTAGCCTATCAATTTCAATTTCCTGGAGCCAAGCTTTTGTAGCCTTGGCATGGAAGTCAGCTTCCGCCTCCTCGCTTCTGTATCTAGACTCGTCATAGGTCGATTACCTAGATGAGCTAGTTGCATGCCGTGATCTTTTAGGATCCATAATCCTGCACAAAGGAGAAACAACCAAAAAATTTCCATAATGTTAGAACATCGGTTGGCTACTCAGACTTCACCATCTGTGGACTACCACGATATTCTCTTTAGTGCTATCATCCCATAACTCCTACAATTAACCACTTATGTAACAAATTCACCAAGTCACCTCAAGCACCCCACACTTATTTCTTTTGGAAATCTAACATGACCCAATTAAACCTACACCATCTCCAATTTTATACAACAACAAACAACCTATAAGTTGGGCAATATCTCCCCTAAAATTCCAACATCCTAATACTACAACATACCATTGTCCACATTGGCTAACCAAGGCACCAACTATATCACCCATCATATTGGGTCTCCAAAACAACAAAATTAACGCAATTAATTATATTGCAGACCCAACAATACCAACAATCCCAACAATACCAACAATGCTACAATAAAAATCATACTAGAACTACACTACACAAACATATTAATTTAAATAGAATCTACTACTACTAGCATGTATTGTACAATTCGACAATTAAACTAGAATAATGTAAATTAATTAATTCTACCAAACTAATGAAAACAATTAGAGAGAAAAAGAGAAAAAAAGGAAAAGGAAAGAAGAAAACTTACTATAAAGTGTTGGAGAATTGTAGAAAATGAAGAAGATTGATGTAGAGGGGTTGTTGGGAGAAGAATTGAAGAGAGGGGGTAGAGAGAATTTTATAGAGAGAGAGATATGGGGAGGGGTGGCGGCTGGTTTCGGGGAAATAAGGGGGAGTTTGTGATGTTAGGTTAATTAAAAGAAGGGGGAAAATAAAAGAGAAATTTTTTTATATACATGTCTGTAGTAGAGCTGACCGCGGTCGTTCGTGATTCGTTCGTGGTTCGTCCGCGGTCGCGGATGGACCACGAACAAGTGAGAATGAGAGGGGGTGTTTTTCCACGGTTTGTCCGCGACCACGGATGAACCGCGAAAAATCCCCCTCTCTGATTTTTTTTTTCGCCTGGCAGCAGAAAACGTTTTTTTATATAGACTAACTATAATGATTATACTTACAACAAGTTCGTGGGTTTCCTCCCATATAGCGCCTGATTTAACATCGTGGCACGACTTAACTTAGCGCATTTCAAGGCTCGCTAGACCTTTGAGGTTCCTCTAACCGTAGTTCCACATTGTCCTCGATGCCATCCATGCCAACATAAAGTTTCAACCGCTGTCCATTTACTTTGAATGTGCGTGAACCATCAATGGTTTGAATTTTCACAGCGCCCGAATCTAATGCCTCAATTACCCGAAAAGGGCCTAACCAACTCGATTTTAGTTTGCCCGGGAACAACCGTAATCTTGAGTTATATAACATTACCTTATCCCTATTTTTGAAGTTACGCTCTACGATGTTCTGGTCGTGAATCAGCTTCATCTGTTCTTTGTATAGTCTTGTGCTCTCGATGTCCAGATACCGGAATTCTTCCAACTCGTGCAACTCGGTCATTCTTGATTTCCCCGCTTTATCCCAGCTATGATTTAATTTTTTCAGTGCCCACCATGCTTTGTGGTCTAGTTCCACAGGTATATGACAAGCTTTCCCAAACACCAATTTGTACGGTGAGATGCCGATTGCTGTCTTGAATGCTGTCCTATATGCCCATAATACATCATCGAGCTTCCAGGACCAGTCGGTCCTCGTGGCGTTCACTGTTTTTGTTAATACACTCTTTAACTCTTTGTTGGAGACCTCAACTTGCCCGCTGGTCTGCGGGTGATATGGAGTAGCAATCCGGTGTTTCACATCATATTTGGCCAACGATTTCTCGAATGCTCGATTGCAAAAATGTGTACCCCCATCACTGATGATTGCCCTTGGAGTCCCGAAATGGGTGAAAATGTTCTTCTTCAGAAATCTCACAACCACCTTAGCATAATTAGTGGGTAATGCTACAGATTCCACCTATTTGGACACATAGTCTACCGCAACAAGTATGTACTTATTGCCGTATGAGCTGATAAAGGGCCCCATGAAGTCTATTCCCCAGACGTCAAACACTTCCACTTGTTGAATTGGGTTCATTGGCATCTCATGACGCTAGGAGATGTTCCCGGTGTGTTGACATTCGTTGCAACCTTTCGCCCACAAGTGTGAATCTTTAAACACGGCTGGCCAATAGAAACCGGCCTGAAGTATCTTGGCGGTTGTTCGCACTCCTCCAAAGTGACCACAATATGCGCAAGCATGACGCACTTGCAAAACAGAAGATTGTTCGATCTCGGGGATGCATCTCCGGATCATGTTATCGAGACATATCCTATACAAATAGGGTTCATCCCAATAATAAAGCATGCTTTCACGAAAAAATCTTTTCCTCTGGACCGATGATAGGTCGTGGGGAACAATACCGCTAGCCAGGTAATTTTTATAATCTGCATACCATGGCGCTTCAAGGAGAGTGGTGGTGAGCAGCTACTCGTTTGGAAAGGTTTCTAGAATTTCTCCACTCTCTTTGACAATTTCAGCTCCTTCAAGTCGTGACAAATGATCAGCGACTTGATTTTCGCTGCCCTTTCTATCACGTATTTCAAGGTCGAACTCTTGTATAAGCAGCACCCAATGAATTAGGCACGACATAGAGTCCTTTTTTTGAATTAAGTACCTTAAAGCTGCATGGTCAGCGTATACAATTACCTTGGATCTTATGAGATAGGGCCTGAATTTGTCGAACGCGAACACTACTGCCAGCATCTCCTTTTCCATCACTGTGTAGTTCAGTTGTGCTCCACTCAATGTTCTACTAGCATAGTAGATTAGATGCATCAGCTTGTCTTTCCTTTGGCCAAGCACTGCCCCCACTGCATAATCACTTGCATCGCACATTAGCTCAAATGGTTGCTCCCAGTCGGGGGCAATGATGATAGGTGTTGTGACCAACCTCTTCTTCAACTCCTCAAAAGCAATCATGCATTCATCAGAAAAAACAAAGGGGTGATCTTTTTCAAGTAACTTACAGAGAGGGTTTGAGATTTTGGAGAAGTCTTTAATGAACCTCCGATAAAAACCGGCATGTCCAAGAAAACTTCTAATGGCCTTGACGGATGTTAGTGGAGGCAACTTTGCAATGACATCTACTTTAGCTCGATCTACCTCAATACCTTTGCTCGAAACCCGGTGCCCCAATACTATACCTTCTTGTACCATAAAATGGCAATTCTCCCAGTTTAGCTCTAAGTTTGTCTCCATACACTATTTCAGCACTCTTGTCAGATTGACAAGGAATTCATCGAATGAATTCCCTACCACTAAGAAATCATCCATGAACACCTCTATAATGTCTTCCACCATGTCGGTGGATATAGCCATCATGCACCTTTGGAATGTGGCACGTGCATTACATAGTCCGAAGGGCATCCTCCAAAAGGCAAAAATGCCATATGGGCATGTGAAGGAGGTCTTCTCTCTATCCTCGGGTGCAATGGAGATTTGATTGTACCCCGAGTACCCATCCAGGAAGCAAAAGTGTGACCTCCTTGCCAACCAGTCAAGAATCTGATCAATGAAGGGAAATGGGAAGTGGTCCTTGCGGGTAGCTAGATTCAGCTTCCTATAGTCCATGCATATCCTCTACCCGATGACGGTTCTTGTTGAGATCAATTCTTTATTCTCGTTTTTAACCACTGTCACGCCACCTTTCTTTGGCACACATTGAACTGGGCTAACCTAGATACTATCAGAGATTGGGAAAATAATTCCCGCGTCTAGCCGCTTTATTACCTCTTTCTTCACCACTTCCTACATGTTTGGGTTCAGCCTTATTTGATGTTCCCTGGAAGGTTTGTGCCCCTCTTCCAGGAGAATCTTATGCATGCAGTATGCGGGGCTGATCCCCTATATGTCTGCCATGGTCCACCCAATGGCAATCTTGCATTCTTTCAGTACCTGTATAAGCTTTTGAGCCTGCACATCTAACAAACCCGATCAGATAATAATAGGTAAAGTGGTGTTAGGACCTAGAAATTCATACCTGAGATAAGATGGTAGTGGTTTAAGCTCGAGCTTTAGTGGCTCTTCTATGGATGGCTTTGCAGTAGGGGTCTCTCTTTTTCTAGATGTAGAGGCTCGAATTCCAGCTCTATCTCCCAAAACCCCTTACAGTCCAGAGATAGCACCCATTCTGCTAGACTTTTACCATTTACCTTTTCTAAGTTCATTAGGCATGCTTGAAGTGGATCTTCAGTGGTCAATTCTAAATCGTCTGTCTCCACGATCACATCAACCACATCAATAAGAGAGCAATTCGCAAACTCACCATAGCGCCTCATGGATTTTTGCACATTGAGTATGATATCCTCACCATTCAACCTTATCTTGAGATCCCCGGTCTCACAATCAATCAATGCTCTCCCAGTGGCTAGGAAAGGTCTTCCTAATATTATAAGAATTTCCTCGTCCACCTTGTAGTCAAGAATCATAAAATCGGCGGGAAACACGAACTTCCATACCTGGATGAGCACATCATCTAATATACTAAATGGACGCTTAACCGTCCTGTCAGCAAGCTGTAACAACATAGATGTAGGCCTGGCTCTCCCAATTCCTAGCGTCTTATAAATCACCAAGGGCATAAGATTTATGCTTGCCCCCAAATCACACAATGCCTTTGTAAAGGAAAAGTTTCCTATAGTGCATGGAATGGTGAAACTACCTGGGTCAGATAGCTTCTCTGCAATGGGTCTAGAAACCACTACACTACAAGTCTGAGTAAGAGTCACGGTGGCCAAGTCTTGGAAATCAAATTTCCTCAACATCAAGTCTTCCATCATCTTAGCATACCCAGGCATTTCCTTCAAAGCTTCAATTAAATGACTGTTTACCTGGATTTCCTTGAGCATATCAGAGAACTTTTTGTATTGCACTTCTTTCACGTGCTTGGCCAACCTTTGGGGGAATGGTGATGGAGGCCTCTTCTTCCCAATCACATGGGATTTTTCATTTTATATCACTCTCTCTTCAACCAGCTGCTCTACCTGTTCAGCTACTTTCTCAATTCCCTGCTGCATATCTTTATTTTTAGCTACTGGCTGGACTGTAACTTCTGTCAACCCGGTGGACTCATCCAGTTCAATGGGAACTGGAGTGAGTGTTTCAGCCTGTGCATTGCTTCTCTCTCTTTCCTGCTCAGCATCAAGATCTCTACCACTTCTCAGATTAACAGCCATCAGTTGCTTTGGGATTTGATCCTTTGGGTTTGTTTGTGTATCTGTATGCAATGTCCGTTGAGGTCGATTGTTAAGTGACATAGATATCTGGCCTATCTGCACTTCTATATTCTTGATAGCTGCCTCATGTGCATCTATCTTTTCATTAGTTTTGGCATTTGACCCAATTACCTGCTGCATCATAGCTTCCAACCTTGCAAGCCCATCGTCATGTCTACCCCCATGCTGTGGTGGAGGTGTGTAACGACCCGGCCGGTCGTTTATTAAATTTACGCCCTGATCCCCAATTTAACTGTTCCCCTAAGTTCTTTTCTGCTATTGTGGTTTGTCGGGAGGGTCGGTTCTGGAATTTGGAGTATTTTGGGACACTTAGTCCCTAAATAGGAGCTTTATAGTTGGAAAATGGCCCGTATTCGGAACAGTGTTAAGACAACCTCAGAACGTTAATGCGATGGTTCCATTAGCTCTATTAGGTGATCTCTGGGTTGGGAACGCATTCGTAATGTATTTTGGAGGTCTGTAGCTCAATTAGGCTTGAAATGCCGAAGTTTTAAATTTTTGGAAATCCGATCGATAGGTGAGATTTTGATTCGGGCGTCGGTATGGAATTCCGATAGTTGCAGTAGCTTCGTTAGGTGATTTTGGCATCATTATTTTTTTGGGGTTCCTTGTGAGATCTACACTGATCACCGAAGCTTGCAGCACTTGCTTAAGTAGAAGGACTGAACATGCGTCAGAGGAGATGGTTGGAGTTGTTGAAGGACTATGATATCACTATTCTCTATCTTCTGGGCAAGGCCAATGTAGTGGCCGACGCCTTGAGTCACCGGGCCGAGAGTTTGGGGAGTTTGGCATATCTACTAGCTTCGGAGAGGCCTATGGTGATGGATGTTCAGGACTTAGCCAGACAGTTTGTTAGAATGGATCTTTTGGAGCCCAGCCGGGTTCTGGCCTGTGTGGTTTCTCGGTCTTCTCTATTTGACCGCATCAGGGAGCGTCAGTTCGACGACCCTCATTTGCTTGTCCTCCATGATAGAGTTCGGCGTGGTGATGCTCGAGATGTTACCATTGGGGATGATGGAGTTATGAGGATGCAGGGTCGTATTTGTATGCCCAATGTAGATGATCTTCGAGAGCTGATTCTTAGCAGAGGCCCATAGCTCGCAGTATTCCATCCATCTGGGTATCGCAAAGATGTATCAAGACTTGAGACAACATTACTGGTGGAGGCGGATAAAGAGGGATATAGTTGATTATGTTTCTAGGTGCCTCAACTACCAACAAGTGAAGTATGAGCATCAGCGTCCGGGAGGGTTGATGCAGCAGATTGAGATTCCGGAGTGGAAGTGGGAGCGCATCACCATTGGACTTTGTATTTGGGCTTCCTCGGACTATTAGGAGGTTTGATTCCATTTGGGTTATTATGGATCGACTGACCAAGTCCGCCCATTTCATACCGGTGAGCACTACTTATTCATCGGAGCGACTGGCGGAGATCTACATCAGGGAGATAGTTCGGCTGCATGGTATTCCAGTTTCCATCATTTCAGATAGAGGAACTCAGTTCACTTCACAGTTCTAGAGAGCCGTACATCAGGATTTAGGCACTCGGGTGGAGCTGAGCACAGCGTTTCACCCCAGACTGATGGCCAGTCCGAGCGCACTATTCAGATTTTGGAGGATATGCTCTGTGCGTGCGTGATTGAGTTTGGAGGTTCATGAGATCATTTCTTTCCACTAGCGGAGGTTGCTTATAACAACAGCTATCAGTCCAGTATTCAGATGGCACCGTATGAGGCTCTACATGGTAGGAGGTGCAGGTCTCCCGTGGGTTGGTTCGAGCCGGGCGAGGCCAGGCTGCTAGGTACTGATATGGTTCAGGATGCAATGGACAAGGTCAAGGTGATTTAGGACAGACTTGGTGCAGCCCAGTCTAGACAAAAGTGTTATACGGACAAGAAGGTCCGCGATGTGGCTTTTATGGTTGGCGAGTGTATCCTACTTCGAGTCTCGCCCATGAAGGGCGTTATGTGGTTTGGGAAGAAAGGGAAGCTGAGTGCTAGATTTATTGGCCCTTTTGAGATTTTGAGTCGTGTTGAAGAGGTTGCTTATGAGTTGGCCTTACCTCCCAGCCTAGCCGGAGTCCATCCCGCATTTCATGTATCTATGCTCCGGAGATACCATGGCGACCCGTCTGATGTGTTGGATTTCACTTCTGTTCATCTGGACGAGGATCTGTCTTATGTTGAGGAGCCAGTGGCCATACTAGACAGGCAAGTCAGGAAGCTAAGGTCAAAGAACATCGCTTCAGTAAAAGTTCAGTGGTGAGGTCAGCCGGCCGAGGAGGCGACTTGAGAGACCGAGCAGGATATGTGCATCCAATACCCTCATCTCTTCACCACTACAGGTATGTTTTCTATGCTCGTTCGAGGACGAACGAATCTTTTAAGTGTGGGGAGATGTAACGACCCGGCCGGTCATTTGAAATTTACGCCCCGATCCCTAATTTAACTGTTCCCCTAGGTTCTTTTATGCTATTGTGGTTTGTCGGGAGGGTCGGTTCTGGAATATGGAGTGTTTTGGGACACTTAGTCCCTAAATGGGAGATTTATAGTTGGAAAATGGCCCATATTCGGAACAGTGTTAAGACAACCTCGGAACGTAAATCTGATGGTTCCACTAGCTCAGTTAGGTGATTTCGGGGTTGGGAGCGCATTCGGAATGTATTTTGGAGGTTTGTAGCTCAATTAGGCTTGAAATGCCGAAGTTTGGAATTTTTAGAAATCCGATCGATAGGTGAGATTTTGATTCGGGCGTCGGTCTCAAATTCCGACAGTTTTAGTAGCTTCGTTGGGTGATTTTGGATATGTCTGAAAATTTTCAGGTCATTCGGACATCGTATGGTCGGGTTTTTGATAGCATGTAGGTTTCGGAAGTTTTGGATGGAACTTAGGCTTGAATTCACTTTGATTTGGTGAGTTCCGTGTTTAAGGGCGTGTTTTTATGATTCGAACAAGTTCCTATGGTGATTTAGAGTAGAATTGCATTTTTGGTTGGGGTCCCGGGGGCCTCGGGATGAGTTCGGAAGGTTAAACGGAAGGATTTTAAGTTATATGAGTTGCTGTCATAATTTGCAGCAGCATTTTCGCTTCTGCGGATTGGGAACCACAGAAGCGAAATCGTAGGAGTGGAGGATGGCCCGCAGATGTGAAAAGGGGGTTGGGCCAGGTGTTTCCAAAGAAGCGGAAGGGGGCATCGCAGGTGCGAAATCGCTTCTGCGAGTCGGAGGTCACAGAAGCGGAAGACAGGCGTTGGGTAGACCTTCGCAGATGCAGAGGTTATTCGGCAAAAGCGGACTCGCAGGTGCGAGACCTGGTCCGCAGGTGCGAAAGTGGCCGGCTAGGCCTCAAATCGCAAAAGAGACCAGTTGGTCGTGGATACGGGCTCACAGGGACGGAAAATTGTCCGCAGAAGCGGAAATCGCAGAAGGATTAATAATATTAGAAGTTAGAAATTTCAGAACATTCTAAAACATTTAGGGCTCGGACTAAAGAGGCGATTTGGGCGATCTTAAAGTGAAATTCAAGGAGATTCTTCGAGTAATCAACTATGGACTCAATTATGGTTTTATACTAATAATTATGCAATTAACTCATGAAATTAGAGGAATTAAGAGGTGTATTATGGATGTTTTTCACCCTAGGCTTGGATTATAGAAAACCAAGGATTTGAATGGGCAAATGGAGCCCGAATTTGGTAAATTTTATATTCTTAGACTCGTGTTGAAATGAGGGTTCCGAATATGTGACTTTTGTAATTTTTCGAGAAGCGTACCAAAAGTCGGGTTTTGGCAACTTGTGGTTTTTGGTCTATTGTGGATTGTTTCGATTGGGTAATGCCCAATTGGCCTATTTTGATGTATTTCTATTGATTTTATCAGATACTACTCCTGTGGAGGCGGATATTCGTGGCAAGAGAGTTGTCTCTTAGCGGTTTTGTACCGGAGTCGAGGTAAGTGGCTTGTCTTACCTCGTGTGGGGGAAACTTCACCCCTAGGATATTATGTGATAGTTTAAATGCCTTGTACGCGAGGTGACAGGCGTGTACATGTGCTGGTTGTTGTAACTCACTTTACTTGAATTGTCCAATTCGTGATATTCCTGTTCTTAGTTGATTAAATTGCGACATTTACCTGATATTCATTAGGAAAGCATGATTAGTTAGGATTTATCTGTCTAATTGCGTAATTGTCTTACTTGAACTTCTTGATAATTGTTGGCACTAGTGTTTGGTGAAGTTGTAGTTAAGCATATTATATTTTCTCTGTGCGTTTCTTTTATTATTTGTGTCGGTGGATTGGTGAAGTTGTAGTTATGCATATCATATTTCTCTGTGCTTTCCTTTTTATTGTTTGTTTTTGTGGACTGCGGGTTCAATTATCGGAGATCCAAGGGCTGCGGGTTCGATTCCCGGAGACCCGGAGTGGTATTTTTTGTGGACTGTGGGTTCAATTCTCGGAGATCCAAGGGCTACGGGTTCAATTCCTAGAGACCCGTAGATTATTGATATATTTATTGAAAGGTGGACCGCGGGTTCGATTCTCGGTGATCCTGAGATATTGAGATACGGGCTACAAGTTCGATTCCCGAAGACCCAGAGATACTGATATTAGGACTGCGGGTTAAATTCCGGTAGCTCCTGAGTTGTTTGATATAGAGAGGGATTGTGGGTTCAATTCCCACAGGTCCTGGACTTGCTGGTTTGAGTTTATGTTATGTTGGTTACTTGTAGTTAGATAATCGTAGTCGGTTGCAGTAATTACTTCATTGTTGTTATATCAGATTCATTCTTACTTATTCTTGCTTATTATTGTTTTGATCATTATGTTATTGTTTTCTCGGTAGGGCCCTGACCTTCCTCGTCACTACTCCATCGAGGTTAGGCTCGGCACTTACTGAGTACCGCCGTGGTGTACTCATACTACTCTTCCGCACACTTTTGTTGTACAGATTCAGGTACATCCAATTAGGCTCATTTCAGGTGATCTAGCAGCACTTCAGGAGACTTGAGGTGCGATCTGCTACGTCCGCGGATTCGGAGAGTCTCCTTCTATTCTCTTTAGTGATAGTAGTTAGTTTCCCTTATTCTCGTTGTTTAGACATTCTTGATGTATAGTGCCACAGTTGTACTCTTCTTTTAGTCCGTGTTGCCCGTGGGATTCCGGGTCTTGGTGGTATGCTATATGTTGTGGTTGATAAGTGTATGTGCCAAGCGGCACTGATTACATTCCTTTTATGTCGTTTTCCACTATTTCCTTATTTAATGTTCATAAAAATGTATATTCCACATCGTGTTAGGCTTACCCAGTCGCGAAGACTGGGTGCCGTCATGACAGGTTCACGATTGGTGAACTAGGGTCGTGACAAGTTGGATGATATCCCTGCTGCTGATTGCTGAAATTCTGAGGTCTAGGATATGGAGCCATGTTGTTTGGTGGCCTCATACCTGCTGCATTATACTGTAGTTAAGGAGGCATGTACTGCTGTGGAGCCTACTGACCCCAACTCTGGTTACCATGTTGCTGCCCTCCATAATTTTCTACATAGTTCATATCTTCATGCTGGTGATGATGTTCTTTGTCTACAGCCCATGGATTACCTATGGGTTGGCTAATGCCAGATGTGCATAAACCACCATTGGTAGTGTCTACAATGTGAACCTGCTACTTGACCCCAAATTCTTCCACCTTCTTCGTTAGGATTCTCATTTGTGTCAATAAGGTTGCCATGTTCTCCTCCATAGTGTTGAATGGATTTAGAGGTACAGAGTGTACCACTAGAGTGATAGGAGCATTCCTGGTCGTCCACCCGAAGTTTTGAGCCATCTTGTCAAGCAAATTTTGGCCTTCTCTCCAAGTCTTGCTCTGAAAATCCCCACCTGCTGAAGCATCAACAATATTCTTCATACTATCTGAAAGCCCCATGTAGAACCTTTGACTCAACATCTTCTCAGGAATCCAATGGCGAGGACACATAGCAAGCCTACCTTTGAATCTGCCCCAAGTTTCATGTAATGTCTCCATTGGTTTCTGCTTGAAGCTCACAATCTCATCAATTTGTTGATCTGTCTTGTTAGGTGGATGAAACTTGTTGTGGAGTTGCTTGACCAACTCATCCCAAGTTGCAATAGAGTTTATGGGGAGTGAGTTTAGCCATACCTGAGCAGCCCCAGTAACAGAGAACGGAAATAGCAATAGTCTGATGGCTTCCGGTGTCACATTTGGTTGCCTCTGTGTCTTGCATATCGAGAGAAAGTTCTTTAGGTGCTGCTGTGGATCTTCAACCTGAGACCCAGAGAATAATCCCTTGTTTTGCAAAAGTGTAGCATGTTGTTAGTAATATGGAAAGACTCAGCTTGAATTGATGGCACAACGATGGCAGTTTCCAAATTATTCATTGTGGGTTGTGCCCAGTCAAATAGTGCACCTTCTTGTGCCTCCTGCGCCTCTAGCATGTTCAACCCAGCTTGCTAATTTGGGTCGTTCACGTCTCCCATGTCGAAATCTAGTTTGATTGGTTGCTGAGATTGCTGAATTTGTTTGATTGCCCTGTTACGTGCCCGGAAAGTTTACTCGGGGTCTGAGAGTTCTTCAATTAGTTCAGTCCTAGCAGATTTTCTAGGCATGCACCTGAGTACCCAATTCAACAACCATCAAAAATTTCAATGTAAAGTGTAGAAAGAACCTGACTACACAAGAATCTTGTAGTTTTGTCGATGGCAATTGATACTGCAGTAAAACCATCCATTGAAGAACCACCTGATTCACGTCCAAGCAACGGTCCTAGTCAATGTAACCTGGTCAAATAAGTCCAGAATCGATCTCACAAGGAATTAACCTACCAACTGCAACTTTCACAACCCCAGAACACTTCGAAGCAAGTTCCCAAACTTTGAGTATATTTTTGTGAAGGTTTTCGAACAACTAACTTTTGCAAGAATTAAATACTTAAAAGAAAGAATTGAATATTGGGTAAATAATATAGAGAAAGACTAAGGTATTGATTTCCCCTATTGATGGAATCCCTTCTGTTTATGCTCATACAAATTTTCAATATATTCTATCAATCATGAACGCTATTTTTACCGTAATTCTCTCCCGAGCAACTACAATAATTTACTAGTGCACTCTTTCGAACTACCCTAGCTAGCTTTAATTTGAATAGTTCACTTAACATTGCACCCAAGACTTCGTTATTCCTAATCTCGTCTTTACGCCTAAAGTTATAGATTCCTCCAATAACCTAGGTGTGATGTTGTTCAACAATATACCTAAATATGCACTCTTTTCCAAGTTATGCACACTACATAGGCACAACTAATCGGAGCTCTACCAATTAACTACAACAAGAACAAAGTTGAACAAATAGAAATCTATCTAACTATTTGTAATCACATAAACGTGAAGTTCATCACCCAATAGGTTCCATCAAAACCTTAGAAAAGGAATTAGCTACTCATAATCAAAGAAACAAGAATAATAATTGAATTCATAATCAAAGAATTAATATTAAAGAAAGAAATAAGTTGAGAGAGTTCTCTCTTACTAATTACTTGCAAAAGTAGGGAATAATACAATGCTTGCCTCTCTTGGGCGAAATCTAGGATTATATAGAGGGTTTAGGTCTTAAAATTTGAGTTTTTACAAAATTAGCCTTAAATTTTGCGGCAGCCTCCGCGGTTCATTCGCGGTCGCGAGCGAACCGCGAACAGTGAACGCCTCTGAATCTCCAAAGGTTCCACGGGCATGTTTTTCCACAGTTCATTCGCGGTCGCGAGTGAACCGCGAATGAACAGTATTCTGGAATCTCACTTCAATTTTTCAAGCCTACTTCACTTTAACTCTTCACTTGGCCTTTTCATCATCTTATGACTTCAAAATAGCTCCTTTAGTCTCCAATGGCTCATGTGTACCTATAACACACCAATAAACTCTAATAAAAGTATTTTGTCATCATAAACAATATCAATTCAACAATAAAGTGTGATTATGTAGGGCATAATTATAGTCAAATTCACCTATTAGCATTGGCCTTCAAATTTTTGGCGGCTTTCGCGGTTCGTTTGCGGTCGCAAACGGATCGCGAACAGTCAAGTCCTCTGATACTTAATAAGTTCTGCGAGCCTCTTTTATTGCGATTCATTTGTGGTCGCGAATGGACCGCGAATGAACAGTGCTACGCCTTCTTCATCTTATTTTTTATGCCAACTTCACTCTTGCTCTTCACTTGTTCTTTCAACCATCTTATGACTCCAAAATGACTCTTTTAGTCTCCAATGGCTCATGTGTTATAACACACCAAAAAACACAAATAAAAGCATTTTTTCATCATTAACAATATCAATTCAACAATAAAGTGTGATTATTTAGGGCATAAATATAGTCAAATTCACCTATTATCTGTTATAAACATTGCATGCTACATAATCAATAGATGCATGACCAGATCTATTATTCCAAAAACTCCCTATGAGTCACAAAAGGGGAGAAAACCAAACATATCCCACCTTAGGGAATTTGGTTGCATGTTCTATGTGCACAATAATGGAAAGGACTCCCTAGGTAAGTTTGATCCCAGAAGTGATGAGGGAGTATTCTTGGGATATTCTTCACATTGCAAAGCATATAAAGTATTCAATAAAAGATCTTTGTATGTAGAAAAAAGTGTGCATGTTGTATTTGATGAAACTAACATTCTTTCTGAAAGACATGAACATGAAGATGAAGCCATTGGTTTGGTAAGAGAATTGACTGAAGTAGCATCAAAAGAAGGAACAGGTGACAGAACAGGTTCTTCCACTCAGGGCAACCTTACAGGGGGAACTAATCAGGGAGAAAATGAAATAAACTCTCTACAACAACCTATCCATGAACATGTTCCTCATCAACAAAACACATGAAAATAATCTAGTAGAAACTAGTTAGTGATAAAATCTCACAAGTCTCAAACTTCTCATCCCATTGAGAACATCATTAATGACCCAACATCTGGAGTCAAAACTAGATCACAACTAAAGAATCTATGTGCATTCGATGCTTTTCTATCTCTTATTGAACCTAAAAATGTTGTTGAGGCTTTGCAGGATACAGATTGGGTTAATGATATGCATGATGAACTCAATCAATATGAAATAAGTCAAGTCTAGCATTTAGTTCCTAGACCCAAGGATGGATCAGTCATTGGTACCAAATGGTTGTTCAGGAACAAACTTGATGAAGATGGAACTGTTACAAGAAACAAGGCAAGGTTGGTGGTTCAAGGCTTTAGCCAAGAGGAAGGCATTCACTATGATAAGACCTTTGCACCAATTGCAAGACTAAAGTCAATCAAAATCCTCATTACCTTTGCAGCACATATGAAATTCAATCTCCATCAGATGGATGTCCAAAGAGCTTTCCCAGATGGCTACCTCAAGGAAGAAATGTTTGTTAAACAACCTCCAAGTTTTGAAAGCAAAGAATGCCCCGAGCTTATGTACAAGCTGGACAAGACTCTATATAGGCTCAACCATGCCTCAAGAACTTGGTATGAACGATGATAAAAATTCCTACTGGGGCATAGGTACAAAGAGGTAAAATTGACAGCACTTGTTCCTAAGGGAAAAAGGTAAAGGCCTTCTTGTTGGGCAAATATATGTTGATGACATAATATTTGGGGCCCCTACTGATAGGTTAAGTAAGGACTTTGCAAAATTAATGAGAAGTGAGTTTGAAATGAGTATGATGGTTCAATTAAATTTCTTCCTAGGCATGCAGATCTAACAAAGCCCAAATGGGACCATAATCCATCAGCAAAACTATACAAAAGAACTAATCAAAAAGTTTAAAATGGAGGACTCCAAAGAAATAGATACACCTATTGTAACTGCCACTAAACTAGATGTTGATGAACCTGGTTCATCAGTTGATCAAAATTTGTATAGGGGTATGGTAAGTTCACTTTTGTATCCTACTGCTAGTAGACCTAACATTGTTTTCAGTGTAGGGCTTTGTGCTCGTTTCCAGGCAAATCCAAAGAAGTCACACTTGACTGTCGTCAAAAGGATATTGAGAAATCTGAAAGGTACAACTAATTTGTGTCTTTGGTATCCCAAAGGTGGTAATTTTGATCTAGTGGGATATGCTGATGCTAATTATGCAAGTTTCTTAGTGGACAGGAAGAGCACTTCAGGTATGGCACATTTCTTGGGGTCATGTTTAGTGTCATGGGCTACCAAAAAGCAAAATTTAGTAGCCTTATCTACTGCTGAAGCTGAATATGTTTTTACTGCTTCTTGTTCTGCTCAATTGCTATGGAACAAACAACAGCTGGTAGACTTTGGAATCGTAGTGCGATGCATTCCAGTATTTTGTGATAATACTAGTGCTATAAGTAGGACAAAGAACCATGTCCATCATAAAAGGACAAGTCACAAAGATGTTAGACACCACTTCTTAAGGGTTAACTATGAGAAATGGTTAATCTCTATAGAATTTTGTGATACTGCTAAACAAATAGCTGACATCTTTACCAAAGCACTGAGTAGAGAAAACTTTGAAAGGAACGGGTTGGAAGTAGTGATGCTTAAGATCACCTAAAAAGGTCCAGTTCAGAAAGTTCAGGCATGTTTCTATACTTTGCATAATTTGAAAAATAAAATTACCGATCATGAGCAGAAGTCTTAGTGATACCAAACTTCCAGAAATTTTATCCGTTGAGTATTGAACCAGTTTTATTATTTTAGGACTATAACTAAAATGTTAATCTCTAAAGAGACCAGAATTTTAATATGATTAGACTCCTATTTGACTACTGAAAAAACTATTGTCACTGGCTTAATCATGATCCCTCTTTAAATGCCAACCACACCATCTCTCATCACCATAACCGTCATTTATGATAATTCTTTTTCTTCTCAAAAATTCTCAAAATATTTCATAAAATACTCCACCATGACTAACCCTCAAGATACTCCTGGAACTCCCCCACCAGTATCCCATAATACTTCATCATCAACACCTCATATTGAATCTCCAAAACCCAGATTTTACCGGTAGAAGATGTTAGCCAAAAAGACTGTAGCATCTGCTTCTTTGAGAAAAGCCTTAAAACAAAAATTTTAAAACTAGCCAAAAGAAAGAGGTTCCAACTGAAGAATCTAACTCAAGCTTTGATTCTGAATAATTTATTTCTGCTAGTGAAGGAGAAGAACCATGGGTCTTCTAACAATGATAAGAGTCAAGAAACCATATGTGAGGTGAACACTTATTTTGTATTTTCTGATGCAGCAGAAAGGGAAGACAATAGGTTTGTGTTAGTGGATTTTGTAAAGAGTGTTGAAGGAGTTGAGTCTAGTAGGAGGAGAAAGAAAAACAAGGTGGAGGTTCTTGTTATCTGTGGTAGTGAAGAAAATAGTGGCTTAAAGTCGGGGGGAATCATATCTATAGAGGCTACTGAGGAACTTGTTCATTTGAGTGAGCAACAAGATGAACATGGTTTATCTGTGAAGAAAACTTTAGCTAATATTCTAAAGAATGTGGGGTCTAGTTATGACCCAAAGAAGTGCAAGACGTCTTCACAAAGAACCCTAGTTGCTTCTGAACCAACAAAGAAAAGCAGAGTATCATCTCCCAAGACTGCTGCTACTTCTATACCTAGGGGAAGAGTCACAAGGAGCAAAGTAAAACAACACGAGGCAGAACTACAGAAAGCGTTAGAGAAGAGTAAGAAAATGAAGAAGGAAAAAGGAAAAGAAAAAGTTGAGGAAAGTTCTAAGGCTGTGAGGAACATGGGGAGGAGATGGAACAGGTCCATCAAGAGAGATGTACAACTATGGAGGTTCCCATTGCCAAACCAAAAAGAATCAACACTCTTGCAAAAAAGTCTTCAAAGTATGTATCTGTTGAACCCTCCTTGGCTAAAAGAACTAGGTCTGCAGTGAAGGGAAAACAAGTAAAAGTTAATGAATAAGAAGAAGAAGAAGAAGAAGAAGAAGAAGAAGAAGAAGAAGAAGAAGAAGAAGAAGAAGAAGAAGAAGAAGAAGAAGAAGAAGAAGAAGAAGAAATAGAAGAAGAAGAGTGGAGTGGAGAAGAAGAGGAGAAGGAGTCTGAAAAGGAGCAAGATTGTTTTATCATTTTGGCAGGAAAAAGATATTAAAGGAAGCTTGCTGAAAGACCTAGATGAGCCAGCCATGCTTAGGTTGGTAGATGCTTTAGCTGCACAAGGGTGGAAGGATATGGTCCTTCAGATGGATGGAGGACTAGCTAGAAAAGAGGTGGTTGAATTTATGGCAAATGGCTCTGTGATATATGGGCTAGTAACCAATGTAGTGAAATAAGTAAAGGTGCAATTTGATGCACCTAAGTTGGGCATGATTCTAGACATTCCAAGTGAGGGCTATGATGATTACACCTGGCAAAGGTGACCTTGTATAGATGATCTGCCTACTGCACTCCAAATTATCAGGAACTTCTGTGATACAAAGGATGCTGAAGATGTGCATGAGGCAAGATTTGTTCATAAGAGTGAGATGAAGCCAGGGCATAAAGTGCTCTTTGATTTTGTGAACAAGTGTCTGCTGCCTAAACAAGAGAGAAGGCATACTGCAAATTACATGGACCTGATTCTCATGGAGTGCCTTGTGAGAGGTAAGCATATTAACTGGCCTGCTTTCATAGTCAGACTGCTGGAGAGAGTCATCAATGACTCAAGGCTCATGTTACCCCTTATGGATTCATTATGACAACTGTACTGGACATGATGAACGTTCCCTTGAAGAAATGAGAAATGGACTTCAGTAAGGAGTACTTTTGAATCAATACCCTTTAGGCTTGTGACTATCTCCTCGATGTTGGCCCAGTTGAACCAGGTTCATCAGTGAAGACTCAAGTGAATAGCAAGTTTAGGGCCTTGGTTCAAGAATGTGGGACTAAAGATGCTGAAATTGCTAGGCTTCAGGCTCGTGTTGCTGACTTGGAAGATGAAATGAATGGGTAGAAAGCTGAGCTAGAAAAAGAAAAGGAAAAGAGTGAAGGGATGCTACAAACAATACTTAACCTACTCCAATCCCAACCCTCTAGTTCCTCAAAACCTTAGGCTTCTTTTTTGTCCTATCTTTGAACCAGTTCAGTTATCCCCCAGTGACCCAGATTAGGGATTTTTCTTATTTTTGCTCCTGGTTGGTTGTTTTAGTTCTATATTTTGTGGACTGTCTTGGACAAGCCCTGCTTTTATCAATAACAATTTGCATTTCTCTTGTTTTATGAACATTACTCTCTTAATAGTTATTTTTTGTCAAGTTGATTTTTCATTAACTAAAGCATACTTTCACTTGCAGTTGTTCTAGTGCCCATGAGTAATGATTAATTTTTTTGGATTCACATTTTTATGCAGCTTTTGGATGATGCCAAAAGGGGGAATATATTGTGCTTAAGAAGAAATTGTGTCTATTTTATGAAATAGTGATGTTTATGACCTAATTAAATCTTGCCCTTAATGAGGAGTTAAATTTTTCAAGTGTTGATAATTTACCTGAGTTCCAGAAGTTCTCTGCTCTATAAAAGTGTAGAGTTTGTCATCATCAATAAGGGGGAATTTGTTGGCCCAAGCTCAGTTGAAGTTTTGAAGAATAACAAATGAACTCAGTGAAGAACCAGGTCCATCTTAGGAGACACAGTAGTTATGGACCATGCATATGAAATATACGTAAAGAAGATAAGTGTTACTGATCAAGCAGCAGTATCTTCTAAACTGAACGAAAAGATTGCATATGGGATAAGGAGAATAAGTCTTCTTATGAGAAGAGAACACATCCAGATAAGGGTTGGAGTTTGGATTAGTCTAGGACTCAAACTCAATGGAGGATCATAAATTTTGTTATAATCAAACTCTAATAACTAACATAATAAATAACTAATTTGTTCTCTTTTATAGGTATGCACATACACAGAAGTTAAGACAAATTGAGAGCAAAGAGCAGGGCTATTTTGCATGCAATTTTTGCGAGACTAAGTCTGCACGCTACAGTTACTTGAACAAGATAGAAGAACCAGTTCCATTGTGTTTATTCTTATTCTAGTTCAATTGTAGTAGGTGATTTAAAACTTGTACCTTTCTAGCATTCATAGAAGCAATTGTATTAGGTACTTTAAGTATTCAAGTTAGAGTTAACTTGAAATTGTCGCGACAGTTGAGGCTGTGTGCCACAATGGAATTATAGTTAATCCTTAGGTTTATAGGAGTTTTGTAAATGTTGTTTTTTTTCTCATTGAGTTTAGTAGATGTTTGGGAAAATCCTACTAAGTAGTAGGTCGTGGTTTTTCACCTTTTGAGCCAGGTGTTTTCCACGTAAAAATATTTGTGATCTTTATTTCTGTATTTTAATTTCACAAACAGTAGTATTTAGAACATCTAGAAGAACCAGGTTCTTTTAGATAAAAAAATTAGGTACCACACAAATCACCCCCCTCTCCTGTGTGGTGTTGACTTTTGGACATCTGAATCTGATGCAAATTTGGTGTTTTAATAATGTTTTGAGTCTTCCGAAGGTTGGAACAAGTTCGGATAATTTTATGGGATATGTTGTCATGTTTGGTAGAGGTCTCGAGGACCTCAGTTGTATTTTGGGATGGTTTCATATCATTTTGGGATATTTTGCAATAGCGGAAGCAAGTATCTTGTATTTTTCTTCACGTCCACGAAGGTCCCCTCATGTTCGCGAAGAATGATTTGGCTTCTGGGATTTTGTTCTTCACGTTTGCGAAAAGAGCCTCGGGTTCGCAAAGAAAAAGAATTTATGTTGAGCAGGTCTTACTTCTGAGGCTCGTATCTCTCAATTTAGAATGAATTTTGAGATGACTGCAAAACAAAAGTTGTATCCCTTTGAATCTAGTTTCCCGAAAAATATTATCTTTGTTATTTGGACATCTACAGCTAAAGTTATCGACATTAAATTATCTGTCTGAGAAGTATTTGAAATATGATTTTTTGAAATCTTGTTCTTCGCGAACACGAAAAGAGGACCGCGGACGCGAAGAACAAATCCCTAGGTTGCAGAATAAATTCGATACTCGTCTCACTCATCTATTTTCTTGACCAAGGGATCTCGGGTGATGCGACTTTTCGAGAGATTGTTAGGAAAAATATCGGGGTGAGTGTTCTTAACTCAATTTTGGTTAGATTACCCGAATCTACTGTTATATTTAATATGTAATTGGTAATTTAAATAGGAAAAGTTTGAAAAACCTCTTAGATATATTTGAGGATTTCAGGGTTCAAATATTATCGGAAATTAGTAATTTTTGTATGGTTAGACTCGTAGTTGATTGGTTATTTCCACCGAGATTTTTATGTTAAGAGGTGTTTATGATTCCTGTTTTGCCTTAGGGGTTGTTTATGAAGGATGTTTTGCCCGAAGGTCCAATTATGGTTTTCACTCTTTTATTATAAATTTTATTGAACCCCTACAAAAACTATTGGAAAGTATTTTCAAATCATTTATACCAAAATCAGGATTTTAAATTAGATGATTGCCTCTTATTCTAATTTGAAAGATAGTTGTGCTTATTGAGTTTATTATAAATGTGGATTCATTATTTAATACTTCTTAGTCGTTATTTACTCTTATTAATTACTGGGTTGGAGTAATTGCATTACTCCCTACACCTTATGTATAGATTCATGTATTTTAGAAACTGGTAGCGGGTGTTGGTTGCTCAGACGTGGAGTCACCAGAGTTAGCAAGGTAGCTGCATGACGTTCACAGAACCGCTTCCTTCCTCTAATTTTTATTTTTGTACTTGGTACATTTTACTATTTTGTTGTATTCAGACCCTGGGAGATGCATATGACTAGAGACAGCCCGATGTCGTTCTTGTATGTTATTTTTGCATTGTTTATTTAAGCTTATATTATGAAACATTTGTTTAATTAAGGGTTAATAAATGACCCTTAATGATTAAAGGGTTAATATGGATGAGTGTTCATTGGCCTTGTCTTCACAAGAGGTGCCATCACGACCAGGCAATTTTGGGGTCGTGACAAGTGGTATTAGAACCTAGGTCACATAGATCTCACGAGTCATGAGCAGGTTTAGTTGAGTCTCGTGGATAGGTACATAGTGTCTGTATTTATCCTCGATAAGCTCCAAAACGTTTAGAAGAAAAATCAAATTCTTGAATTCTTATTGTGCGTTCTTTGATTCAACATGAGATGTAACTCTTGAAATTCCTTCCACACTTTCGCATACGCGCATAAGCGCTCAGTATTAGATGTGTATCAATAGCTTGTGATTGCCTGATCGACCCGTAATATGTGATATTGGTGAGATGATAATGGGCTAGTCTAGAGGACTTGAAGCCAGGTTTTTCTTTTTATCTTGAGCACCAAGGTGCTGATTGTGTGAGCAAGTCTTTTACACTTATACATTTGGTAGTTCCCTATAGGTAGAAGTAATGATTGAATAACTACGTGATGAGTATGTTATGACTGTGTGGTGTATTCATATGTTTCAGAACATACGAGAAGGGCCTGCTGGAAGATAGGAGAAATATTATGTACTTGATTTTCAACTCGATTAAAGGTATAGCTCCGAGTTATAGGTGTGAAGAATCTTTTCATGTCTCCTGGATTGGGAGAGAAGTAAATTTCATGCTGCGATATGCGTTCAGACTCAGAAAGATTAAGTGACTGCATCATTTTATGATGATGGGAGGCATATCGAAATGTTAGTTTGAGGCAAAGCAGGTGGGTTATCTCCTGCGGAGTGTTCTGAAGTTGTGTGATCCTTACATTGTTTGTTAGAAGATCTCACTTGCAAGTGTAATATATGTGTTACAATTTGAACTTGGGTCGCTTATGAGAGTGGGGTTCAACTATTGTGAGAGTGAATACGAGGTTTGCATGAGATTTAAAGTACCAAATGATCTATGTTTTACAAGCTTACAAATTATTTGAGTTTAATCTCATTATAGTATTATGGCATCAATAGAGTACAAGCGTTACGGGTAATTGAGTGTGTTTTGATCTATGGCTTTAAACCAAGTGGGGGAGTCTGCTATTGCTTGATTGATTACACGGTTATGTGCTATGTTGGTTTTAGTTTGAGGCATACTGGTGAATCAGCTATGGCTTATAGAGATTGAGATCGAGGATGTCTCGAGTAAAGGAAAATTTTGATAAAGTTTATGTCATGCTTCATAGGTGTGTGAGCATCACAGAATGCCTTCAGTTGTTGTTGGTAATGGATGCTCCGTGAATAGAGCAGGAAGTTGCTTGGTTGTTCTAAGATAAGGTTACATTCTGCGGTGTCAGAGTGTTAATGAGGCACGGGTAGTTTTGTTTATTTGAACAGGCTAATTAGAGTACGAATAGAGAAAATGACTCTCGATAATGGTTCTAATGTGATCAATCTTCTACATATAACAATTGGGTATTTTAAGGTTGTATATGTGATTAAAAATTGAATTTTCATTAGAAGATGTCAAGACTTGTGGTATTTTCTATATAAATTATCGGATTCTATGTAAGAGTATCAAGAAGGCAAAGGTAACTGACTTAGATTCGCAGGGAGTCTCTTCATAGTAAAGTATTCTGATCGGGGTGCTCTTGAGAATATCTGATAAGTTATTCAGCGGCTTATGAGTCTTAGATCGGTATGGTAAGGATGTGATTAGTTCCTTGGGTGTTTTCGATGTAGTAAGTTTCTACAGGTATTTTGCGATGGTGGTCTTTAATTTTAGCGGCCTACGTAGGTTGATTGAGTTAGGAAGATTCAGTCCTAACGGACTTGTTCGTGCAAAGGGCAGTCGGAGAGTTCTAGTTGATTGTTACCGTGGCTAGAGATGTACATTTTCTGTGTGAGGAGCGTGGGATGTGTAGTGATTATCTTCCTGATTGGGCTCAATGGAAAGTTCTTTGTTAGTTGAGTACATAGTGGCTTATGTCTCAGTTGGGATATGAAGTTCTCAAGTTGTCCTAGGATGGTATGGCATATGCGATATATTTTGGAGGATTGAGATCGCGTGTGTAAGGTTACGATACAATTCTGGAAGGAAGGTCATGAAACGTTTAGGCAGTGGGCAGTCTCAGATGATAGAGGAAATGGTATTGCTAATCAGAGGAAATTTGACGAGGGTAAGTGTTTTAGAAGAGAGCACTGTGATTAAATTGATGGTATTTTTATAGTATTATAGCACTTTCTTGCTAGATTGAGTGTTGATATTAGAGTTTACTTGGAAGCGTCAAAGAATTTTAGAGTAGCACTCGTGGAATGATTGGATACTAGGGATGTGTTGTATATACGAGAGGTAGAATTTGGATCATATATGGTAACTCGTGTGCTTTATGGACTTAGAAACTGGAAGTTCTCATATACAAGTTAACTCATGGCTGTGGATGGCAAAATGTGGGTAAGTTAGACAGATGTTAGTATGTTATATGATTCAGTCATTGTGAACCTTTAGAGGATTATTTATCTGTTGTGGGTGGCTAGAGTTGATGTGTGGTTCATTGGTAGACCTACATGGATGTGTGTTCTGCATCGAGACGGCTTGTTGACTTCGAGTTGCTATTGATGAGGTGTGTGTTGATCCGGTTTTTATTGAGCTATTAGTAATCGAGGGAATCTATGAGTTATGTTTCTATGTTACTAGATGTTAGTAGTTGCTGGTTATAGGCATATGTGGTGCGGTTCCATTGGGGTTTCATAGTGGAATTCGAGCAGAAAAATATTAGGTATTGCTCGATAGATGGCGTATCGGTTGTGTCCCTTCAAGTATGTGTAATGTTATTCACTTGCTTTTCGGTGGTTTTGAGGATTGATTTTGTTATAGGCGTCATATTGTGCGTGGTTATCAATTTTGGAGCATAGGGACTTGATGTGTTTCATGTGGACTAGCATTTGGATGAGGCCGCGCATTGGAGTGACGTTATGTGGATGTATGATTCTACGTGTTAGATTCGTGTGTTCTATTTCTATGATGGGAGATAGTGTAACGACCCGGCCCGTCGTCATGGGAATTACCACCCCGTTATATTGTAATTACATGTTTTATGATTTTATATCAGTGTTAGAGTCTATCGGGTGAGTTAGGAGTGAATTGGATTGAAAATGAGGCATATAGCCTTTTCGAAGGAAACTTGAATAAGGAAAGTCAACCCGGAGTTGACTATTTGGTTAGAGGGCTCAGAATCGGATTCTGATGATTTTGTTAGTTCCGGTAGGTGATTTGTGACTTAGGGGAACAATTGGAATTGAATTTGGAGGTCCGGTATAGAAATAGGCTTGAATTGGCTAAGGTTGAATTTTGGCGAAATCCGGACGGTAGGTGAGATTTTGATCCGAGAGTCGGAATGGAATTCCGACAGTTGCAGTAGCTCCGTTAGGTGATTTTGGATGTGCCTGCAAAATTTCAGGTCATTCGGAGGTCGTTTGGTCGGGTTTTTGATCGAATAACAATTTTGAAAGTTATAGTTAAACTTAAGCTTGAATTTGCTGAAAACGGATGATTTTGATGTTAACGATGGTGATTTTATGATTCAAGCAAGTTGGAATGAGGTAATAGATCATGTCTCTATATTTGGTTGAGGTCTCGAGGGTCTCGGGTGTGTTTCAGATGTCCAACGGGTCATTTTTGGAAGATTTTTGCCGTTTTCAGCATAAATATAATGATCCAAAGGTCTATTTTTAGTTCTAGAGATCCAAATTTGATTTCGAGACTTCGAGAATTTAAATCATGAATTATAGGACTGATCTGAAAATTTTGGTTTAATTTCATCTAGTCGCGATTAGGTTTTTGACGCGATATGTGAGTTAATTGTTTAACGAGCAAAATTGATGTTGCACTGAGTAAATGAGATCCAAATTCAGTTTTATTTGAACCACTGGATCCGTATCGAAATTTCGGAGCCATAAGAAAAAGAATCGTCGAATTCCGAGTTCGTATGATGGAGTTAGAGCCATTTTAGTGAAAATGGCTGTGGGGTGCAATTTCTGTATTGTTGCTGCATTTTTCTGCAGCGTATGAATAGTAACTCCCGCGCGTGAACAGTAACCGTGCGGGTGAACAGTGTCGACGCGCATGAATAGTAACCCGTGAACAGTGTCGACGCGCATGAACAGTACCCCGTGAACAGTGATTTCCGAAAAATTTAGTAAGTTGATAAAAAAATCGATTTTGGGTCATTTTTCCACCATTGTTGAGCTCTAGAGTGAGAAAGTGACGGGAAATAGCTGGGAGATCATCGAGATATTGTTGGAGGTAAGTTTCGTGGTTTAATTACACACTTTTATCATGAAATCATGGATTATTTCTATGAAAATGGAGGATTAAATGTGGGTTTAAGCCCTATAGAAAAATACCGATTTGAGCGGGCAAATGGAGTCCGAATTTGGTAAATTTGATATGCCTAGACTCGTATTGAGACGAGGGTTCCGAATATATAACTTTTATAATTTTTCGAGAAGCGCACCAAAAGTCGGGTTTTAACAACTTGTGGGTTTTGATATAATTTGGGCTATTTCGAATGAATTGCGTGAAATTAGCATATATTGATGCATTCTCTATGATTTTGAGCAGATTTGGCATCCGAGGAGATTGATTTTCGAGGCAAGCGCAAGGCGGATTGAAGTTTCTACCGGTTCAAGGTGAGTGGTAGTAGTAAACAATGTACCGAGGGTTTGAAACCCCGTACTAGCACTTCACAGTGCTATGTTGAGATGAGACACACGTCTTGAGACGAGTGTGGTGACATTGTGATTGGGGACTTGGACTTGGTCCTTCCCGGCTAATAGAATACTGTGTTTTATGACTGTTAATGAGATTATAACTGTACAATTGGGGCTAATAGCCATGTTTGGGGCCTTGTGCCGATCTGCAGAGCATTAGGGAACCTATAGAGCTAGGTGACCCTTATATCGTGTTGGAAATATTCACTCAGCCGTAGCTCTAGCCGTATAGCATAATATGAGCCAGTACTAGATGTGTACATTGAGAAAGCTTATCTAGGGTGGAATTTCCCGTTCTAGCTGAGTGGGCTTGAAAGGCCAAGTCTATATTGACTGAGACAGGGTCAAGGACCCACTGTGATATATTGTATTGGGCCTGAGAGGCCAAGTATATACTGATCGGGATAGGGTCGAGGACCCACTATGAGGTATTATATATATATACCTATATTGGATCGGGCTGCGCACCGCAGCAGTATATATATTGGATCGGACTGCACGCCGCAGTAATATACATGTAATATACATGTAATATACATGTGGGACGGATTGCACGCCGCAGTATTATTGCGCTTGGGCTGTAGGAGCCCCTTCGGAGTCTGAGTCTGCACACATTCTCAGTGAGCACTGGTGTATATTATGGGATCGGGCTGCGCGCCGCAGCAGTATAAATATATAAATATATATATATATATATATATATATATTGGATCGGACTGCACGCCGCAGTAATACATGTGTGGATCGGGCTGCACGCTGCAGTATTATAGTGCTTGGGCCTAGGGAGCCCCTCCGAAGCGGGTTGCGCGCCGCAGCGGTATATGTATTGGAGCGGGCTGCGTGCCGCAGCGGTATATGTATTGGAGCGGGCTGCGCGACGAAGCATTATACTTATTCATATCCTATTACCTACTTAAATACTTATACATTATAGACATAGGTATGTGTCTTCATATATTGAGATGGCCGTACACCGTAGGGGTACGAGTGAGGGTTTGATCAGTGTGGGAGCTTGTAGAGATAGATGTGGACTGGAGACCAAAGTACTTACTACAGTGATGACGTTCCTGTGAGGGTTGCCTTAGAACTGCTAAGTGATAGCACATCAGTTCTTACTTTCAGTTATTGTTTATTATTGTTACTCACTGAGTTGAAATATACTCACCCCACTCCCCTGCACTTTTTGTGCAGATATACAGGTTCAGGAGGGCAGTTGAGCTATCGCAACTGCTTTATTATCCCCATTTTGTGGAGACTTCGAGGTAGCTGCTAACGTCCGCAGTTCCTGACCTCTTTCTTTTTATCATTTTGTTGTCTCCATTCTAGTTAGACTTGATTTTGTAGTAGATCTCATTTGTAGAGGCTCAGACTTGTGACGCCACGATTTGGTTGGGACCGTGTTCTTGTATTTCAGTTCTACACTTCTTGATTTGTTATGAAAACAGGCGAATCACGCTGATTAATCAGGTATTAATTATACTTGGCTGGTTTAATTGGATAAGATGGTCGGGCTTGCCTAGCAATGTGTTGGGCGTCATCACGACCGGGGTTTGGGGTCGTGACAGATAGGTTCTCAGTCTTGTGATGTGATGCTACTAGTGATCTTGAGGTACAACTCATTCATTGGAGTCATTTTCATGATTTAAGTATGTTGAGCCTATTGCTTATTATTGCGCGTTATATGCAAGTTGTGGCTTCGACTTGTATTGATGTGTCATGTCACTAGAGTAGTTTGTTGGGATTTGAGGAGATCGTTGGGATAATTAATGAATATGAATGGATTTTATTTCAACATGTTGGAAGGATAATATCGATTTTTGGCTCAGAAATTTGTTTTAGTATTTGCCAAAAGAGAAGTAGCTTTATGAATGATTAATCTGGGAAATGGTTATGACATATTGTGTATTTCAATATCATTGTCAATATATGAAAGTGCTGGAATGAAACTTTAGTTGATAAGAGGTTTTCTACCAATATTTGGTTGTTGCGTAGAGCTGCTGTGAATGGAAGTTATCGCTACATGGAATTGAGTTATTTTGTATGTCATATAATTGCACCTGAGGTTGCAGGTATGGGTTAATACAACTTGTTTGGACTTATTCAAAGTATATATGTGAGATTTTGATCTTATAGATGATTTCAAAGTGGAAATGTTGTTGTAAGGTTTATGTGCTAGGTTGGATTGTGAAAGTTCTGTTACATTGTGTTATTGGACCTATAAGAGATAGGGTGATGTGGGATCACCCCCAGTATAAGCATGGTAAGGTTATTAAGCAATTTGTTGGCTTTTGGAATAAGTCTGGGCATGTTCGAGGATGAACATATGTTTAAGTAGGGGAGGATGTAATGACTTGACCGGTCCTTTTTAGCTTTTGCACTTTGATCGTCAATTCTTTGGCATGTTTTGCCTCGATTGGTATATTATGACTTATGTAAATCGTTGGTTTTAATTTGAGGATTAATCAAAATGAACTTGGAAGAACAATTCTCAGTTTAAAGCTTAAAACGTGAAAGGTTTGACCAAGACTTGACTTGTTACCATATGATCGCGGATCAAAATTTTTATGATTTGGTTAGCTCCATTAGGTGATTTGGGACTTAGGAGAGCGATCGGAATGCATTTTGGATGTCCGTGGAAGGTTTAGGCTTGAATTAGCAAAATTGAGATTTTGGTATTCTCCGGTTGATAGGCGAGATTTTGATATAGTGGTCAGAATAGAATTTTGGAAGTTTTAGTAGTTTCATTGTATCATTTATGATGTTTGTGCAAAATTTCAGGTCATTCGGACCTCATTTTGTTGGGTTTTTTGATAAAAAATAGAATTTGGAAGTTCTTGAAATTCTTATATATGAATGCGATGCAAATTTGGTGTTTTAATGTTGTTTTGATCATTCCGAAGGTTGCAACAAGTTTGATTAATGTTATAGGATATGTTGACGTGTTTGGTTGAGGTCACGAGGGCTTTGGGTGTGTTTCAGGGTGGTTTCAAATAATCTCAAGTTGTTTTGCAATAGCTGAAGCTGGTATCTAGTATTGTTCTTCGCGTCTACGAGGGACCCCTCGCGTTCACAAAGAAGGATTTGGCTTATGCAATTTTGTTCTTCGCGTTCGCGAAGAAGAAGAATTTCTGTTGTGCAAGTTTTACTTCGGAGGCTCGTATCTCTCAATCTACAATGAATTTTGAGATGATTCCAAAATAGAAGTTATAGCCCTTTGAATCTACTTTTTCGAAAAATATTTTCAAAGTTAGTTGAAGATCTGCAGCCAAAGTTATGTCCATTATACTAAAAGCTATCCGAGAAGAGTTTGAAGAAATGATTTTTGGAAATTATGTTCTTCGCGAACGTGAGAGGAGGGCCGCAAACGCGAAGACCAAATCCCTAGGCATCAGAATAAATTCCAAACTCATCTCACTCTTCCATTTTTAGACCAATGGAGCTCGGGTGTAGCTATATTTTGAGAGAATTTCAAGAAAACTTTCGGGGTATGTGTTTTTAACTCAATTTTGGTTAGATTACTTGAACCCATTATTATTTTAACATGTAATTGGTGACTTTAAGTTGGAAAATTTTGAAAACCCTCTTGGATATATTTGAGGATTTGAGTGTCGAAATATTATCGAAAATTAGTAATTTTGTTATGGTTAGACTCGTGGTTGAATGGATTGGTGGAATTTGTGAGTTTCGTCGGATTTTGAGACATGTGCCCCACGGGAAATTTTGAGTTAAATTTCGGTTTATCTTGGAAAATTAGTATTTTCATATGGAATTAATTTCTATAATAGTATTGACTGAACTGAATTAACTGTGAGTAGATTCGGGTCGTTGGAGACCGATTCAAGGGGCAATGACATTTAGGAGTAGGATTTTTCTCAGATTGAGATAAGTAATGATTGTATATACCGTCATGAGGGTTTGAAACCTCGGATTATACATTGTTGTGTTACTATGAGGTGACGCACACACTAGACGACGAGCGTGGAGTTGTGCACCGTTGGGGTTGTGACTTGATCCATCTCGTACGGTTGTTAAGTCGCTTATTGGATTTTAAATCTTATGATATTCCATGTTCTAGAGATTGATATTATATTTTGGGTTGTATGCCATCTTGGGGCCTTGTGCCAACCTGTTGAGACCCTTAGGGGCACTCTTACTATATTCCCTCACTCAATTTGTTTTGAAAGCATATCGTCACTCATGTTGTGCCTGTTTATTATTAAAATTTGGATTTATCATTTTATTTCCTAAAGATATGAAAATAGTTTGGGGTGAGTTCCCTATTTTATTGACGGTCCAAGTGATCGTGAGTTTGATGCCTAAGATAGACCGAGGGTATGATTGTGAGGTTGATGACTGAGATAGATTGAGAGTCTAATTATGAGGTTAATGACTGAGAGAGGCTAAGGGCCTGGTTGTGAGGACTATATATCTATGGATCGGGCTGCACGTCGCCACAATATATATATATATATATATATATATATATATATATATATATATATATATATATATATATATATATATATATATATATATATATATATATGTGTGTGTGTGTGTGTGTGTGATATATACGATTGTGCTGTAGGAGCCCCTCCAGAGTCTGCGCAACCCCAGTGAGCACAATCGATTATATTTATGGATTGAGCTGCACGCCGCAGCGATATATGGATCGAGCTTAACACCACATCGACTACTATATGGTACTTATTGAGTGTGAGTGTTGAGCGTGAGTGCTAACTAACGAGAGTTGAGTCTCGAGTGACTGAGAGGCTTGCCCGAAGGGACATATACATATATGAGTGATGCTTTGCGCGAGGGGCTTGTTAATATAGTTGTTGTTTTCACTCCTCTTTATACTGAGCCTCTGTTGAAAATGTTGAACAAATGTCTTTAAACAACTTTTATTTTAGTTGGTGTTTTTATTAGGTATTCAGTATTTTTCACTGATTTGGCGTGGTTATTTCCACTATGATATTTATGTTTAGAAGTGTTTATGATTCATGTTTTGCCCGAGGGGTTTTTTACGAACTTTGTTTTGCCTGAAGGGCCGAGTATGTTTTTCATATTTGTTATTATAGATGGTATTGAACCCCTACGAAAATTGTTGGAAAGTATTTTCAAATGATTTAGACCGCAAAATGGATTTTAAATGAGACGATTGACTTGTATTCTGATTTGAAAGCCTATTGTGCTTATTTAGTTTATTATAAATGTGGATTCATTATTTCCTACTTCTTCGTCTTATTTACTCTTATTACTTACTGTACCTCGTATCTAGATTCGGGTATTTTAGAACTCGATAGTCGGTGTTGGTTACTCAGACGTGGAGTCATCAGAGTTAGCAAAGTGGCTGCATGACGTTCGTAGCACCACTTCCATCCTCTCATTTTTATTTCTGTACTTAGGGGTGGCAAATGGGCTGTTTGGGCTGAATATGGGTTGGTCAAGATGGGTTGTACTTTAATTGGGTATATACCCAACCCAGCCCAAATATTACTTGGGTCAAGATGGGTTGGGTCAAAATGGGCTAAATAATGGGTCATAACCCAACCCGCCCAACTTGACCAAATATTTTGTTTCATTCACATTCAAATACCTACATAAAATAGAAAATTTGTCTGGCTCCTGCAAACCTGTTTCGTGATATGTTATGTAAATATTATAAAATTTATTTCACCTAAAAACAAAATTAAAACTGAAAAATAAGGCAAGTTATCTGTTACTCAAAACTTAATATTGAGATCAACGACTTGCAAGTGAGATTTATTTTTTACATTTTTAAATGACTGCATTTTCACTAGTTTTAAGGTCTATACTATACATTTAATTATATATGGATATCTCGATTTTTTCAATAGTTTACTCCGAAAGTGAATGTGACTGCTCCTCCCTTAATCAGATGTAACGAGTTCGAGACCTGAATATGAAAAAAATCTTGATATGAAGTGCTTCTTCCCGAATGAGGCTCTACGTTGCGCGAATTCGAATATAGTAAGGCTTCAATATGAGTCATGGACACTGGATAGAAAACAAAATGCAGTCTCATAAATCTTTTTCAGTCAGAGAGATTTAAGATTTTCTTTTTCTTCAAAGAAAACTCTTCTTCTCTCAGTTAGTAGTTAGTACTCACGAATACATAAAAAACTATTAAAACAGACACAATTTTCTAGAACAAATAAATATACAAGCAGTATCTTCAGAAGTCCAAAGGACTAAATGTCAATTTAATGGTAAAACTTCACTTTTGTCAAAACAATACTGAATGTAATAAAAGACTTAGCACCGAGAGTTAATTTTAAATCTAAATGGCATAATACCTAAAATTATTACAAATACTTTGGCATCATACAACATAAATAAATGACTTAGCAACAAGAGTTAATTTTCGAGCACCTCAGTTATCATGTCAAAGCATCACACAACAGAAATAAAATGAGAAATCACAATTTTGGAAGGTGTACATAAATAGAGAACTTAATATACAATCAAGTGAAAAATCTTGAACCATACCAAGATTCAAACTTTTTGAAAATGTAGCGGCAATTTTCTCCACATCTATTGCAATGTCTTCCTCTTCAGAATAATACGAGCTAAAAATAAGAAAATTTAAAAAGTTGTCAAACTACAAGAAAGTTCATAAAACAAATATCACATGATACTAATTATAATGTACCTTGATGTCCATAAATCCAATCTCTAGAACACAACTTAGCTTCTGCATTCTCCGGTAGAATAGAACTCTGAAATTTGCCAATAACTCGACCACCAACACTAAAAGCTGACTCGGACACAACTGTGCTGATAGGTATACTTAACAGGTCACGATCCATCAATGAGAGTTCAGGATACTTACTCCTATTATCTTTCCAAAATGTAAGCACGTCAAAATTTTCATTTCCTTTGCGAACTAATACATGCTCTTCCAAATATAAATCCAACTGTGTCTTTTCTAAACTATACTCGGACGGACTTTCAAACATGTCAAATTCATCTATTTCGTCCAGTATTTCATCATAACATCCATGACTACTACTTCCAACAATTCCAACATCAGATATTGTCATGTATTCTTTAAACAACCTATGCAAATTATCCTCAACAATTTTAACTTTTTCACTGCAAGTCAAGGGATCAAGTTTTCAGAATCGAAACTTTATCAATATTAATTTATATCGAGGATCAAGGACGACCGCCGTAGAAGCAATTGGACTATATTCGTCTTGCCAATATTTTGTAAACTTATTCTCCATTTCCATAGCCATCGCCTTAATATTAGGATCCTCACTACCTATCTCATCCCTTATCAACATATGGATTTTCCAAACTTTATGAAAATACAAATTGGCTGTAGGATAACGGCTCCCAAAAAATAATGTAGTGATTTCATAAAAAGGCCTTAAAAATTTAGCAATTGTTTCAGCTTTAACCCAATCCTCATATGAAGGGCAACATGTAAAATCTTTGTCAAGTATCTTGAAGTCAGAAAATGCTCGACGATAAGGTAAAGCGCTATGAAGCATCAAATATGTATAATTCCACCTGGTAGATACATCTTGGCGCACATTTCCCGTCAACTTTAAACCAAGATTCTTGATACATTCAAAAAATTTTACAATCCTTGACTCATAACCTTTAATATATTTTATACTTTCTCTAATGTTAAAAATAGCATTCTCTATTGCTTTCAAACCTGCATTAACAATCAAATTCAAAATATGATTTGCACACCTGATATGGACAAAGTCTCTATTACAAAGCAAAGAATCCATCAGCTTAAAATGCTCAATCAAGAAACCCACAACACCATCATTATAACTTGCATTATCTAACGTTATAGAAAATATTTTCTTTTCAATTCCCCATTCTTTCAATAGATTAATCAACTTTGGACCCAAAATAGAACCACTATGAGGAGGAGGCACATGACGAAAGATTAAAACTCTCTTTTGTAAAACTCAATCCAAATCAACATAGTGTGCAGTAACACAAATATATCCATTTGATGTGATTGATGACCATAAGTCAGATGTCAAACTAATTCTATTTGGAATAGCTTCAAGCTCATTTTTTACCATCTCTTTTTGATCATGATATAATTTAAGCACATCAACTTTTGCGGTATTTCTTGAAATGGTTTTAACTGTAGGATTCAAGAACGCATGCACTTCTCTAATCCCTTCATATTCTACATAACTAAATGGCAGGTTATGTCTAACTATAGCCTTGGCTACAACTTCACGATATTCTTTATGATCAATTGGTGTACCTTGCTTTGATGCTTCAATCTTGTGCTTAGCTAGATGTCGCTTTAAATTTGTTGTTCCAGCTTTTGAATCAGCCAAAAATATTATCCCGCATTTCATACATTTAGCTCTAAGTCTATTATCAGGATTTGTATCCAATGGCAACTTCTCATAGAAATCCCACAGAGCAGAAGTAGTTTTACGTTTTCTTTTTGAACTTGAAACACTTATTTCATTGGACTCTACATCATCAAGCGCTATCGACATCTTCTTACACAATGAGATCCTACAATAGATTAAATACCATAGAATTAGTTTCTAATTCAGCTTAAATAGATCATAAACTAGGAAACAATAATAGAATACTAAAATAAATTAAATTAATAAATTAGTTTCTCATTGCCCCAAGTAACCAAAGATATCTTTACTAGTTTATGGTTTGGAACAAGTAACCAAAGATATCTTCCAATATATCAAACTAGAAATTATACAAAGAAACAGAAAGGTCAAAAATGCCATTAAATTAAATCCAATAAACCCCAAACAAAAGACCATACACCACCAAATAAAACAACAGTAGTCTGAAACTAACCTTCATAGTCAAGCTCTACTGTTCTACAGGTTTTCTGCAGAGAATCATATGCATAGGACTAAAAATCCCTTTATCACCACCTTTAGCCAAATAATCAGCAGTTACAAACAGCATTTTGTGCACATCAACTTTACCTTTGGGTGTAATACCAAGCCAAGAAAGTACAATAACCACAATATGATATATTAATAAATTAAATTAATAAATTAATCTTCTATGACAACTTTCTTGATGGAAATGATAAAGTATAATACTGAACACAATTTCTCGGTAATGCATTAATTTAATATTCAATTAACAATTTCTCGGCAATTTTCGAAAGAATTTCCTCTCATCTCTCTACCTATTTTATTTTATATGAACGAAATGCAGAGAAAAGAATTACTAATGCGGTTCTGTTGACATGGATAGGCGCAAAATCAGTAGATGTGGATTTAAAGCAACAGAAAGCAACAATAACAGGATTTATGGAACCTAAGAAAGTGTTGAAAGTAGCACAAGCTACCGGAAAGAAGTGTGAACTGTGGCCATATGAAACAGAAAAATCAACAAGAAAATGACATATGCATGAAAGAGAAATCTGTATGAAAAACACCCAGTTGAATAAATGTATAAAATAGACTAATAGTGATATTTGTGAGAAAAAATGCATAAATAGTTAAGAAAACTCACCGGCTATGCGTGAAAATTCGAGATCTAGTGAAATCTCCAGCAAAGAGTTCACCGGAGAGAAGGAAAACGCCAGAGAAATGGAGGTCGCCGGAAAAAGATAGAGATCGGAGATCGTATTTTAAGTTCATAGAGAAACTGATTATTTTTAGTGCACTTAGAGTGGAAGAGAATGCAAATGTTTTAGTTGTCTAGGTTTTGGGAGTTTGACGGGTTTGTTGGGCACTTAAACGGGTTAGAATTGGGCTAACAATTTTAATGGGTTGAAACGGGTTTAGCCCAGAATGACCCATTAATAAAGTTGTTTCAGCCCAACCCATTATTTGTTGGGTTAGTTTGGCGGGTTAGCTGGGCTTGGGCTCAAATTGACAACCCTATATGAACTTAGTATATTTACTTTTTTTGTTGTATTCAGACCTTGGTAGATACCTATGACTAGTGACAACCCGATGTCGGGCTTGTATGTTATGTCCATATTGTTCATTTAAACTTATATTATGAAACATTTGTTTTATTAAGGGTTTAAAAATGAAACTTAATTATTAAAGAGTTAATATGAGTATTGTGTCAGCTGGCCTTGTCTTCACGAGAGGCGTAATCACGACTGGACCATTTTGGGGTCCTGACAACCACACAGTACGATGTAGCAATAAATGAGGAATTATATTGAAATATAATCGGGAAAAGAGGCTTACGACAGTGTGATCATATTTCACCCTTGATCTTTATCACATGCATGGAATACTTAACTAGAATTTTAAATAAAGTGGGCTGGGATGAACACTACAAAAAAAGAGGTAAATTGCAGAGGTTTATTTGTGGAGGGTATTAATAGCCTCTGTAATTTGCGTAAATTTGCGGCAATTGGTTATCCCCCACAAAATTATAACAATTTAAGGGGGTTTAAATTTTCGCAACCCTAAAAATAAGGCGCCTAATTAATTTCACTCCCTCCTTTGTCCCCAACCTTTTCAGTCTAGAAACTTCTGCATTTCGCACTTCCGATTTATAGACCCTCTCTCTCTCTCTCTCTTTGTGCAGGAAACCACAATCTCTTCAAATTGCAATTCTCTCTCTACAGGTATTTTGATTTTGAATATATTGTTAAATTCTCTATCTACAGGTACACTTCGCCCATTTGATGAACAAGATATTTGTTCAGCCATTGTGGTATTTTAGGAACAAGATATTTTTTACCAGTTGAAATCAATTGACGTTGTTTGTTGGATTAACCGGATGTTTGAGCTTTCTACCAACTGTTTGTTCCCCAATTACTACTTCTTATCTTAGATGTTTTTTTATTTGTACCCAAATTTTTCTTTCGTCATTGTTAATAAGTATTTTTTTAATAGTTGTGAAAATTTTTGAAAATTTATATGCACTGGAATTGTTTCACATTTTTGCCTGTTCTTCATTGAAAAATTGGTTAACTTTGCTGATATTCTAAGGATTTGAAGTCTGTAATTTTTTTTTCTTAATCAGTTTGCATTTTTTTCTTTACTTTTGGAGGTTTGACATTAATATTATCCTTCAAAAATCTAAAACCACATTTATTATAATACTTTAAATTAGGCCAGCTCCTTTTACTGTTTAGGGTTTATTTTTCATTTTATTATTTTGGGTAAGTAGTTTAGATAATTTAAATTGCATGATTGAAAATCTAGTTCAGGCCGGTTTCTTCTATTGCTGGATTTTTGAATTTGATTATAGGCATAACATTTTACTTAACTAGTAAGAATTATTGACTTTTACTTTTCTCTCATAGAGTTTGGTTTGAAAAATAAAAACTGAAAAGTTCTCTGTATTTTTATTCTACTTTGTGTAAGTTTTCAATTTGTCAAATATTTCTGTTTCGAGTATAACTTTTGTTGTTTTTATCAAATAGGACAGAGAGGCTGATTTATTGAAAAATATAGTAGAAGGTTTCGAAATTCTGTCGATATCAGAGGTAAGATTTTTATTTTTTTATGTTTCAATTCATTTTAAGTATTTTTTTGTTCCTTCAAGTTGTTTAGTAATGTGTAAGTCGTTATCATATAACTTTAGATATAAAAATAGTTCCTTTATAAACTGTAAGTTGTTTAGTACTGTGTAAGTCTTTAGTCCATAAATAACTTTAAATATACTTATAAATGGTGTTGCACAAGAGTTGCTCCATATTTGTTGGACTGTCGATGGAATAAGTCTTCACATCATTGGACTGTCGATGGAATAGGTAATCAGTATCCTTTCGTTACAATTTCTGCCGTTGTTGATGTATAGGACATTAAAGTATAACCGAAATGTATTACTCTGTAGTCTTCAATTAGCAGTAAGGATCAAACTGTGAGGTAGGCTAAAGTTGTTACTCTTTGTTTTCCCTCTCATCTCCTCTTCTTTCTTCCTCTGTTCTACTCATCCCTCTTATCCCCGTGTGTGAATCAGATTGTTACATTGGTGCTTTTACTAAGAGTCGAACGGGCTCAAAACCAGCTCATTGTTTTATCTATTTTATGAAGTTCTGCAATATTTGTGAGTGCATTCTTTTGGCGTTTTTGAAGGCATTTATTTTTGTTCGTGACATTTACAATGTTTTCATTCCTTCTATTTTACAGTGGCTTAAAAGGCGAACACTATCACATGAAATGTGCCAAAATGATTTTGACAATCTTGTGAATCTTAACCTCTGTTCAATTTTTGGTTGAACTTTGCGGATTTCATGCTTTCTTAGTTTTTATATGTCTTGCTATTGGCCGGGTCCAAATTTGTTGCTCATTCCGATGTATGAGATTCCAAAATTCAGTTTTCTTCTGAAACAATATGTTTCTGTGAAGAATACGAACTCAATGATTCTCGAACTATCAAAAGTAGTAAGAACATAAAATCAATCAATCAACAGCTTTTAAACTTGAAAACAAATATTTTATGTTGTTTCTAAAATTATATGCTAGCTTCTTTTTGTGTATGCAAATTGAGGTTTCTGCCCATAACATAAGCCATTTTCTTCTCATAGTCAGATGAATCCCTAATGTGATAGAAGTCTTTGCTGAGCTACTGATTGCAACAAGCCGTATGTGCTTGTTATTATTTCTTTTCTGAAATACATTTCTCACTAGCCACCATGTGATTGGTGACCTAGCACAGAATGATAAATATTATAATGAGGTCCACAAATAGGATATCCAACAAACTAACTGCCGATAGTGAAAGTTGAATGAAAATACTGAGTTACTTACAAAGAAGTTCGGGTGGAAAATATGGGATTATATGAATTTAACTAGAATATACTTGTTGCGTGTAATTTGAAAGTTGTAGATTGATACAAAACTGAAGTGCCTTATAGAAGATCTAACCCATTAATAGGTTTATATGGTAAGTATATTACAACACGACGCATTCAAAATTCTAGCTATGTGTCTCTAAAAGTTTTGGTGTAGATTTTTTTTTTGTTAGATATTGTTTGACAATCATTAGTTGAGGGTCATCTTGTTCTTTAACAATCAACAAGAAATTCATTTGAGGGTCCTCTTGTAATTCTTTAATACTCCAGCAGCACTTACTACTAGTACTTGTGTACTTATCATGGCTCAATTGGTGATCTAATGATGTGTGGAAGATTTATAAAATTGAGCGCAAATGTATCTGATTTCCTTACTTTTCCAGATGCTCAATTTATAATGTTGGCTCATATTTCTTTGATTATGTGTATTGTGTTTAGGAAAACATTGAGCTAGCAGTGAGTGAAAGTATATTGGATGAGTCTGAAATTTCTGCAACTGACCTTGTTGGTAAGGTGCTTGTCAAAGAGCATCCTGGAAGCATAAGATGTTTGGGATTAAGAGCTACTCCAAGCAATACTTTCAGACAGACAAATCTTCATCTTGGTAATATTAAAATTGTGGGTAATAATGTTGGATGTTCTTCTTCTGGATGCCAAGAGAAGTATGATAAATTGTTGAACACTCCCAAAGCATACATCATAATCAAAGAAGGGTCAATACCAGACCAATTTGCTTGGATCTTTGGTTCTCCTCCTACAACGGTAAATACTAAGTTCTTTTATTTCTGGTATTGTGCAATTTTATTTGATAGTTTATTATATTGTGAATTTCTCGCATTTCCACACCGATGTCCTTTCAACTAGAGAAATAGGCTTATTATCTGCAGTAGCGTTTATGTTCTCATCAGGTTACAGAGTGCTCTTGGATTTCATATCCTCTTTGGGCACTTTCCCTCGAGAATTTAATTCGTTTTCTCTATTTGGAGGTTCACTTGGTCATATCTAAGTAATTAACTATCATAATAGAGTGCACTGTCTTTTTAAAAATTGAAACAAAATTTTAGTTGCATATATAGTGTGCACCCTCTTGTAACTATGCTAAGTGTGCACCCTCTTGTAATCTGTAATAGTTGAATGTATTCATTAGTGAAGCCAAAAATGTAAATAATGATACAGCCAAAAATGTATTCATTAAGTTTTCTGTAGGACTCTATCATCAGAAAATACTAAATTGGGTAAGGCAATAAACAGTGGTGCTTCTATATTTTTTCTCCCATATGGCGGGAGTATAGTTGATTCAACTACGACTAAACTGCCTGTTGATAAAGGATGTAATTTGTTGGGGACTTGGGGTTTAATTGAAATGTATCTTTCATCCCAATAACTTGTTTGTGATAAAACTTTATTTTGTTGGTTTAAATAGATAATATATATTTCTATATTAATGTGACTTGTTTCCTGATACTCTTAATAGTATTTTTTTTTTTTACTTTTTGTTGCAGCCAAGTGATGAAGCTAGTGGACCCGTTTCCCCTAATGATGCAAGAAGATCTTCTGGCGCTAATAATTCCAATGATAACTATTGAAATTCATTTTAATTGAAGTGAATGTATTAGGACAATGTGATTAGCTGACTAACATGGATGAGTAATTGTGTTCTAATTTAGTTTGATGCCATATGATACTACGCTTGGTTAATGGAATGTTGTTGCTTCTTAATTTTACTGTTTTGGTTTAAGAATTAATATTTCGATTTGTATTAGAGAAAAAGTATGGCATATTGATGATAATATTAAAAATAGATGGGGCTAACCCCCCCCCCCCAAACAAAAAAAACAAATTTTGATAGCATACAGTCATACACATAAGAAATTGCGGGGGTTTACAACCCCTACGCCTAAAAGAAAAATTAAATTTAAGAAATCAAAATCTAATTTCGTGCTTGAGATTGCGGGGGTTAAAATTTCAATTTGCGGAGGTTAGAAACCTCTGCTATTTGCTGTCACGGCGGTTTGGAAAACCTCCGCATTTATCTGCCGCAAATAATAGTGGGGATGCTTACTACGGGGGTTTGCCCAACCGCCGTGACATCAAATAGCGGAGGTTTTTAACCTCCGCAAATTATAATTTTAACCTCCGCAATTTACCCATTTTTTTGTAGTGGAAGGAGTTTGGATTTCATACAAAATGCAAAGGAATAAACCTTAATCATCTTTGTTTTGCTGATGACCTACTATTATTTTGTAAAGGTAACTATCAGTCAGCAATATTGATGCTAAGGGGTCTACAAGCTTTCTCAAATGCTTCAGGATTGACAATAAATACAGGCAAGTCGAGCATATTTACCACAAATATAGTAAAGCAAGAGTTGGAAGACTCGTATGAGACTATTAGGTACAAGAAAGAAGCATTACAATTTAGGTATTTGGGGGTTCCAATTGCAGGAAAAACGTTTTCAGTTATGGATGTGACATACTAATTGATAAAATGACAAGTAGAATTAAAGCACGGATCTCGAGGAGTCTGTCATATGCTGGGAGGGTGCAGTTGTTGAACTCTGTATTGTTACCTATACAAACTTACTGGTCTTCAATCTTCCTACTTCCAAAAGTGGTACTGAAAAAAGTGACTCCAATATGCAGGAACTATATTTGGGATGGGAAAGAGCATACCAATTAAGTACCATTGATGGCTTGGGATATAGTATGTCGATCAAAACTCAAATGAAGTTTAGGGTTAAGGGATTGTATAGTATGGAATGAGGCTGCCATTGCTAAATATGTATGGAATATTGCTCAAAAGTCTGACAATTTATGGCCAAATGGGTGGATCATATATATATGAAAGGAGTTCAATTGATGCAGTATAAGCCACCAGTAGAATGTAGCTTGTACTGGAGAAGAATATGCAGTATAAAAAATAAAGTAAACGAGGGATATAGGGGGAATCATTGGCAAAAGGGAGGGGAAAAATACACAATACAAGAAGGATACTAATGGATGAAAGGGGAGATGGAAGACTGGCCATGGGCTAGGTGGATATGGAGCAATGTAAACATCCATAAACATAGCACGATATGCTGGTTAGCAGTTCAACAGAGACTGCTGACAAGAGAAAGACTAGAAAAGGTAGGTGTATGCACAGAGACAAGATGTGAAATATGTGGAGGAAGAAAGGAAACAATATAATATCTCTTCTTTCAATGCATGTTTTTGAATGAATGTTTGAAGCTGCTTTTTAAATGATTAGGCAAAAGGAATTCAAGAACCAGATATCAAAACTGTATGGAAGAAATGGACTAGGAATATGAAAGTTAAAATGAGCAGAAAGTTTATTGCAGCGACAATATCGTCACCGATATACAAAATATGGATGGTTAGAAATGAGGTAGTATGCAACAATAAGGTGATTAACCCATAGTTGATAAGCAAGCAGAACAAGCAGGAATGAAAAATCAAATTAAAGATGCAGAATATAAGGAAAGAAGGCAGGAATAGTAGGAACTTGCTAGAACAATTGTATGTAACAGATTAGCTAGAGATGATATAGAACATGAAGGAAGATAGAGTATTTTCCGACTAAAAAATTTCTTCTTGTTTGTACAGTTTTTTACAAATGTCTAGTGGTGTTTGAGAGATTAATAAAAAAAATTCTTTACACTTAAAAAGAACAAAATATTAAATTACTTTTAAATATAAAAATGTGCTATTATTTTGGGGACTTACTAATAGAAAACTTGTGTTACGTTAATTGGGAAAAGGGAGTAACATCCACCTCTTTCACAGTTCCATCTGGTCTAATACATGAAAAATCACCAAAATTTTAATAAATAAGTAAAGTATGAACTAATAATTTTAAAAAGTGCAATGGATTTATGTGATGACTCGATAGGTCATCTAGAGTTTTAGAATCTAATTCTATATATCGAAGCAACAAATATCTCATTTTAATCTTTCTCGGTTTGCGTATGCAATATTGATATTTTTCTGGAAAGCTTTTAAAGTGAAAAATTGATAAAATATAAAAATTATACCTTAAAGATTCATTTGAATTGATTTCATTAAACATTTCAACCACAATGATCCAAATCCATATTTTTATTGTCCCGATGGGTTCGTATCGTGATATAAGGACTTAGGCATATGCCCGAAATCGAATTCAGAGGTCCCTAGCTCAAATTATCATACTTAGTAGAAAATTGAAGATTAAAGGCTTTATAAATCTAAAGTTTGACTAATATGTGACTTTATTGATATCAGAGGCGTATCTTGATTTCGGAATCCGGTATATGTCCATCACTATATTTATGATTCATTTGTTAATTTGGAAACGAAGTTGCTTTGATGTAATTCGGATGTTCGGTTGCCAAAATAGAAGTTCATGAGTTTTCTTGAAAATTTCCTTTAATTTGGTGCTCAATTAATAGTTCTAGGTGCTATTTTTGGAGTTTTGATCGCGCGACAAAGTTCGTATGATGTTTTTGGACTTCTGTGCATGTTTTGGTTTTGAGGCCCGTTTTGGACTTAGAAAAGTGTTGTGTGCTTCAGTTCTGCTGCATGCCTCAGACCTCGCAATTGCGAGATCAGGCTTCGCATTTGCGACATCTGTCAAGTTCGCATTTGTGAGCTACTCCATCGCATTAGCAAAGAGTAGCTGGGGCACCTCAGGTTCGAACTTGCGAACAAGACTACGCTTTCGCGAAGTCGACCAAGGGGAGGCTTGGTCGAATTGTGATCGATTTGGTTGCAATTGCGGAGAGATCAATGTTCGCATATGCAAATAGATCATCGCAAATGTGAAGATAGTAGAGATGCAGATACTTTGCATTTGCGAAGGTTTTCTCGCATTTGTACGGTTCGCAGGGTCATAATTTTAGCATTCTACAAGCTAATAAATGGGATTTTTTCTCATTCTTGAAATTTTAAAAATAAGAAAACCCAAGAGGCGATTTTTCCAAGAGCCCTTCTTTCCCAATCCTTTTGTATCGTGATTCAGACCTATTTTCTTTCAATCTTGCATTACATTTCATAAGATTTTTATCTAAAATATAGTATTTTTATGGCAGAAATTGGGGGTATGGGTAGAATTATGTATTATTGTAAAATTGGGATTTAGCCATCAAAATGAGGCCAGATTTCGAAATAAATTACATAACCTGGCTCGAGGGTGAATGTGTAATAAGGTTTTAGTCCAAATTCATATTTGGACCAAGCGAGCTCCGGAGTTGACTTTTATTGACTTTTTTAATAATGACCTAAATTGAATCTTTTTTAATCGTGAGTAATTCCTAAGGCTTATTTTTATCTTTTTGGTTGGTAATTTGTTAGTTGTTGGTTCGGAGGCTTGTTTATAAGGCAAAGTTGTGGTTGAGCTTTGAGTAATCTTTGGAGAGAGGTTAGTGTTGAGTTTAACCTTGACTTGAGGGAATTAGGAACTCACGTATTATGTGCGATATGAATTTCATGTGTTGTGGCATATATGCAAGGTGATGAGTGCTTATACATTGCCGAATTACTTATTTCTCCAGATTTCTTTTTCTTCCTTCAATATCTCCTTCCCTATCGTAACTGTTATGTGTCTTAAATGTTTCGATGCTTTTATTGCTACTTGACAATCATTGCGCTACCAAAAATTAGACCTATGGCAACCGTTCCAAAATCGTTCCAATAGATAGTAAAGTCATTGCCATTGATCTACTATAACGATTTATTGACCGTTATATCAGCTCCGGCGGCCCGGTGTCAATAGATTTACCGCGACGATTATTTGCAAAAGTTACAAAACTATTACATTAGATAGGTCTATTGCAACGGTTTTCATCTTGTCTATTGTAATGCTTATTTTGGTCAAATGGGACGGTTCACAACCGTTGAAATAGCATTTGATACAATGGTCAGTTAGGTTACTGCAACTTTCATGATGCTATTGTAACAATTTTTATTTGTATTGCAACAGATTTATTGGGCTATAGCAACAGGCCAAAAAGGCTATTCCATTAATATATCAATTATGTCACAACAATTTATAGAAGCAACAATATACCTTTTTGATTTGGCTAAATATAATTAGGACTTTATATAATAAAAATTTAAAAAGGGAATTAAATATAAATGTCGAAAGAGAATTATCCATAAACAAAATTATGATCCTTGATTATCAAAAAGATAAAATTCATAAAATCAAAAGATACAACATTGATCGGCTTTAATATTTCACACACGTACGTTAAGACCTCTTCATGTTTCCATAACTTACTGTAATTTGCCCTAATACATATCTGTACCTTCTAATTGTCATTTAATGGACAGTCTCGCCGTGTAGCATTTCATTTGTAAATTTCCAAGTTGGTACAAAGTTTACTTTCTGTGTCAGCTATATATTTGTGTCACGACCCCAAAATTCGATCGTGATGCCGCCAATCACATTGCTAGGCCAACCTGATCAATCTCACATAATACCGACCTACCAGCTCTCACTTTACTTCAAAAGCATTAACAATGACAAGAAAAATACGAAATTTAGCATAAGTTGCGAAAATATCCCAAAGATAGCATAATACTTCCCACAGAATCCGGGGTCAAAAGTCAAGAGCCTCTACCAAGAGTAAAATAGTGATACTGAATACATAATGTATCTGACAAATGCGGAAACTTCTGAAGAAAAGAGATAGCAATGAAAGTCGTGCCCTGCTGACGCCAAGAAGCTACCTCGACAATCCGTATGTGATCTCTGAAGTAGCTGAAGAGTCAGTCTTGCTGTGATGTACCTGGATCTGCACACAAGGTGCAAGGAGTAGAGTGAGTACTTCCAAGTCAGTGGCAATAAGTACGGATAAAGACATTGAAGGTAAAAATACCCAATAGACCACACAGTAAAGCTATACAATACCTCTTTTATCCTTTTAACAGTATAAGTCTCAGAGAAAAACAATAACATCTAAAACAGTACAAGAAATATGTCTAAATGCATCGCAGATGCATGAACATGACCGCTACGGCGCATAGCCCGATCCATTTGGGTACCCGCGCTCATTGTGGGTGTTCAGACTCTGGAGTGGCTCCAACAGCCAAAGTGCAATATCAGTAACATGCTACGGTGCGCAGCCCGATCCACTACCAGTCCAGCTACATGCAATGTAAGCCTCACAGGCACAAAAAATTATCATTTTGAAATCCATTTTAACGGTAATAATAGAAATTAGTGTTCAGAAATACCGGAGTTTGAAAAACCATTTTAGAAAGTGTTTAACTCAGGACTGATATCATGATAACATGCTATAATCATAGAAACAATGATAACGATCCTCATGGGAACCAAATAACTGGCTCACATCCCAAATATATCCACAACCATCCAAGTAGGAGGTTTACCGGCACATTTATAGCCAACAACACAGTATAATAATACACAGTCGGACTAAGCCATAGTCCCCAACTACAATCGACCACGCATTCACAGTAGAGTACGTGTCTCACCACAATACAGCGTCACATAGTGATATACCGGGTTTTCAAACCCTCAGGTCATCATCCACACCCATTACTCACCTCGAACCGGCTCAAAAACTAGTCTGCAGGGCCTTTGCCACGAGAATCAACCTCCACGGGTGCCGAATCTGATCAAAATCAATAGGAATACATCAAAATAGGCTAAAAGAACATAACCCAATCGAAACAAATCGAATTACACCCAAAAACACTAGTTGCCAAAACCCATGACCCGGGCCCGCTTCTCAAAAAATTATGAAATTCATATTTTCAGAATCCTCGTCTTGCCACGAGTCCATACATATAAAATTTATCAAAATTGGAATCCATTTGCCCCTTCAAATCAACAATTTACTATTTTCTTAGGCTTCAAGCAAAAACTCTATTTTACACTTTGATTCCTCCAATTTTCAGTGATATAGATGAAGATTCTAGGATAAAAATCATGTAATTAGTCCATAAAACTTACCTCCAATCGATAACTAGGTGAAAATCTCATAATCCCTCATCCTCTAGCTTCAAAACTTGCCCAACAATGGTGGAATTATGAAACCCTCGCGTCTGAAATTTCATTTAACTGATTTTGTCCGTCATTTAATTACACTATGCGATTGCATCACACGCATAAAAAAAAATTTCACCCCTCCAAAATGGCTTATGCGATCGCACTCAATACCCCGCGATCGCATAGAATAAACTCCTCACCTGGGACCCCTGGCCAATTACCCTATGCGAACGCATAGCCTATTTTGCGATCACAGAGCACAAGGTTCCTCACCTATGAGATCGAACACACCTGACCGCGATTGCATAGAACAAAAATAGAGCATTCCTAAAACCTCTTATGTGATTGCAACATACCCCCTGCGATCGCATTGAACCATTACCCTGCAACACATGACAATAAAAATCTGATATGTTTTTCATTACAAAATAGTCTGTTTGACCCCTGAAATCACTCCCGAGGCCCCCGGACCTCAACACCAACCTACTCCAAAACATGATACGAACTTGTTTTAATCATAAAAACACATCGTTAAACATAAAAATCATCAAATCAAGGCGGATTCAAGCCTATGTTTCAACTAAAACTACCGAAACCTATATTCCATCGAAATCCCGACCAAAGTCCGAATGACTTGAAAATTTGCAAGACATAACCAAAATCACCTAACAAAGCTACTACAACTGTAGGAATTCCATTCCGCCTCCCAGATCAAAATCTCACCTATCCACTGGATTCAGCCAAACTCCAATTTTGCCAATTCAAGCCTATTTCTACATCGGACCTCCAAATTCAATTCTGATCGCTCCCCTAAGTTACAAATCACCTCTCGAAGCTAACCGAACCACCCCAATTCACATCTGATCCCTCTAACCAGTTAGTCAACTTTAGGTTGACTTTTCTAAAGCAGGCTATATGCCTTATTTTCAACCAGAATCAATCCAAATTCACCTGATAGACTCTAATACAGATATAGAAACATGAAATAACATAATAAGGGGAAAACGGGGAGGTAACTCTCATGACGGTGAGCCAGGTCGTCACATTCTCCCCAACTTAAGCAAATGCTCGTCCTCGAGCGGGTCAAGAAACATACCTGGAGACTCAAATAGTGAGGATATCTACCCCGCATCTCCTGCTCGGTCTCCCAAGTGGCCTCATCTACGGGCCGACCTCTCCATTGAACCTTCAGTGATGCAATATCCTTGGACATCAATCTCCGCACCCGATGACCCAATATAACTATAGGATCCACATCATAAATCAAGTCATCATCAATCTGAACTCTACTGAAATCCAGTATATGCGATGGGTTGCCAACATACCTTTGAAGCATAGACACATAAAACACCGAATGAACTCCCGATAGATTGGGTGGCAAAGCAACCATATAGGCCACCTCTCCAATCCTCCTGAGAATCTCAAAAGGGCCAATGAATCTCGGACTTAGCCTTCCTTTCTTCCCAAATCGCATGACCCCTTTCATAGGCAAAACCTTCAGCAAGACCTTCTCACCCACTGAACAAGACACATCCCGAACCTTTCAGTCCGCATAAATCTTTTGGCACGACTGGGCTGTGCGAAGTCTCTCCTGAATCACCTTTACCTTGTCCAATGCATCCTGGAACAACTCTGTCCCAAAACAACCTAGCCGCACTGTCACGACCCGGAGTTTCCCCCATATCGGGATCGTGATGGCGCCTACTCGTGGTAGCTAGGCAAGCCACTGTGTTCATACTATCCTGTTTTTAACACAATTTTAATTAAATAAATGCGAAATACTTTACCGAAATGGAAATAATAAATCACACGGTAAAAATCATACTGAAATCCTCTACCCAAGACTTGGAGTCACCAACTCACAAACTACTATGGAATACTACACATAAAAGTCCGAAAGAAATATAACACAATTCTGTTTGTCTCGGAACAAAGAGACTCCAGCTAATAACATAAATAAAGAGAGAGACGCCGGGCCTGCGGACGTCTGCAAGCTACCTCGGTCTCAAATGTGATCAACTCCCACGCAATCTATTTACCGCTGCTGCTGCTCCTGATCGTAACCTGGACCTGTGCAAAAACGCACAGAAGTGTAGCATCAACACAACCGACCCCATGTGCTGGTAAGTGCCTGGCCTATCCCGGCGAAGTAGTGACAAGCCTAGGACCATACACTCACATAAACCTGTGCAATTCAATATATATATGTGTACCACAAAATAACAAGAAATAATCAAGTATTAACACAATAAGGAATATCTTAAAGAATTCAACAATTAACCACAATTAATAATTTCACAAAGAAAACAAAGTATAATGTAAACACGAATTATATCACTTCAAGAAATAGCAAGCAATTGCACGGCATCACCCTTCGTGCTTTTACTCTCATCCTCACCAAATAAACAAATAAAGTACACGGCATCACCCTTCGTGCTTTTACTCTCATCCTCACATCCATAGTACGGCATGATCCTTCGTACATGGTTCAATAACGGGGGCACGGCATGATCCTTCGTGCATAATCAATAAATAAACATGGCACGGCATTAACCTTCGTGCATAAATAAATGAACATGGCACGGCATCACCCTTCGTGCATTATCACTCTTCCTCACCCAAATAACAATCACAGTTAAGGGCAGAGAAAGAAACAACAATTCATAAATCGTCCCATCAAGGGCAATCAATAATTATCTTCACAACAAGTCCCAACAAGGGAGAACAATAATGATTCACCTGTAATATATCTCAAAATATCATTTTCCAATGACTCACGGTCATACTAGACGCCAGTGTATGGATGCTCGTCACCACAGTCCATACACCGCACTCGATCACATAACACATAACACATAATCCTATTCCCTCAAGCTAGGATAGAACAAACACTTACCTCGAATGCTTATGAACAATTCAATCCGTGGAAATGTCTTTTCTTTCAATTTGGCTCCAATCCAACCGTATCTATACACAATTGATTTAATATCATCAATTCTACTCCACAAACTAATTCTTAATACCAAATACAACTTTTACAACATTCTGCCATGAATAGTGAATTTCAACCCCCGGCCCACATGGTCGGAATTCGGGGTTAGGACCAAAATCCGGTTACCCATTCCCCCACGAGTTCATATATATAATTTGTTTCAAAATCGGACCTCAATTCGAGGTCCAATTTCCCAATTTATGAAAACCCCTATTTTCTAACAAAAACAAGAATTCTACCATGAAAATCATTGATTTCTTATGAAAAACATGTTTAATGATGTTAGGAATTGAAAGAATTAAGTAAAAAGTGACTTACAATCGTTTTGATGAAGAAGAAATCCTTGAAGAATCGCAAATGGGTGTTTTGGTTTTGTAAAATGTGAAGAAATGACCGAAATTCGTGTTTTTCAGGTCTCTGTGTTCGCATTTGCGAACATGGGTTCGCAATTGCGAACCCCGACCAATTTCTGGAGTTTGAAAAATAAGCTAAGGCTGGGAAGTTCGCATTTGCGAACATTTGTTCGCATTTGCGAACATTTGTTCGCATTTGCGAACAGTTCGCATTTGCGAACTAATGTTCGCATTTGCGAACACATGCTGTATAGGCAGTGTTCGCATTTGCGAACAATGGTTAGCATTTGCGAACCAAGGCAGTGTTGGGGAATGTTCGCATTTGCGAACTTTTGTTCGCATTTGCGATCATAGGCTGGCACTGGGGACCTTCGCAAATGCGAACAATTGTTCGCATTTGCGAACATAGGCTGGCACTGGGGACCTTCGCATTTGCGATGAATGTTCGCATTTGCGAGCCCGTCCCCCTTCGCAATTGCGAGAAAACTTCGCAATTGCGAAGCCAACAGCTGGGTGAAAAACCAGCAGTTCAAAAATTCAGAGTTTCATCCAACGGCCTATCAAATCTTTACCCGAGCCCCCCGGGCTCCAAACCAAACATGTACACAACCTCAAAAAACACATTATGGACTTGTTCGTGCGATCATATCGCCAATATCACTTCGTTTTAATCAAATCGAGCCTCAAACTCATGATTTTCATACTTTTGATTTTCAAAACTTCTTAACTTGGAACTCAAGGTCCAAAACATCTCAAACGGCATCCAAATGTCACCAAACTTTACAGAAATCACATATATAATATTTAAGACTTGTACCGGGCGTCGGAACCAAAATACGAGCCCGATACCAAGGTCAATTAATTTATTTCCTTTAATAATTGCATCAAAAACAATTTCACATAAAAATTCATAACTTGGGCTCTAGGCCTCAGAATTCGACTCCGGACACATGTCCAAGTCCCATATTTTCCTACGGACCTCCCGGGACCATCCAATCTCGGTCCGGATCCGTTTACCAAAAATGTTGACCGAAGTCAACCATATCAATATTAATATCATTTTTATCCAAATTTCTCATAGAATTCATATTTTCTATCACAAAATCTTTCCGGCTACATGCTCGGATCGTGCACGTAAATCGAGGCAACATAGAATGAGGTTTTCGAGGCCTCAGAAGCTCGAAATGATTAATTAAATAAGTGATGACCCTTTGGGTCGTCACAATCTCCACCTCTAAAACAACCGTTCCTCCTCAAACAGACAAAAGAAAGAAGTACCTAAGTCCAAAAATAGATGAGGATAACGGCTCCTCATATCAGACTCGAATTCCCATGTCGATGCCTCGGGGGCCTGACCTCTCCACTAAACACGAACACAGGGAAACCTTGAATCTCAACTAACGATCCTACCGGTCTAGAATGGCTTCCGGCTCCTCCTCGAAAGATAGATCATTGTCCAATTGGACAGTACTGAAGTCTAACACATGTGTGGGATCGTCGTGGTATCTCCGAAGCATAGATACATGAAAAACTCGATGCACGGCTGATAAGCTAGGCGGCAAAGCTAATCTGTAAGCCACCCCTCCCACTCTGTCTAGAATCTCAAATGGGCCAATATACCTAGGGCCGAGCTTGCCCTTCTTCCCAAACCTCATCACGCCCTTCATAGGCGACACTCGGAGCAATACTCGTTCACCAACCATGAAATCTACATCTCGAACCTTACGATCCGCATAAGTCTTTTGCCTAGACTGAGCTGAACGCAATCTCTCCTGAATAGTCTTGACCTTATCTAAGGCCTCCTGAACTAAGTCTGTACCCAACAACCGAGCCTCTCCCGGTTCAAACCATCCAACCGGTGATCGACATCGCCTACCATACAACGCCTCATACGGGGCCATCTGGATGCTAGATTGGTAACTATTATTGTAGGCGAACTCTGCTAATGGCAGAAACTGGTCCCACGAGCCTCCGAAATCAATAACACAGGCTCGAAGCATGTCCTCAAGAATCTGAATAGTCCTCTCTGACTGGCCATCCGTCTGAGGATGAAATGCTGTACTCAACTGAACCTGAGTGCCTAACTCCCGCTGGACCGCTCTCCAGAACCGCGAGGTAAACTGCGTTCCCCGATCAGAGATAATAGATACTGGCACTCCATGGAGACGAACAATCTCCCTAATGTAAACCTCCGCTAACCTCTCCGACGAGTAGGAGACAGACATTGGAATAAAGTGTGCCGACTTGGTCAACCTATCAACAATGACCCAAATAGTATCAAATTTCCTCCGAGTCAAAGGAAGTCCAGTAATGAAGTCCATTATGATCCGCTCCCATTTCCACTCGGGAATTTCAATCCTCCGGAATACACCACCAGGTCTCCGGTGCTCATATTTCACCTGCTGACAATTTAGATACCGAGCGACATACGCAACGATATCTTTCTTCATTCTGCGCCACCAATAGTGTTGCCGTAAGTCCTGGTACATCTTCGCGGCGCCTGGGTGAATAGAATACCGCGAACTGTGGGCCTCTGCTAAGATCAACTCTCGAATCCCTTCGACATTGGGTACACAAACTCGACCCCGCAATTTCAATACCCCATCATCATCTAGGTTTACCTGTGTGGCACCTCCCCGTTGTACTGTATCTCTCAACTCACGCAAATGAGGATCATCAAATTGCCTCTCACGGATACGCTCTAATAAAGAAGAACGAGCGACCGTGCAGGCTAGCACTCTGCTAGGCTCAGAAATGTCTAATCTCACGAACCGGTTGGCTAAGGCCTGGACATCTAGAGCTAATGGTCTCTGACTGACCGGAATGTATGCAAGACTACCCATGCTGGCATACTTTCTACTCAAAGCATCGGCCACCACATTGGCCTTACCTGGGTGATATAAGATAGTAACATCATAGTCTTTTAACAACTCTAACCATCTCCGCTGTCGTAGATTCAACTCCTTCTGTTTGAACAAGTACTGTAGGCTTTTGTGATCAGTGTACACCTCACATGTCACACCATATAGATAATGCCTCCAGATCTTTAAGGCATGAACCACTGCTGCTAACTCAAGATCATGAACTGGATAATTCTTCTCATGTATCTTTAACTGTCTCGAAGCATAAGCGATAACCTTACCATCCTGCATCAATACCGCTCCAAGCCCTGTACGAGATGCGTCACAATAAACTGTATAAGGCCCTGTACCTGTAGGTAGTACCAACACTGGTGCGGTGGTCAAGGCTGTCTTGAGCTTCTGAAAGCTCGCCTCACACTCCTCTGACCACTGGAACTGGACACCCTTCTGGGTCAACCTGGTCATCGGGGCTGCAATAGAAGAAAACCCCTCTACAAATCGACGGTAGTAACCTGCCAATCCCAAGAAACTCCGGATCTCAGTCACTGAAGCTGGTCGAGGCCAATTCTGGACTGCCTCAATCTTCTTTGGTTCCACTTGAATACCTTCCACTGATACAACGTGACCCAGAAATGCTACCGAACTCAACCAGAACTCACATTTCGAAAATTTGGCATATAGCCGATTATCCTTCAGAGTCTGCAAAGTCACTCTGAGATGTTGCGCATGCTCCTCATGACTGCAGGAGTATGTCAATATGGAAACAATGAAGACTACAACGAACAAGTCTAAATAAGGCACGAACACCTCATGCGTATGCACATATCCATGACTCTGAAGTCTGGCCATAAGAGTTGTTCTTAAATTACAACATCGTCAATTAACCCCGTTATCAAATACCTTATTCTACAAATTCCACTTTACTCAGAATGAGGTATGGAGACCTCGTGATAATTTTTTTTGAATTAATGAGTCATATTTATACACACCTGGGTGCTCGTCTCAAAGGCTAAGTTCAACGGTTTCAAAATAGAAATGGCTAAATATGAATAGAAACTATATAAGAATTGTCAAATAGTCCTAACGGGCATGATTCTTATTTACAAATGCAATACGAAAATATTAATTTCATAAAAGAAGAATTTTTAAACACATAAACTCTTACTACCAGGACCCAGTCCTCATATGATATCCACCGCAGCTTGAAGCTCGGCTTAGAAATATTTCACATTATGCCAAAAATTGGAGGATCTCATCCTCAACTCTGAATCACGGTGCTTGCACATCATATCATCTGAAATTTTTCATTTCCTTTCTTTCTTCCTTTCAATAATTGTCCGTCAAAGATAATCACGACATAAAATAAGCCCTCATACTGATAGGGAGCACAATTAACGATTAAAATTAGTTATCCCGAAAATTATATCAAAACCCACTGTAATAAGTAATATAAAGTCACTCTTAGCCTCATGGATATTTTAGTGACTAACACCTAATAATAGGGATGTCTATCCTCATGTAATATCTCAACGCGAGTATTTCCCTAAGTAGATTTGATGATTACGATGCTCGCTCATGAATGGAGCATGTTAAAAGGACTCGCCTAAATTTTCTTTCAAAAACCAAATCAAATTAAGGGAAAATTATTCTGTCTATAACAATCTGAATTATACGTGTGATGACCACATTTGGTGTAGTGACCTCCCTCATATCATAAAAATTATATCAATGGTCGGGTCTCCACCTCTAGGATTTTCACCTCCACCTCTAACATCATAACCTCTACATCTGGCTGGCCAGGTAGGATAATTATTAACTGCAATGGAGCGTGTAGCCTGAGTGCTTTCCTAGAATTGTATTTTCTCCAATATTCCACATTCACAGCAATTCCTTTAAGGATCAGTTAACTTATTGCTCATGGCAATATAAATTCGGACACAGTCATTGTGACCTGGTACAACCGTTCAGATCGCACATACTACATATTGCAGAGAATCTCGGGGGTGACGTCTTCAGAACATTCTCTTAAAATAGAGTTTAGTAGATAGCGTTGCATTGGCCGGTTTGCCCTCTTCGTAGGCTTGTCACAAACATCGACGGCCAATTTCCTCTTTTGCTATGTTGGCTTAACACCGCTGAGCTACCCCATTTACTTATATACTCTTCGTCATTCTCTGGGGGCGATTCTTACCCCATGAAACGAACCAACCTTAAATATGTATAAATTATTTGGAGGACCTTTCCATACCATATATATACATTCCAATAACTCACCATATTTGTCCTTCACAACTCCAACACATCGACCGGACGTCTAGGTCCGTTGAAACCCAACACGATTTATTGGATGATCTCCTGATATAATTGCATCTTCCGTTGGGACCATAACTGGTGTAGTAAATACATTATCTTCCCACTACTTCTGTTTGCCCTCCATAGCACAGTGAAATGAACCCCCTCGCATTCGTCTATTCCCACGTTCTGTAATTCCTCATAACAGCGGTCAAGCACGATCCCGTGGGTTCTCAAAAGATGCACCGCTGAAGGTGGTAGGGAAGAGTTTGGTGAAACCTATCCGACCTCCGTAAAACTTTTGAAGGCATAGTTGATCTATCACCAACCTGTGCCATTGTTCGGCTGAAGAAGCGGTACGTGACTTCGCCATTCGTGGGAAGACAAGAGTAGAAATTCAATTTAACATTTGAAGAATGAATTCGCATGATAAGAAAGAACAAATGAGAGACTTTTCCTAACTCAATAGACTCTGGAGGACAAGTACAGGACGTCTCCGTACCTACCTCTCAAACTCCACTAAGCTTGTTCGTGAGTGGTGAGACCTATGTAACCTAGAGCTCTGATACCAACTTGTCACGACCCGGATTTTCCCCCAATATCGGGATCGTGATGGCGCCTACTCGTGGTAGCTAGGCAAGCCACTGTATTCGTACTATCCTGTTTTTAACATAATTTTAATTAAATAAATGCGGAATACTTTATCGAAATGGAAATAATAAATCACACGGTAAAAATCATACTGAAATCCTCTACCCAAGACTTGGAGTCACCAACTCACGAACTACTATCGAATACTACACATAAAAGTCTGAAAGAAATATATAACATAATTCTGTTTGTCTCGGAACAAAGAGACTACAGCTAATAACATAAATAAAGAAAGAGACGCCGGGCCTGCGGACGTCTGCAAGCTACCTCGGTCTCAAATGTGATCAACTCCCACGCAATCTATTTACCGCTGCTGCTGCTCCTGATCGTAACTTGGACCTGTGCAAAAACGCACAGAAGTGTAGCATCAGCACAACCGACCCCATGTGCCGGTAAGTGCCTGGCCTATCCCGGCGAAGTAGTGACAAGCCTAGGACCAGACACTCACATAAACCTGTGCAATTCAATATATATATGTGTACCACAAAATAACAAGAAATAATCAAGTAATAACACAATAAGAAATATCTTAAAGAATTCAACAATTAACCACAGTTAATAATTTCACAAAGAAAACAAAGTATAATGTAAACACGAATTATATCACTTCAAGAAATAGCAAGCAATTGCACGGCAACACCCTTCGTGCTTTTACTCTCATCCTCACCAAATAAACAAATAAAGTACACGGCATCACCCTTCGTGCTTTTACTCTCATCCTCACATCCATAGTACGGCATGATCCTTCGTACATGGTTCAATAACAGGGCACGGCATGATCCTTCGTGCATAATCAATAAATAAACATGGCACGGCATTAACCTTCGTGCATAAATAAATAAACATGGCACGGCATCACCCTTCGTGCATTATCACTCTTCCTCACCCAAATAACAATCACGGTTAAGGGCAGAGAAAGAAACAACAATTCATAAATCGTCCCATCAAGGGCAATCAATAATTATCTTCACAACAAGTCCCAACAAGGGAGAACAATAACGATTCACCTGTAATATATCTCAAAATATCATTTTCCAACGACTCACGGTCATACTAGACGCCAGTGTATGGATGCTCGTCACCACACCCCATACACCGCACTCGATCACATAACACATAACACATAATCCTATTCCCTCAAGCTAGGATAGAACAAACACTTACCTCGAATGCTTATGAACAATTCAATCCGTGGAAATGTCTTTTCTTTCAATTTGGCTCCAATCCAACCGTATCTATACACAATTGATTTAATATCATCAATTCTACTCCACAAACTAATTCTTAATACCAAATACAACTTTTACAACATTCTGCCATGAATAGTGAATTTCAACCCCGGGCCCACATGGTCGGAATTCGGGGTTAGGACCAAAATCCGGTTACCCATTCCCCAACGAGTTCATATATATAATTTGTTTCAAAATCGGACCTCAATTCGAGGTCCAATTCCCCAATTTATGAAAAACCCTATTTTCTAACAAAAACAAGAATTCTACCATGAAAATCATTGATTTCTTATGAAAAACATGTTTAATGATGTTAGGAATTGAAAGAATTAAGTAAAAAGTGACTTACAATCGTTCTGATGAAGAAGAAATCCTTGAAGAATCGCAAATGGGTGTTTTGGTTTTGTAAAATGTGAAGAAATGACTGAAATTCGTGTTTTTCAGGTCTCTGTGTTCGCATTTGCGAACATGGGTTCGCAATTGCAAACCCCGACCAATTTCTGGAGTTTGAAAAATAAGCTAAGGGTGGGAAGTTCGCATTTGCGAACATTTGTTCGCATTTGCGAACAGTTCGCATTTGCGAACTAATGTTCGCATTTGCGAACACATGCTGTATAGGGTTGTTCGCATTTGCGAACAATGGTTCGCATTTGCGAACCAAGGCAAGTGTTGGGGAATGTTCGCATTTGCGAACTTTTGTTCGCATTGCTGCACTGCGGACCTTCGCAAATGCGAACAATTGTTCGCATTTGCGAACAAGGCCGGGCCAAAGGGGCTTCGCATTTGCGATGAATGTTCGCATTTGCGAGCCTGTCCCCCTTCGCAATTGCGAGAAAACTTCGCAATTGCGAGAAAACTTCGCAATTGCGAAGCCAACAGCTGGGTGAAAAACCAGCAGTTCAAAAATTCAGAGTTTCATCCAACGGACTATCAAATCTTTACCCGAGCCCCCCGGGCTCCAAACCAAACATGTACACAACCTCAAAAAACACATTATGGACTTGTTCGTGCGATCATATCGCCAATATCACTTCGTTTTAATCAAATCGAGCCTCAAACTCATGATTTTCATACTTTTGATTTTCAAAACTTCTTAACTTGGAACTCAAGGTCCAAAACATCTCAAACGGCATCCAAATGTCACCAAACTTTACAGAAAATCACATATATAATATTTAAGACTTGTACCGGGCGTCGGAACCAAAATACGAGCCCGATACCAAGGTCAATTAATTTATTTCCTTTAATAATTGCATCAAAACAATTTCACATAAAAATTCATAACTTGGGCTCTAGGCCTCAGAATTCGACTCCGGACACATGTCCAAGTCCCATATTTTCCTACGGACCTCCCGGGACCATCCAATCTCGGTCCGGATCCGTTTACCAAAAATGTTGACCGAAGTCAACCATATCAATATTAATATCATTTTTATCCAAATTTCTCATAGAATTCATATTTTCTATCACAAAATCTTTCCAGCTACATGCTCGGATCATGCACGTAAATCGAGGCAACATTGAATGAGGTTTTCAAGGCCTCAGAAGCTCGAAATGATTAATTAAATAAGTGATGACCCTTTGGGTCGTCACACACACCGCGCTCGAACCAACCAACTGGAGATCTACACCATCTCCTATATAAAGCCTCATACGCCGCCATCTGAATACTGGATTGGTAGCTGTTGTTATAAGCAAACTCTGCATACGGCAAGTAATCAGCCAAAAAACCAATGAAATCAATAACACATACGTACAACATATCCTCCAAGATCTGAATGGTACGCTCAGACCGTCTGTCCGTCTGAGGATGTAATGCAGTACTCAACTTAACCTATGAGCCCAACTTACGCTAAAATCTCCTCCAGAACTGTAAAGTAAACTTAGTACCTCTGTCTGATATATTAGAAACTGGAACTCCATGCAATCTCACAATCTCACTAATGAATATCTCTGCTAACCACTCTGAGGAGTATGTAGTACACACAGGAAAGAAGTGAGCTAACTTGGTCAGCCTATCCACAATCACCCAAACTGAATCAAACTTCCTTGTTGTCCGAGGGAGACCACTAACAAAGTCCATAGTAATACTTTCCCACTTCCACTCAAGAATATCAATACACTAAAACACGCCACCGGGCCTCTAATGCTCATACTTGACCTGCTGACAGTTGAGGAACCATGCTACATGACTCACAATATCCTTCTTCATCTTTCTCCACCAGTAATGCTGTCTCAAATCCTGATACATCTTCGCAGCACCTAGATAGATATGATACCGCGAGCTATTGGCCTCCTCTAATATCAACTCATGAATGCCATCAACATTGGGCACACAAATCCGGCCCTGCATCCTCAACACACCATCACTATCAATAGTAACATCCCTGACATCATCATGCTAAATTCTATCCTTAAGGACAAGCAAGTGTGGATCATCATACTGGCGCTCACGAATGCGATCATATAAGGAAGAGACTGAGAAACAACGCAAGCCAACACCCTTCTGGGCTCTGAAATATCCAACCTTACTAGCCGATTGGCCAACGCATGAACATCATATGCAAAGGGTCTCTCCTCAACTGGAATATACGCCAAGCTGCCCATACTAACCGTCTTTCACCTAAAAGCATCGGCCAGTACATTTGCCTTCCATGGATGATATATAATAGTAATGTCATAATCCTTGAGCAAATCACTGCCACCTCCGCAGCCTCAAATTGAGATCCTTCTGGTTGAACAAGTGCTGGAGACTTTGATGATTAGTATACACCTCACAGAACACGCCGTACAAATAGTGCCTCCAAATCTTCAAGGCATGAACTATGGCAGCTAACTCCAAATTATGAACGGGGTAGTTCTTTTCATGAGGCTTCAACTGACGAGAAACATAAGCAATAACTCTACCCTCCTACATCAATTAGCAACCTATCCCCACTCTCAAGTCATCACAATATACGGTATATGAACTTGAAGCTGATGGCAGGACTAGCACTAGAGTTGTGGTCAAAGCTGTCTTGAGCTTCTGAAAGCTCTCCTCACACTCATCCGAGCACATGAATGGTGCACCCTTCTGCGACAATCTGGTCAAAGAAAACGCAATGGATGAAAATCCCTGAAGAAACCAGCGATAATACCCTGCCAAACAAAGGAAACTCTGGATCTCCTTAGCCGAGGACGGTCTAGGCCAACTCTGCACCGCCTCTATCTTCTTCGGGTCAACCTGATTACCATCACAAGACACCACATGACCTAGAAAAGCTACAGACTCAAGCCAAAACTCGCACTTGGAGAACTTTGCCTACAGCTTCTCCTCCCTCAACCTCTGCAACACAACTCTCAAACGCTGAGCATGCTCCTCCTAGCTACGAGAGTACACCAGGATGTCATCAACAAACACAATCATGAAGGAATCCAGATACGGCCGGAACACACTATTCATTAAGTGCATGAATGCGGCTGGGGTATTGGTCAGCCTAAAAGACATCACAAGAACTCATAGTGCCCATATCTCGTCCTGAATGTTGTCTTCATAATATCAGAATCTCTAATCTTCCGCTGGTGATAACCTGAATGAAGATCAATCTTCGAGTACACCCTCGCTCCTTGGAGCTGATCAAATAAACCATCAATGCGCGGTAGAGGATACTTGTTCTTCACTGTTACCTTGTGCAGCTATCTATAGTCAATACATATCCTCATTGAGCCATCTTTCTTCTTATCAAACAACACTGGTGCACCCCACAGTGACACACTAGGGTGAATGAATCTCTTATCCAAAAGCTCTTGAAGTGGTTCTTTCAATTCCTTCAAGTCAGCTTGTGCCATACAATAAGGAGGAATAGAAATGGGCTGAGTTCCCGGCACCAAATCAATACAAAAATCGATATCCCTGTCCGGCGGCATGCCCGGCAGGTCTGATGGGAACACATTTGGAAAGTCCCTCACAACAGGATCAAAATCAATACCGGGAGTCTCAGCTCCCACATCCCTCGCAAATGCTAAATATGATAAACACCCTTTTTCAACCATTCTCTAAGCTTTTAAGAAGGAAATCACCCAGCTGGGGACATAATCAGTCAAACCCTGCCACTCAATTTGAGGAATACCAGGAATAGCCAATGTAACTGTCTTGGCATGACGGTCCAAAATAGCATGGCACGGGGATAGCCAATCCATACCCAAAATCACATCAAAATCTACCATACCCAGCAATAGTAAATCAACTCGGGTCTCCAGACCCCCCAATAGAAACAATACAGGATCATAGACTTGATCCACAACAATCGTATCACCCACTAGGGTGGATACATGAACAGGCAAGGCAAGACTACCATGGGTCGTACCCAAATGATGTGAAAAATAAGAAGACATGTACGGACATATGTAGACCCGGGATCAAACAAAACAGAAGCATCTCTTTGACACACTGAAATAGTACATGTGATCACTGAATATGAAGCAATAACATCTCTCCTATCCGGAAGTGAATAGAGATATGCCTGACCACCACTCGATCGGTCCTCACTCCTTAGGCGGCCTCTAGAAGACTGACCTATACCCCTACTAGCCCGGGATGGTGCTGAAGTAGATGGAGCTGAAGAAGAGGGATGATCCCTCTACTGAGACCTACCCCTGCGAAGTTAAGGACAATGCCTCCTAATGTGGCCAAAGTCGCCACACTCAAAACAACTACCTGGCGCTGGAGAAGGGAACTGAAGGGATCCCCTCACCATAGATGAACCCTGTGCTAAAGAAGAAGGTGCTGAACTCTAAGCTGGGAGGGCGCTGAGTGAAGACTGGCCCCACCAAAAACCCTAATGGCCACGGCCAGAAGAAGCTCCACTATGCTCTGGGCAACATGACCGAGGAGGTCTAGATGAACGACCTCTGCCCTGATGAAACTGGCCCTTGGATGGAGCACCACTATAGTTGCCCGAACCTCGAGGCCTCTTAGCCTCCCTCTCCTCTCACTCACAGCGAAGATCCGCCTCAATATGGCGCGCCATAGCCACAACCTCCTTAAATGACATTGCCACTACTCTCTCCCTGGTTATCAAGATACGAATAGAATAGTTGAGGCCATCTATGAACCTCATGATCCTCTCCCGATCTGTCGGGATCATCCATATAGCATGTATGGCCAACTGAGTATACCTCAACTCATACTGAGTCACTATCACATCACCCTACACTAGCCACTTGAACTGGCGGTGCAGCTCCTCTCTGTGGGACTGCAGCACATACTTCTCTAAAAAGAGAGTGAAAAGCTACTACCAAGTAAAGGGTGTTGCCCATGTAGGCCTACGCCTCTCAAACTCTTCCTACCAAATGAATGTTGGTCCTGGAAACTAGAATGTCGTAAAAGAAACCCCACTAGACTCAAGAACCCCTGTTGTGCGCAACATCCTCTGGCACTTGTCCAAGAATCCCTATGCATACTCGCCCTCAGTATAATTGAATGTAGGCGGCTGAAGTCTGCCAAATCTCTCTAACCGACACTGCTCGTCGTCAGGCATGACTAGAACAACACACCCTTGGGCTAGTGCAACTAGCGCAATTGGAACAGCTGGTGCAACTACCTGAGCTGGGACTGCCTCTGGCATCTGAAGTCCTTGCACAACCTGCTCTCTGGTCTGCGAGCTGCGGGGGTTTGATTACCACCCCCGGTCTGAGATGTCATTGCTATAGTAGTAGTTAAAACTAGCTGAGCCAACCCAGTGCAATCGGATAATATATGAGCCAATGCCTCCTAAAGGCCAGGAATAACAATAGGCACTGTCGGTGCTTGAGCGGGTGCTACTGGAGTGTAAGGCCCCGTAAAAATTTTGTGCATAAAACCTAGTAGCTGTGGTGTCATGGTCCGAATAATGTGTTAGCTTGCGAGCCGCGGTTCGGACCCTTGGTAGTGATTTAAGTTTCAAAAATGTAGAGAATTAATTTTTCCGAAAATGTCAAATATGCGGTCAAGAATGCGACCGCAAACCTGACATGCGGACCGCATTCTTGCCGCAAAACGTTCCAGAGAGTTGCCCAAAATCGTGTCATCGATATGCGATCGCATGTCAAATCTGCGGTGCACTTTGCGACCGCAGATCAAGCATGCGGACCGCATTCTGGCCGCATTCCTTAACAGAACCTGTGTAAAATTTGGAGCAATTCTGCGGTCACTATGCGGACCACATGTTGATTCTGCGGTCGCATAGTGCACCGCATAATTGACCCCGGCCCAGATTTGTGTAACATTTTGACCCGATCTCTTCTTTAATATAACACACTTCTTCTTCATTTTATCATATCATCTTACAAAAATTAGAGAGAGAAGAGAGGGTTTTTAGAGAGAGAAATCTTTCATCTTCAAAGATTGTTCCAACCATCTTAATTCCAAGGGATCTTAGGGCAAGGATTCAACTTCCCCAATCTTTTCAAGGTAAAAACCCTAACTATTTTCTTTGTTTTTCAGTTTTAATTGGGTAAAGAGAGGTTTGCATATAATAGCTTTTAAAAATAGAATTTTTACACTCATGCATGATTATTGAACTTGATTTTTAGTAAAAAAGAAGTGAGTAGAAGTAAGAGTCTTCAAGAACAAGGTTGGCAAGAGTAAGATAGCGTGGGTAAGCATAAAGTAGGAAGTTAACGGAAGAAAACTCATCACCAGGTATGTATGGCTAATTTTGATTCTTGTAAAATCGCCCAAATGTGTGCGAATTGTTTTGGTATGTGTCAAATTGAGAAATTTTACGTAATTCTTTGATTTCCTTATTGAGCATTTGATTGATGTTGAACTACGTGTGGTGTGGTATGAAATATGAATTGAAAGATAAAAAGGTAATCGAGATTGGTAAAGAATTGGGAACAACCATTGTGATGGCATATTTGGCTTATTGTGGAAGGAATTTGAAACACCTTAATTGTGGTAAATTGTTGAACATGATTATGTGGGCATTTTCGATTTTGGAATACTTGTAACTTGGTTTTGATATTGGCTTGAGAAGAAATTGAGAACATGAACCAATGTGTAAGTTGCTTATTTGAACTTGTTGAAATTGTGTGTAGTACCTTATCTCCTGTTTGAAATTGTTGTGTTTTCAACTGTAAGGCGGGGTCGTGTTGCGCGCCGCAACGTGGGGAAATAAGGTGTGGGTTGGGGTGATAAGGGTGGCCGAGGTAATAAGGGTGGTCGGGGCAATAAGGATGGAAAGCGATCGAAATCGCTATTGAAAAATTGATACAAAAATCAATAATGTGAAATTGTGAAAGGAGACAGCAGGAGAGTTTGCAACCTGTGGGGCACCGATTGCCCCTTTGTTTGACTACTTGTGCTTTACGTGATTGATTGGTTATTGTTAAATTGGTTGATCGTAGAAAGTGCTTTGTGTGAGAATTATTTGAAATGAGGAAAATGTGGAAACATGTTTGGCTGGCTTAATTAATTGTTGATGTAATTTAATGGCTTGAGTTTACTTGGGACAAAGTTTGTCCATACATACCAGTACAATTCAAGTGTACTGACGTCCCTTTTGCCGGGGGCGCTACATTCGTGTCATGATTGTAGGTGGATCGGTAGCAGGCACTTCAGCTCATCGGCAGTAGTATCCTTCTCCTTCCACTGCCCGTTTTGGTGAGCCCCTTTCTTCCTCGGGGCCTTGTGTGGTTCATGCCACTCGGTTTAGATTTCATTTTGGTTTTGTAAGGTATAGCCGGAGCCTTGTTACCGGCAAGTATTGTATTTCCCCTTTTGTATCCTAGAGGCTCCATAGACATGTAAACTGTGGGATTGTGGCCTATGTATATGTATGGGGCGTTGTAAATATAAATTATGAACTTGTTAGTGAATCAATCACATGGTTATGTTTATGCATTATGAAATCAGTCATTATTGGTAAAATATTTGGTTAATGAGAAACAATCAACACAGGGTTAACGCGTGGGAATGAAAGGCACCCAGGTCCGCTTGACTGGGGCAACCCGGTCAGGCGCCGGTCATGTCCCTCGATTTGGGGCGTGACAAACTTGGTATTAGAGCCTATGGTTTTTTTAAAGTGTCCTAAGATGTCTCGGAGCCGTGTCTAGTAGTGCCCTTCTTATAGGTGTGTTGTCGACCACATCATATAAGTAGGGGGCTACACGGGCATTTAGGAATTTACCTACTTCTTTGATAATCTATATCGTGCGGTAAAGTGCAATGTGGAGATATCCGTGTCTAATTCGTGCCTTGTTCCCAAATTTTCAGAATATGGCACCTAAGAAGAAGGCTAGACTCGGCCTTAGGGCCAATGCCGACCCAAGTGCAACTGTTAATCATCTACCCGATGCCGTGGGAGAAAATGACCCACCAGTCCCGAATTTGCCTGACCCATCCGTTCAAAACCCAAGTGTCCCTATCCCAGCTGCGGCAGAGGATGCCACCATTCCTCCTGCCAGTGTTCCTGACTCAAATACAGTTCCCGCTTCGGGCTTTGGTATCTCTAATGAAGATCTTAGGGGAGCCATCCATATGTTAACACAGCTAGTGGCCGCCCAGGCCCAGAGATCCCATGATGCCCCTGCATCCTCCAGCGGACAGGGAGATTCCTTTGGCTCCAGAGTCCATCAATTCTTGCGATTGGCCCCTCCGGAATTTTTAGGTACCGATCCAGAGGCTGACCCACAGGAATTCCTTGATGAGATATACAAGACCCTCAGAGTGATGAAGGCTACAGATATAGAGGGGGTAGAGTTGGCCTCTTACAGGCTGAACGGAGCGGCACGTTCATGGTTCGAAATGTGGGAGGATTCCCGTGAGGAAGGGAGCCCTCCGGCCAGATGGGATGAGTTCGTAGATGCATTTATGGACCACTTCTTGCCTGCCGAGGTGATGGCAGCCCGCGCCACGGAGTTCGAGGTCCTCAAGCAGGGCAGTATGAGTGTTTGGGAGTATCACATGGAGTTCGTAAGGTTGTCCTAGTATGCTCCTCATTTAGTGTCGACCATGGATGCCCGGGTTCGACGGTTTGTTCAGCGCCTTAGCCCTTTGGTGGTGAATGAGGCCGCCACAGCAGCTTTGCACTCAGACATGAACTATGGGAGGATTGTGGGGTTTGCTCAGGCCACAGAGGCCAGGAAATTGAAGATTCGTGCAGCAGAAAGAGAAAGTAGCAACAGGGCCCGGTCAATGGGTCGTTCAGGGAGATCACTTCCAGGGAGGGGGTCCTCAGGGCCATCCCAATCATATGCTCAGTCCTCCGCGAGTGCACCGCCATCCGTGCACAATCATCAGCAGGGCAGCTACTCGAGACCTGGTTCGGACAGCAGGAGGTCTCGTCAGTCTGGTCATCCTGGGGTGAGATCCCAGCAGCAGGGGAGACCTACATGCCCCAAGTGTGGGAGATTTCATACGGAAACTTGCTACCTTGACCTTCCAGTGTGCTTCGGGTGCGGGGTGAGAGGTCACATTCGGCGGGACTGCCGTGCACCCCGTCAGGGTATAGGTAGGGGATCTGCTCAGTCATCCGGTTCTTCAGCTGCTACATCATCAGCGCGTACTCCAGCAGCAGCAGGGCGTGGTGCAGCTAGGGGTGGAGCTCATGGTAGGGGTGGACCTAGCCGATTCTATGCATTGAGTGACCGCCGGAATGCCGAGGCTTCTCCAGATGTTGTTACAGGTATCCTGTCTGTTCAAACTATTGATTGCTATGCCCTTATTGATCCAGGGTCCTCCTTGTCTTATGTTACTCCATTCATTGCTTCAAGCTTTGGGATAGAACCCGAACAGCTTCATGAGTCGTTCTCTGTGTCGACTCCTATTGGTGATTCTATTACAGCCTCACGAGTCTATAGGAATTGTGTTGTTACGGTGGGTGGTCGTGATACCACAGCCGATCTTATCGAGCTTGGGATGGTAGATTTTGATGTAATTATGGGGATGGATTGGCTTTATTCGTGCTTTGCCAAACTTGACTGTCGAACGAGAGTTATGAGGCTCGAGTTCCCTAACGAGCCACTCATTGAATGGAGAGGAAATGGTGTGGTGCCAAGGGGTAGGTTTATTTCCTACCTTAAGGCTTCGAAGATGATTAAGAAGGGTGTATCTATCACCTGGTTCGGGTAACGGACACCACCTCAGAGGTGCCTACCCTCGAGTCCGTGCCAGTTGTGAATGAATTTCCTGAAGTGTTTCCAGATGAGCTTCCAGGCATCCCGCCGGATAGGGAGATTGATTTCGGAATTGATGTATTGCCGGATACTCAGCCAATATCCATTCCACCTTACAGAATGGCGCCAGCAGAGTTAAGGGAGTTAAAGGAGCAGCTGAGGGATTTATTAGAGAAAGGGTTCATACGACCGAGTGTGTCGCCATGGGGTGCTCCGATTCTCTTTGTCAGAAAGAAGGATGGGTCACTTCGAATATGTATTGATTATCGGCAGCTTAACAAAGTCACCATTAAGAATAAATATCCATTGCCTCGAGTGGATGATCCGTTTGACCAATTGCAGGGAGCGAGGTTCTTCTCAAAGATTGATTTACGGTCCGGGTACCACCAGTTGAAAATCAGGGAGCAGGATATTCCTAAAACCGCCTTCAGAACTCGTTATGGTCACTTTGAGTTTTTGGTTATGTCTTTTGGGCTAACCAACGCCCCAACAACTTTCATGGACCTTATGAATCGGGTTTTCAAGCCATTCCTAGATTCCTTTGTGATTGTATTCATTGACGATATTCTCATCTACTCTCGGAGCAGGGAAGATCATGCCGTTCACCTCAGAGCAGCATTGCAGACCCTTCTTCAGCATCAATTGTATGCCAAGTTCTCAAAATGTGAGTTTTGGTTGGAGTCCGTAGCTTTTCTAGGGCATGTTATTTCCAGTGAGGGAATTATGGTGGATCCTCGGAAGATTGCGGCAGTGAAAGATTGGCCTAGACCCATGACCCCGACAGAGATTCGCAGATTTTTGGGTCTGACAGGGTACTATCGGAGGTTCGTAGAGGGATTCTCAACCCTCGCCTCCCCATTGACTAAATTGACGCAGAAAGCAGTTAAGTTCCAGTGGTCCGAAGCATGTGAGAAAAGTTTCCAAGAACTGAAGTCAAGATTGACCTCGGCACCAGTATTGGCCTTGCCAGAAGGCACAGAGGGATTTGTAGTCTATTGTGATGCCTCCAGAGTCGGTTTGGGATGTGTATTGATGCAGCACGGAAAGGTTATAGCTTATGCTTCCAGACAACTCAAGAACCATGAGAAGAATTATCCGACGCATGATTTGGAACTTGCAGCTGTTGTGTTTGCCTTGAAAATATGGCGACACTATCTTTATGGGGTTCATGTAGATGTGTTTTCGGACCACAAGAGCCTCCAGTATTTGTTCAAGCAGAAAGAGCTGAATCTGAGACAAGCGGCGGTGGTTAGAACTACTCAAGGACTATGATATGGACATATTGTACCATCCAGGGAAGGCAAATGTGGTAGCTGACGCTCTTAGTCGGAAATCCATGGGTAGTTTGGCTCATTTGGGTGTGGATCGGAGACCCCTGGCTCGAGAGGTCTACCAATTAGCCAGCTTGGGGGTTCGTATTTCGGCGTCAGACGAGGGGGATATCTTGGTGCATAATGGAGCAGAATCATCATTGGTCGCGGAAATCAAGGAAAAACAGTTCATGGATCCAGCATTGGTTCGGGTGAAGGAAGCAGTCATGAATGACAAGACCTCAGCATTTGTACTCAGCAGCGAAGATAGTGTATTACGGTGTCAAGATAGGCTATGTGTTCCGGATGTGGACGAGCTTCGGGAAAGAGTGATGGCAGAGGCTCATACTTCCGGGTATTCTGTGCACCCTGGTTCAACGAAAATGTATCACGATCTCAAGGAGATTTATTGGTGGAACGGTATGAAAAGGGATGTGGCAAGCTTTGTAGCTAAATGTCCGAACTATCAACAAGTGAAGGCCGAGCATCAACGGCCCGGTGGATTAACTCAGCTTATAGAAATACCAAGGTGGAAATGGGAGATGATCAATATGGATTTCGTGGTGGGGTTACCTCGCACTCGGCGTAAGTTCGATTCAGTATGGGTGATAGTAGATCGACTCACCAAATCAGCTCACTTCCTGCCTGTCAAGTCCACTGATACCGCGGAGCAATATGCAAGATTGTACATCAAAGAGATAGTAAGGCTTCATGACACTCCACTTTCTATCATCTCAGATCGCGGGGCTCAGTTCACCGCTAACTTTTGGAAGAAGTTTCAGCAAGGTTTGGGAACTCAGGTGAATCTCAGCACAGCTTTCCATCCACAGACCGATGGACAGGCCGAGCGGACCATTCAGACGCTTGAAGATATGTTGCGGGCTTGTGTCTTAGATTTTAAAGGTAATTGGGATGAACACTTGCCACTGATAGAATTTGCTTACAATAACAACTATCATGCTAGCATTCAAATGGCCCCGTTTGAGGCATTGTACGGGAGAAGATGTAGATCGCCAATCGGGTGGTTTGAGGTAGGTGAAGCGGAATTGCTAGGGCCAGATATGGTGTACGAAGCTATGGAAAAGGTCAAGGTTATTTAGGAGAGAATGAAAACAGCACAGAGTCGTCAAAAGTCCTATGCAGACGTTCGTCGAAGGGATTTGGAGTTTCAAGTCGATGATTGGGTGTTCTTGAGGGTATCTCCTACGAAGGGAGTCATGCGATTCGGAAAGAAAGGGAAATTGCGTCCTAGGTATGTCGGGCCATATCGGATCGTTCAAAGGATTGGTCAAGTTGCTTATAGGCTAGAGTTGCCTCCTGAGATGTCATCGGTGCATCCGGTATTCCATGTGTCCATGTTGAAGAAAGTGATTGGAGATCCATCCACCATCATGCCAGTCGAAGCTATAGAGGTTAATGAAAATTTGTCATATGAAGAAGTTCCAGTTGCCATTCTTGATAGGCAAGTCCGTAAGTTGAGAAATAAGGAAGTTGCCTCTGTTAAAGTATTGTGGCGAAGTCAACAAGTTGAGGAGGCCACATGGGAAGCGGAAAAAGAGATGAAGGAAAAGTACCCCCATTTGTTCGATTAAGCCTAGAAGAAATTAGGTGACCCTCCTACTCCTAGTAACTGGTCATCTTGCCTATGTTGTTTCCCTCTTAGTATTAGTAAAGTCTCCTTCATTTTGTAATGAGTTAAATGTGTTGTTACCTTGGGTCACTTGAACCGTTCTTGATAAATGAAAGCCTTATAAAGATTTACGTATTTAATAAACAACTAATAGTAAGTGTAGATTGGTAATGGTTTGTTAAGTGTACATGGTGTGTTAAAATGGTTAAATAAGGTAAGAATTCATTGAATTTACTAGTTTATGTGCAATTGTAACAATGTGATAGAATATGTGCATTCGTTGAGGTAAGAAAGTGTATACCAGTTGTGAAAAGTGTTGTAGTTGTATATTGTTGTTTGGTAATGTGTTTCGGGGCCCTCTGACAGTGGATATGTCCATAATACAAAGGAAACTCCGGCGAAATTTTTCTAAAATATAAGAGTTAGTCAAAATTTTGATGGTTGCATATCATGTCTTTCAAAACCAACTCATTTATTTCAAAATCCTCATTCGAGGACGAATGATCTTAAGTGGGGGAGGATGTAAGGCCCCGTAAAATTTTTTGTGCATAAAACCTAGTAGCTGTGGTGTCATGGTCCGAATAATGTGTTAGGAATGCGTAGAATTCTTCGTGGTGAGCTTGCGCTATGGTAGTGATTTAAGTTTCAAAAATGTAGAGAATTAATTTTTCCGAAAAATGTCAAATATGCGGTCAAGAATGCGACCGCAAACCTGACATGCGGACCGCATTCTTGCCGCAAAACGTTCCGAACTCGTTATGGTCACTTCGAGTCTTTGGTCATGTGCGATCGCATGTCAAATCTGCGGTGCACTTTGTGACCGCAGATCAAGCATGCGGAACGCATTCTGGCCGCATTCCTTAATAGAACATGTGTAAAATTTGGGGCAATTCTGCGGTCACTATGCGGACCGCATGTTGATTCTGCGGTCGCATAGTGCACCGCATAATTGACCCCGGCCCAGATTTTTGTAACATTTTGACCCGATCTCTTCTTTAATATAACACACTTCTTCTTCATTTTATCATATCATCTTACCAAAATTAGAGAGAGAAGAGAGGGTTTTTAGAGAGAGAAATCTTTCATCTTCAAAGATTGTTCCAACCATCTTAATTCCAAGGGATCTTAGGGCAAGGATTCAACTTCCCCAATCTTTTCAAGGTAAAAACCCTAACTATTTTCTTTGTTTTTCAGTTTTAATTGGGTAAAGAGAGGTTTGCATATAATAGCTTTTAAAAATAGAATTTTTACACTCATGCATGATTATTGAACTTGATTTTTAGTAAAAAGAAGTGAGTAGAAGTAAGAGTCTTCAAGAACAAGGTTGGCAAGAGTAAGATAGCGTGGGTAAGCATAAAGTAGGAAGTTAACGGAAGAAAACTCATCACCAGGTATGTATGGCTAATTTTGATTCTTGTAAAATCGCCCAAACGTGTGCGAATTGTTTTGGCATGTGTCAAATTGAGAAATTTTACGTAATTCTTTGATTTCCTTGTTGAGCATTTGATTGATGTTGAACTACGTGTGGTGTGGTATGAAATATGAATTGAAAGATAAAAAGGTAATCGAGATTGGTAAAGAATTGGGAACAACCATTGTGATGGCATATTTGGCTTATTGTGGAAGGAATTTGAAACACCTTAATTGTGGTAAATTGTTGAACATGATTATGTGGGCATTTTCGATTTTGGAATACTTGTAACTTGGTTTTGATATTGGCTTGAGAAGAAATTGAGAACATGAACCAATGTGTAAGTTGCTTATTTGAACTTGTTGAAATTGTGTGTAGTACCTTATCTGCTGTTTGAAATTGTTGTGTTTTCAACTGTAAGGCGGGGTCGTGTTGCGCGCCGCAACATGGGGAAATAAGGTGTGGGTTGGGGTGATAAGGGTGGCCGAGGTAATAAGGGTGGTCAGGGGCAATAAGGATGGAAAGCGATCGAAATCGCTATTGAAAATTGATACAAAAATCAATAATGTGAAATTGTGAAAGGAGACAACAGGAGAGTTTGCAACCTGTGGGGCACTGATTGCCCCTTTGTTTGACTACTTGTGCTTTACGTGATTGATTGGTTATTGTTAAATTGGTTGATCGTAGAAAGTGCTTTGTGTGAGAATTATTTGAAATGAGGAAAATGTGGAAACATGTTTGGCTGGCTTAATTAATTGTTGATGTAATTTAATGGCTTGAGTTTACTTGGGACAAAGTTTGTCCATACATACCAGTACAATTTAAGTGTACTGACGTCCCTTTTGCCGGGGCGCTACATTCGTGTCATGATTGTAGGTGGATCAGTAGCAGGCACTTCAGCTCATCGGCAGTAGTATCCTTCTCCTTCCACTGCCCGTTTTGGTGAGCCCATTTCTTCCTCGGGGCCTTGTGTGGTTCATGCCACTCGGTTTAGATTTCATTTTGGTTTTGTAAGGTATAGCCGGAGCCTTGTTACCGGCAAGTATTGTATTCCCCTTTTTGTATCCTAGAGGCTCTGTAGACATGTAAACTGTGGGATTGTGGCCTATGTATATGTATGGGGCGTTGTAAAATTATGAACTTGTTAGTGAATCAATCACATGGTTATGTTTATGCATTATGAAATCGGTCATTATTGGTAAAATATTTGGTTAATGAGAAACAATCAACACAGGGTTAACGCGTGGGAATGAAAGGCACCCAGGTCCGCTTGACTGGGGCAACCCGGTCAGGCACCGGTCATGTCCCTCGATTTGGGGCGTGACATGGAGCCTCAACCACTGGGGGTTGATCCTGAATAGCAGCAACAGGTGGGTCTACTGGCACTTCACCTGCTGCTCTACCACGACCACAACCACAGCCGCGACCACGGCCTCTAACTGGTGGCAATGGTGGTCATCCACCTCGTCCTCTAGCACGAGTCCTCGCCACCTGCGAGAGAATAGAATACAGAATTTCAGTTCTCAGAACAACAAAACCGCACGATAGAGTTCAAGAATGTAAAGTGTTTTCTACCGATCTTCGTTACAGCCTCCAGAGGATAAATACAGACGTCTTCGTACCGATCCGCGAGACACTGCTAACCTGCTCAAGACTCATGAGGCCTAGTAACCTAGGCTTTGATACCAACTTGTCACGACCCCAAAACCCGATAGTGATGGTGCCCAACATATTGCTAGGCCATCCTGACCAATATCACACGATACCCGAGCTACCAACTCTCATTTTACTTCAAAAGCATTAACAATGATAAGAAAAATATGATATTTACCATAAATTGCAAAAATATACCAAAGATAGCATAATACTTCGCACATGATCTGGGGTCATAAGTCAAGAGCCTCTACCAAGAGTAAAATAATGATACTTAATACATAATGTATCTGACAAATATGGAAAAATCTAAAGAAAATGGATAGAAAGGAAAGCCGGGCCCTGCGGATATCAAGCAGCTACCTCGACAATCCGTATGTGATCTCTGAAGTAGCTGAAGAGTCAACCCGGCTGTGATATACGTGGATCTTCACACAAGGTACAGGGAGTAGAGTGAGTACTTCCAACTCAGTGGCAATGAGCACGGATAAAGACATTGAAGGTAAAAATACCCAATAGACCACACAGTAAAGCTATACATTACCTCTTTTATCGTTTTAACAATATAAGTCTCAGAGAAAAAACAATAACAGCTAAAGCACTACAATAAATAAGTCTAAATGCAGTGCAGATGCATGAACATGACCGCTACGGCACATAGCCCGATCCATTTGGGTACCCCCGCTCACTATGAGGGTTCAGACTCCGGAAGGGATCCTACATCCCAAGCGCAATATCAGTGACATGCTGCGGCGTGCAGCGCGATCCACTATCAGTCCAGCTACATGCAATGCAAGCCTCACAGGCACAATAAATTATCATTTTGAAATCATTTTTAACAGTAATAATAGATATCATTGTTCAGAAATACCAGAGTTTGAAAACCCATTTTAGACATTGTTTAGCTCAGGACTGATATCATGATAACATGCCATAATCCTAGAAGCAATAATAACAATCCTCACGGGATCCAAATAACTGGCTCACATCCCAAATATATCCACAACCATCCAAGTAGGAGGTTTACTAGCTCATTTATAGCTAACAACACATTATAATACTACACAGTCAGACTAAGCCATAGTCGCCAATCACAACCGACCCCCGCTCTAACAGTAGACTATGTGCCTCGCCTCAATACAGCGTCACATAGTGATATACCGGGGTCTCAAACCCTCAGGTCATCATCCACACCTATTACTCACCTCGAACCGGCTCAAAAACTACTATGCAATGACTTTGCCATGACAATCAACCTCCACGGGTGCCGAATCTGATCAAAACCAATAGGAATACATCAAAATAGGCTAAAGGAACATAACCCAATCGAAATAACTCGAAATACACCCAAAAACATAAAGTTCCCAAAACCCAAGCCCCGGGACCGCTTCTAAAAAAATATGAAATTTATATTTTTAGAATCCTTGTCTTGCCACGAGTCTATACATATAAAATTTATCAAAATTGGAGTCCATTTGCACCTTCAAATCATCAATCTACTATTTTCTTAGGCTTCAAGCAAAAACCTCATTTTACACTTTGATTCCTCCAATTTTTAGTGATATAGATGAAGATTATAGGATAAAATCACGTAATTAGTCTATAAAACTTACCTCCAATTGATAACTAGGTTAAAATCTCTTAATCCCTCATTCACTAGCTTTAAAACTTGCCCAAAAATGGTGGAATTATGAAACCCTCGCGTCTGAAATTTCATTTAACTGATTCTGTCCGTCATGTAATTACACTATTCACACCATACCTGCGATCGCATAGAACAGATTTTCCACCCCTCCAAAATGTCTTATGTGATCACACTCAATACCATGCGATCGCATAGAACAAACTCCTCACCTAGGACCCCTGGCCAATTACCCTATGCAAACGCATAGCCTACTCTACGATCGCAGAGCACAAGGTTCCTCACCTATGCGATCGGATACACCTGACCGCGATCGCATAGAACAAAAATAGAGCCTTCCTAATACCTCTTATGCGATCGCAATACACCCACTGCGATCGCATTGAACAATTACCCCAACACATGAAAACAGAAATCTGATCTATTTTTCATTACAAAATGGTCCGTTTGCCCACCAAAATCACTCCCGAGACCCCCGGGACCTCAACCAAAACAACCAACCTACATCAATACACAATACAAACTTGTTCCAATCATCAAAACACATCTTTAAACTCAAAAATCATCAAATCAAGGCGGATTCAAGCCTAAGTTTCAACTAAAAATTTTGAAACCTATATTCCATCGAAAACCCGACCAAATGATGTCCGAATGACCTGAAAATTTGTTGACATAACCAAAATCACCTAACGAAGCTATTGCAACTATCAAATTTCCATTCAGACTCCCGGATCAAAATTTCACCTATTCACCAGATTCCACCAAAATTCCAACTTCGCCAATTCAAGCCTATTTCTACACCGGACCTCCAAATTCAATTCCGATCACTCCCTTAAGTCACAAATTACCTCTCGAAACTAACCGAACCATTGGAATTCACATCCGAGACTTGTATCCACATAGTCAACTTCAAGTTGACTTTTCTGAAACAAGCTTCATTCTAAGAGGCTATATGCCTTATTTTCAACCAGAATCAATCCAAATTCATCTGATAGACTCTAATATAGATATAGAAACATAGAAAAACATAATAAGGGGAAAACGGGGCGGTAACTCTCGTGATAATGGACCGGGTTATCACAATTTGTTAGTTTTGGTGGTCCTTATAGTTTGAACAATTAATTTGTCTGGGCTCATTGAGTATTTGGTACTGATATGGTGGGATCGGATTGCAGACCACAACAAGTGAAATAAAAGTGGATTGATATGGTGGAATAAAGGTAAATTTGTACTGATACGGTCGAATAGGGTGGCACGCTACAACAGGTGAAATAAGGGTAGATTGATATAGTGAAATAAGAGTGAAATGTGATACTTATATTATAATATGGTAGGTTCTGGTTGCGCACTGCAATATTTATTTATTTTGATTGTTGATATTGTACGATGAAATAAGAGAGGATTGTGTTGAACAGTGGATCGGGTTGTATGCTGCAACAACTTATGTGTTTCTATTTTCTTAAGTTGTATTGGTTTTGATATCTTCATTTGAAACTCTAAGGATTGGTAATTTTAAACATCACTGGCATAATTATTGAGGCTGTAGCTATTATCATCAGTTGATTGTCCTATTTTATCTGTATTTCATTTTTTGTCTTTATAACGTATTGCATATAGATTGTAGTGTAAGTGACCTTCCTTATCGTCGTCACTACTTCATCGAGGTTAGGCTCGGCCGTTACAGAGTATAAGGGTTCGGTTGTACTCATACTACACTCTTAAGTTCTTGTGCATATTTTTAAGTCGGTCCCTGTGGCGATTATTAGCGTGCTTGGATTAGACAACTTGTGGAGACTTGAGGTACAACTGCTTAGCACCCGCAACACCTGAAGTCCACTTCCCTTTTTATTTTGATATGAAATATCTTTTCACGCATATTTATGTTATTTCAGACCGTTGTTTGTACTATTCTAGTAGCTCTTACACTTGTGATACTGGGTCCAGGAATGTATTAAACGTTTGGTTGTTTTAGATTTCACATTATTACTTTGGATTATTGTAGTGGTTTGAGTTTTTTTTTCAAGAAGAGAAGGGTCGATATAGTGTGTGTCCAAAAGACTAGGTGGGTAGGGTCATGTGATGACCCTGCCCGTCGTCACGTGAGTTACCGCCCTGTATCTCCCATATTGTGTTGCTCCATGTTTCAATATCAGTATTTGCGTTGATTGGGTAGAATGAGATTGGTTTTAGTTGGAAATAAGGCACTTAGCCTCTTAGAAGGACGCTTGTTTTGGAAAAGTCAACCAGAAGTTGACTATATTGTTAGAGGACTCAGATGTGAATATCGGTGATTCAATTAGCTTTGGGGGTTGATTTGTGACTTAGGAGTGCGATCATAATTGATTTGGAGGTCCAGTGTTGAACTTGAATTGGCAAAATTTGAATTTCGGTGAATTTTGGTTGGTAGGTGAGATTTTGATCAAAGGGTCATAATGGAATTTTGAGAGTTGCTACAGCTCCGTTAGGTGATTTTGGATATGTGTGCAAAATTTTAGGTCATTCTGACGTTATTTGGCCTGGTTTTTGATCGAACGTGGGTTTCGGAAGAATTTGATAAACTTAGGCTAGAATCCACGGTTAATTGATGATTTTTGTGTTTTTGACGTGTTTTGATGATTAGAACAAGTTCGTATGATATTTTATGGTATGTTGGCATTTTTGGTTGAGGCCCCGAGGGTCTCGAGGTGATTTCGGGTGATCTAACGGGAGAATTTCAGACTTGGCAAGTTGCAGAAATTTCAACAGTAGTGCAATCATAATTTTGCCTTTGCATTCTCTTAGGTCAAGTCGCGATCGTGTAGTGGTGAGTTTTTGGCCTTCACGTTTGCGTTGCATGGGCCATGTTCACGTAGGCATGAGGTTATTGGTCAACGCGTTCGCACGTGGGATCCCCCGTTCGTGTAGAAGGAGTTTGGGGGGGGGGGGCTGGTCAATGCTCTTCTCATTCGCGATCAGGGGTACACGTTCGCGTAGAAGGGCCAGATTGTGCATCTCGTTCACAGGATGGGATCCGCATTCGCAAATAGTAAAGTGGCCCAGTGGAATTTTTGGCCATCGCGAACGTGAGAGGCCATCGCGTTTGCGTACAAAGAAATGCCTGTTTAGAAAGGGTTTTTATTAAACATTTCATCCGCGACCCATTTGATATTTCCTCCATTTTTGAACCACCTCAAGAGCTTTTTGGTAGAGTTTGAAGGGGATTTTTATGGGAAGTGATTGGAGGTAAGTCTCATGACTCAGAAACACCATTTTATTAAAAATTCAACCTTTAATTCTTAGAAATTTGGGTAAAAAATAGAGGAACTAGGGCTTGGTTTTTGGAATGTCAATTTTGAATTTGAGTGAGCATTTGGACTCCGATTTTGATGAATTTTATATGTACGGAATCGTGGCCAGACGAGGAATCCGGTGATGTATAGTTCTTAATTTTTTGAGAAGTGTGCCCGGGGCTCAGGTTTTGCCATCTTCATATTTTTGGGTGTTTTTTGAGTTCTTTCAATTAGGTTATGTCCTATTAGCTTATTATAACTTATTCCTTGTGGTTTTGGTCAGATTATACACACGAGGAGGTTAATTTGTAAGGGAAGCGCAAGGCAAGATTTCGGCCGGCTTGAGGTAAGTAATGGTTATAAATGATGTATTGAGGGTTTGAAATCCCGTTTTACATTATGTAGTGTTATATTCAGATGAGATACGCATTGTGTGATGAGCTTGGTGATGTTACTGCTGGGGTTTCGGACTCGGTCCATCCCGACTGATGACCCTACTGTACCTTTTCCTGAGACTGAGTTAACATTAGTATATTTTGGGCTAGTTTCCAAGTTTGGGGCCTTGTGCCGATCTGTAGAACCCTTAGGGGGAATTTTGAGCTAGTTGACCTCACTTTACCTGTTGAAATCATACTCTCAGTCATATTCTTAACTATAGTACATAATATGAACTGGTCTTAGCAATTTGCACTCTAAATGAGGAATACCTGGGGCTGGAAACCCTATCTTAGCTGAGTAGGCCCGAGAGGCCAAGTCTATAATGATTGAGAGAGGTCAAGGACCCCATAGTGAGGGTATTTGATATACACCGAATTGGACTGCCTGCCGTAATAGTATATTATGTGGATCAGACTGCATGCACAGTAGTATATTATTGAACAGACTGCACGCCACAGTGATATAGTATATGGATCGGACTGCACGTTGTAGTATTATAGTGCTTGGGCTGTAGGAGCCCCTCCGGAGTCTGCACACCCCCAGTGAGCACAATTCACTATTATTATTGGACTGAGCTGCACGCCGCCACATACGTATTATGTACGGGTCGGGGTGCGCGCCGCAGTAGTGTTGGTAAATTGCTGGACTTTGAGAGATTTTCACTTGTTTTCCCTGCTTAGCTATTATTTACTCCCTTTACCATTGGTTATAGAACTGTGTAGTGTTCTTAAGAGATTTTATATTTTCAGTTATTATTTATTGCTATTACTCATTGAGTCGGAGCACTCACTTTACTCCATGCACTTTGCGTGCAGATACAGGGATCCTGGAGGCATAGCTGAGTTTGTTGTTGCTGCCTAGTTCATTTATCGGAGTCATCGAGGTAGCTGCCCGGCGCCCGTATGACCCAATTTCTCCTTTTGTCTTTCTTGGTTTTTCTATATCTAGACTTTCATATGTATAGGATATTGCTTTTATCTAGAGGCTCTAACTCATGACGCTAGATCTGATAGGAGATGTATTGATATTATTGTGGTTTCCGTACTATTTTTGTTATTATCACAGATCGAAATTTTGCTTAACTGATGTTTTAAATTCAAATAACTGATAAGGAGCTTTGTATTTTGGGTTGAGAGTATTCGAATGGTCGGGCTTGCCTAACAAGGTGTTGGGCCCCATCACGACCGAGGTTTGGGTCATGACAGGTCGAGGGTGAAGGATGAGGACAGGTATAAACTTTAGTACTTAGGAGCCTAGAGAGGTAACAGTATAGTGGGTATCAGGGTGGATAGGGAACTTAGAGAGTCTGTGGTTGAGGTTAGATGAGTGAATGATATATTGATGGTTATTAAGTTGGTGGTTGGAGAGTACACCCTAAACGTCGTTAGCGCCTATATGCCGCTTGCGAGCCTAGATGAGGAGGTTAAATGATGCTTTTGGGAGGGGTTAGATAAGATTGTGTGCTAGGTTACACCTCCTGAGAAGCTATTTATAAGAGGGTATTTCAATGGTCATATTGGGGCATCCGCGGGTGGCTATGCTAAGGTGAATGGAAGCTTTGGTTTTGGGGAGAAGAACGGAAGAAGTACCTCGTTGTTGGATTTCATTAAGGCTTTTGGGTTGGTGATTACGAATTCTAGCTTTCCTAAGAGGAAAGGGCATTTGGTTACTTTTCAAAATGCGGTAGCAAAGACTTAGATTGACTATCTACTCCTCAAAAGGTGTGAGAGCGACGTGTGCAAGGAATGTAAGGTGATTTTGAGTGAGACACTCGCGTCGTGGCATAGATTCTCGTTGTTAGATGTTGGTATTAGGATAAAGAGAAGGAAAATAATAGCTCGGGGAAAACCAAGAATTAGGTGGGGAGCCTTGACCAAGGATAAAGCGCAAGAGTTGGAATGTCCGTTATTGGCTATGTGAGCTTGGAGGAGTAGTGGGGATGCGAATACTATGTGGTCAGCGACAATAGGCTGTATAAGAGAGTGTGCAAGAGGGTGTTAGGGGTCTCTACCTGTGTCTCTGGTGGGCGCATACGAGACTGGTGGTGGAATGTAGTCCAAGGTAAAGTGGAAACGTAGAACACGTCATACTTGAAGTTAGTCGGGAGTATAGGTGAGGAAGAGAGGCGAGCATTCATGAAGCGATATAAGGAAGCTAAACTATTGATCACAGAGTCTAAGACTGCGACTTACAAGTTTATGTACGAGGAACTGGGGGAAAAAGATGGGGAGAAGAAGTTATTCCGGCTGGCCTAGTTGAGAGAGGGGAAGGCTCGAGATCTGAACCAAGTAAGATACATTAAGGATGAGGATGGTAGAGAACTAGTGGAAGATGCCCAGATTAAGAGGAAACCACAGACTTACTTTCATAAACTTCTGAATAAAAAATGGCTCGTGATATTGTGCTAAGCGAGTTGGAGCATTCCAAGAGTCACGGTGACTTCGGACACTGTAGGTTTATCGAGGTCGAGGAGGTCGTGAGAGCTATGCGTAAGATGCGTAGGGGAAGAGCGATCGGGATAGACGAGATTCCAGTAGAATTTTTGAAGTGTGTAGGGAGAGCAGGTGTGTAGTAGTTGAATGGGTTGTTTGATGTTATTTTTAAGGTGAATAAGATGTCATATGAGTGGAGGTGGCATACGGGGGTTCCATTGTATAAGAAAAAAGGTGTTATCAAGAGTTGTAACAACTATAGGGGCATCAAATTACTAAGCCATACCATAAAAGTATATGAGAGGGTGGTTAAAGCGAGGGTGAGGATAACGATGTCTGTATTTGACAACAAGTTCGGGTTCCTGTCGGGTTGTTTCACCACAGCAGCTACACACCTTGCTAGTAAGTTGACGAAACTGTACCGAGAGAGTGAAGGATTTGCACATGGTGTTTATTGACCTAGAGAAAGCGTATGACAAGGTTCCTAGAGAAGTTATCTAGAGATGCTTGGAGGCAAAAGGTGTGTCGGTTCCTTATATTATGCAAATTAAGGACATGTATGATGGGGATAAAACACGGGTTAAGACAGTAGGAGGCGACTTTGAGCATTTTTTGGTTGAAATGGGGTCACACCAAGGCTCTGTGCTCAGTCCGCCCTTATTCTCCCAGGTGATGGATGCGATAACAAACCATATTCAAGGGGAGGTGCCATGGTGCATGCTTTTTGTCGATGACATAGTTCTTATTGAGGAGTCATGAGTCGCTGCTAACAAGAGATTAGAAGTCTGGAGAAAGGCTCTTCAGTCTAAGGGTTTCAAGCTAAGCAGAATGAAAACGGAATACTTCGAGTGTAAGTTCAGAGTTGAGCTGGGGGAAGTGGACGTGGATGCGAGGCTTTAATCACAAGTTATCCCAAGTGCAGGCAACTTCAAGTACCTTGGTTCGATTATCCACAGGGAGGGGAGATCGACAAGGATGTCACATACCGTATTGGGGTAGGATGGATTAAGTGGAGGTTAGCATATGGAGTCTTGTATGAAAAGAGAGTGCCAACGATACTTAAAGGTAAGTTCTATAAAGCGGTGGTTAGATCAGCCATGATGTATGGGGCTGAGTGTTGGCATGTTAAGAACTCACTAATCCAAAAGATGAACGTAGCGGAAATGAGGATGTTGAGGTGGATGTGCGGGCACACTAGGATGGAGAAGATTAGAAATGATGATATTCGAGAGAAGGTGAACGTTCCTCCCATTACTGACAAGATGTGGGAAGCGAGGCTTAGATGGTTCGGGAAAGTACGGAGGATAAGCCTAGATGCTCCAGTGAGGAGGTGTGAGCGGATGGTTGTGGAAAGCACGAGAAGAGGTAGAGGATGGCCTAAGAAGTATTGAGGATAGGTGATCAGGCATGATATGTAGAGGCTTCAGATTTTCGAGGACATGACATTTGATAGGATGTTGTAGAGGTCGAGTATTGCTATTGTAGGCTAGGAGGTAGTTGAGTTTTACGTTAATTTATAACTTTGTGAGCCTAGTATGGTAGGGTTTTATCTAAGATAGCCAGGGGCAATGCCGTGTCTTACTATTTTCTCTTTTCGACTCAGGATCCATTTACTAGCCATCGTTTTTACTTTGCACTTTTCTGCATTTTATGTTCCTATGTTTCCTATGATCTTCGTGGTGAATCTAATATTCTATGCTTTTGTTTTTCTATTATCTTGAGTAGAGGGTCTTTCAGAAACAACCTCTCTACCCCTTCGGGGTAGGGGTAAGGTCTGCATACACACTACCTTCCCCAGACTCCACTTGTAGGATTTTACTAGGTGATAATTGTTCTGGTTATTGTTGTTGTTTCAGTTCTTTGTCATTAGGTAATATTAAATTATTAAAAATTGATAAAAAATTCTAATGTTGTCTTGCCTAACAAGTGAAATGGTAGGCGACATCATGGTCTCGATGGTGAGAATTTCCAAGCGTGAAAGTTTAGTTGTAAGAACATAAATATTAAACGCAACAAGTTAAATTTTGGATTTCATGGATAAAATAAATTATGGATCTGCCTTTGATCCCATTTAATATTGTACATTTAAAATTTAATTCTCTTTCTAGCTAATTAAATACTCTTCATTCTTTGTTTTTGCACCATTTTTAAAATCTTTTTAGCATATTGTATAAGAATAATTTGAAAAAATGCAAAACAATGGAAAAGAGTGTAGAATCATAACATGTATCAACTATAACCAAGACGAAAAATATGCTTTTGTTGAAACTCGAACTCAAGACCTACAATAACTAAACATACTCTTTAATCAACTAAGCTATGAAAGCATGTCGCCCTTTTGTTTCAGTTCAAAACGATTAATCTCTTGTTTCGTGGATTTGCTATAAAATTCAAATATAACTATGGATGGTAACTATACTGAAAATATAGCTACAAATATTGTATAAATATTTGATGTGTCGAGTAATTTTCCCTGATCAAACAAGAAATACAAAACCTCTCTTCACTTGGGTACTCAATAAAAATGGTAACAAACTTGTTACACATTAAAATTTATTGACAATGTAAATACAAATTTTACGCTATCAGTGCAAAAAAATCAGAACTTCTTAGACTCCCATCATGTGCTAAAACAATCGTTTAAAAGTAGTATTTTATACTCCATCAGGTCCATATAAACTAGATAAAAGTTTGACAAAAACATAGAATCAAGAAAACTTAGATAAGATTTGCTTATTTTAATTTCAAGAATCTTTGCAGAAGAAATGAATTGTGTATATATTTATATGGGCAGCCCGGGGCACAAAGCATCTCGTGTTCACGCAGGGTCCGGAAAAGAAACGCACCCCAAGGGGGTGTGATATTGCCAGTCTACCCTGATGCAAGTATAAATGACTAATTCCACGGTTGGAACCTGGGACCTATAGGTCACACAGAGACTCGTTGCTCCAAGTCTCCCCCCTTCCTATATATATATATATATATATATATATATATATATATATATATATATATATTTAATCATAAAAGGGCATAGACTATATATCATCCCATTCAAAAGGTAGAAATGCAATTCATGGCAAAGACAACGCATCAAAATAATAAACCAATATACAACAGCAACTACGCCTCAACCCCAAGCAAGTTGAGGCCGACTATATAAATCCTAAGTGTCCATATCACTCCAATAATAAAAGAATAAACCAATATAAATACGACTATGAGGAGGGTTTAAGAGAAATGATGTATTCGTCTATTCATACATACATAGCAAAATAGCAACAGTTGACTTACAAAGCAGACATGCAATATACAACAGCAACTATGTCTCAATCCCAACCAAGTTGAGATAAGCTATATGAATCCTAACTGAACTTGTCACTCCAATAATAAAAGAACAAACAGATATAAATCATAAATATACAGAGGACAATTAAATAAAAGTACGAGGAGGATTTACGAGAAATGATGTATTTGTATATTCATACATAGTAAAGCGCGCAACACGTACTCGAACTTACAAAGTAGACAGGCAAATTAAGCCAGATTATGCAGCTTCACTTGATAATAACTCAAGTTCAGCCCACCAGAGAGGAGAAAGCCTTGGAACTGCAGCATTTGGTGATACATCAATTGCCTCCCTTAATTTTGCAATGGCTTCTTCTATAGTTGGTCTTTTCCTTGGATCTTCTTGTATGCATTGTTCAATTACTTCACAAATAACCATAAGCTCATTATTCTTGAAAGACTTCAATGTTGGATCCACCAATGAGATGATATTCTGCTTATCATGAAGATATTTCGCCGCCTAAAACAAAGCAACAGTTACGATGTTTATGAATTGTATAAGAAGAAAGTATGACAAATCTCGTGCTAGCCAGAGGCGAATCTAGGATCTGTTGTTAGCGGATTCAGAATGAGCCTAATTTATGTGTGTGCTCCCATACACACACAAGCATATATAAAGCTTTTTGCATATATACTTATGGATCGAGATGAAAGCAATAGATTCAAATGAACCATCTGAACCTGATCTTAAATCCTCCTCTGGCTCTAGCCGAAGGCGGACGTAGAGAATCGCATCCGGTTCATCTAACCCAGTACTTTCAATGTGGAGTATAAATTTATGTGTAAACATTCATTAAAATTGCAACGGATGGTAGTTTGAACCCATAATATTAAAAATATATTAGGTTCAAGGTGAAAAATCTCAAAGGTTGAACTCATACAATCCTAGATCCACCTTCGTGTCTAGTGGAAACAAGAATTGTAGCCTAGGGAACATAGTCAAGAACTAAGGTGTCCTTTGGTAAGCGGGATAAGATGAGATAAGGTAAGGGGTTCAATATACAACATGTTTGATTGATGGTACAAATTTATTCCAGGATAAATTTATATCATCAACCAAACATGGTATAAATTTAATCTTAGACTTAATACTGGATATCCCACCTTATCCCATCAAACTTGGGATCTGTTTATCCCACCACTCAAGTGGGATAATTTAGTCCAACGATTATAACCCTCCGGAATTATTTAATCCACGTACCAAACGACCCGTAAGAGAATAAGGGAAGCATATTATGATATAGAATAGATGGAAATTTACCCAGTTCAGAAGTGACTCCTTTTCTTCTGAATAAGGCGATTTTCCAGAAATAATTTCTAGTAAAAGAATTCCAAAACTATAGATATTCATTTCAGGATCAGCAAGCGGCGGCAGCTCAGAGTTCTCAAAATCATCAGTAGAGGACTTTGACTTGGCTGTTAGTTCTGACCAGAAATCAGTTTCTGTAATCTGTAAAACGAAAAATTACGGATTTACTTCCACATTGTATACAATACAAGTGTTCCAAAATCCAAACTTTTGGTAGATATAGTTTCTTGATGACATATTGAGGGATATATACACATATGAAAGCAGACCTTAGCAGCATAATCGTCGGTCAAAAATATGGCCTTTGAATTCAAGTTGGAATGTGGCACGGGCGGGTTCAAATCATGCATGTACTGAAGGCAATACGCTGTACCCATGATCGTCCTCATTCTTGCCGACCAGTCAAGATGATCGGCTTCTTCAACTGGAACAGCAAAAAATTTTAGTTTGCATATTGGCCGATTAAACTGAAACATGAATTCCTAGAATGTTTAATTACCATGAAGATGCTCGAAAAGAGTTCCATTCGGAGCATACTCAAAGACCATCATCCGAGTGAAAGGTTCATCCTCCTCGCAATATCCAATTAGATTAACAAAATTCTTGTGGTTCACTCTAGAAAATGTATCGATCTATTCAGGTAAAACAATAAGAAATATCTATGAGTTTTATAATTGACTAAGTAAAGTGTGAGACTGAAAAAGATTTCAGGGATTGTATATTTGTGAAAGAAAAGCAAGATTTACTTTCTTCCTGAAGGCTGTTTCTGAGTGGACGGACCAATCTTTGACAGAACTTATTGTAGTTGAGATAACGGCGATCTCCACTCCACTGGATAGTGTTCCTTTGTGTACTATATATGAATCACCGCTTGTAATAATGTTGCTAAAATCCTCGCATGCTGTTTCGAGCTCGGACCTGTTTAGTTTTGGTACCCCTACATGTTTCCACAACCAAGATAATTACAATGGAAAACAAATAGCACACAGTAAAATGAAGGATTTCACCTCCCTATGGTTGTAGAAAAGAAAGATATAGTGAAAAAGGGTATATAAAAACGCCATGCAAAGAATATTTGTCCGCCAATTCCTTGTAAGAAAAAAAATATCAGGACTTCGCTTTATTTGATTAAACATGTTATGAGGATTGAGTAATGGGACTATATCAACCAGCGAGAAAGGTTGTTAACGCTTCAACTAGTATGAGGGTGGGGACAATAATCATGTTCGGTACGAGAACAAAGTTCCACATTGGTACCTGAAAAGATCGGAAGCCTTCATATAAGGTATAAGGATTTCTTAATGGTGTGAGACCTTTTAAGTAAACCATGTGGGGCGTTGCCCAAAGCGGACAATATTATACCATGTTGATAGTATTTTCGGGCTAATCAAGCCCAACATCTGATATTAGAGCCCAAGTTTGGCTACATGGGTATGGCGATGGCTGAGTGAAGGAGTGGGGCTCGTTTATCCAAAGCGGACAATATATGTTAAGAGTATCTTAGGCTGTTTTAGCCCAACAAATCAGAACTTAGCAGTATGAATACTTGACACAATTTGATCTAAATACCTGTAACAAATGCTTTTTGCAGCTGTCCACTCAATCCAGTTTTCCAAGGACCAATTGTTCTAGCTGCTCTGCTTCGGCAGATTAAGAACACAGATACGGCAAGAATGAGCAAAAATACACCACCTAAAATCCCAACTACATACTTCCAAGGACTTTCAGATTTTTCGGCAGGTGGAGCTTGACTATTAGTTGGCTGTTTAGTAGCAGTTGGCTGTTTAAATGCACTCATAGGCTGTCCCTCGGGATTTAATCTGTCTTGAGATTCATGTTGTGGAGGTGAGAGAGGTAAGTTTGTAGGAGTTGTTCCATCGGTATTTGGCACTGCGCGAAATGAACCACTACTTCTACTACTCGGCATTTGAATGACCGGACCCAATGGTCCTTTAATATTAGCAGGAGCAGCAGCAAGATTACTGGATTGTTCAGCTAACTTACGTCGTGCAATCTCCTCTTTATGGTCATCCAAAAAGCCGTTTCCAGGGGAAGACCTATTGAAAACAAATGCTTCTCAATGACAAAACTTAATGACGAACACGTGATGTTAAAAGATATTTAATTACTTACAGTTGGAAGAAACTGAGGTAATGGAAAAGTGTTCCCTTTATTGGTCCGATAAAGGAATTTATCGTCTTGAATGGTCTCATGCTGCCATGCCAGATGCTGTAGGAAACAGACATTAAATTATCAGAGAAAAACATGCGCAATACCTTTGAGAAATGAAGTAGATCAAATAGCTGGTATTTTTCAATATAATGAGCATTTTCTGAAATTAAACTATTGGATTATATATATTCTTTTCATATATTTTACCACATATAAAGGGCAGCCGGTGCACTAAGCTCAGTTCTACAAGAGACTGTTTCCACGGCTCGAACCCGTGACTTACTGGTCACATGGCAGCAACTTTACCAGTTACGCCAAGGCTCCCCTTCATATATTTTACCACATAGAATGACGGTAATTATGTAAAAGGCCACTGAGTAAGACGGGATACGAGAAAGCTAAAACAAGGTCCTACCAATGCCGAAATTTTCTTATACAGCGAGTTCCGGAAGCAAAACCAGATGTGAGATTCTCATCGTATTGCAATTCCGAGACTAAATGAAGCTTCCCAATTTCCAAAGGAACACTCTCTTCAAAGTTGTTGTTACGAATCAACCTGGAATAAAGAATTAGACACAGTTGATGAGCATTTTTACGTCCCTTCTGCAGCACGAATGTGCATGCGTATGTACAGATCCGCATGAAAATCAGTGACTCACAAGATTCTTAGTGATTGTAAGTCTCCTATTTCTGCTGGAATTGTTCCACTCAAATTATTATCGCTCAAGTCAAGCACTTCAAGCCTATTGAGTTGTCCAAATTCTTTAGGAATAGCACCAAAGAAATGGTTTCCTGAGAGCACGCTGCGAAAGCAATCAGAGAGCAAGACGAAATACTGTTAAAATTCAAAAAAACAATTTATGCTGAAAACAATGTAAATGCAGAATACAAGATGATGAAACATGACTAATCCAAAACTAATCTGTCCTCTGTCACTACCTCCCGATTAACTTGACCTACATAACTTTTCGTTCTTCACAATTTACTTGAACGCTATTCCAACTCCATGAACTTAAACTAAGCTGAAAAATCTCTTAATAAAAGATCAATCTCTATACCAATATTATTAGCTTCAACCAAATCATTGTAATTCCAATCCTTTTAAAAGCATAACCTCATTTCCTTCATTAGGCACACAGTTATCGATCACAGGATATTTATTCAGAATAAGTACCGAGTATGCAATTGACGATTCTGCAGTTATATAACTTTTTATCCAAGTTCTCGATCAAAGATTATACAACCTTTTACAGATGGTTCAGGTAAACAACACAAAGTAACATTTAATCAGCAAGAGCGTCAAAGGAAACCATATTGCTATAGAAAAAGCTTACAGCGATCTCAAGTGAGTAAGATTTCCAAGCTCCGATGCCAGTATTCCTTGCAAAGAACCTCCATGAAGATTTCTGAGCCAAGCGAAAAAGGAAGGGCGACTAGTTTTACAACATAAGAAGTATCACAATAGTCTAAACAAACAAATTCAGTGTGTTGCACTTGGTTTATGATTATTAGTTCAACAGACAGGTTATAGAATCAAATCAATGGACACTAACCAATAGAGAAAGTTTATTATCAAAACAATCTGAACTAGAAAGGTCGAGCATGCATAACAAGAGACTTACAGCGTTTTAACTTTACCGTCCAGACACTCGACACCACACCACATGCATGGGTCACAGTCATCAGCATTCCAGTTTTCAAGAACTCCATTTGGATCAGAATCAACTTTCAACTTGAATTCCAACAACGCCAATCCTGTTTCTCAAATCAACAGTAATCAGCAAAACAAAGAGTAAGCCAACACTTGAATTGACAAAGAGAAACTAGAGGGTAGCCCACAGGCCAGGGAGACAAAAACCGCAGCCCTACGTGAGTTAAAATCATGGAAGACCAAGGCTCACCTCCTTGTAGAGGCAAAAAACACTAAATCATGTCGTCTGATAGACCTAAGCCTCGATTAGCAGGGTTACCAGTACCTATGTTGGTAGGCGGTTGAGAGTACCCATCAAAACTGCCAAAGCAGTGGTGAAGCCAAGATTTTATACAATGGGATTTTAAAACATCACACTTGGGATTTGAACTTCTGAACTAAACTAATTTTTAAACCCCCTTTGCGGTTTTTCTAGAACTTTTGTTTATGCCGAAGGGATTCAACAGCTTATACAAAATTTTTTTAAAAAAATCTAGTTATTGCCCTATTTGCATGATATAATTTTTCAACGAATGGCATTCAATTGAACCCCCTATCTCCAACCTATCTCCCGCTCCGATAAGAAGTGGACCCAGGATTTTTATACGACGGGGGCACAATATTCTGCTCAACCAGTATCCCCTAGAGGCTTTTAGTGCTTAGGGTGCAATATGTTAACTACTTTAAATTAACAATTTTAAGGTATATACGGGATTTCTGTCGAAGCTTACAGGTCAGGTGACCCTTCATTATAACACAATAGGTCCGCCTCTGTGCCCAAAACTAGAGAATAGGCTATGGAGAAACACAGAGACAATAATAAATTACCTTCAGAATTGAGAGAGCAACATCCATGAACCTCCAAAAGAAGAATCAAAATGGAGAAATAAGACAACAACTTGATTCCATAAATGTTCCATCTACCCCTCATTGCTTGCAACACCATATGTTAAGGCAGTAATAATTTCTGCCAAAAGCCAGAACTCTATACAAAATCTCACACAAAATCGCCAGTTTTTTTGTATGATTTGACTCTCTCTCCCGAGCAATAACAAATCACTCGGCCATAGAATCATACATTTGCTTATCTGCACAACTCTATACTAGACAAAAAAAAAACAAAAAGAATTACAAACAATGACAAAAATATAAGCCTTTTTTCATATAATTAACAATAATGGGGTCTCTCTTTTTTCATATTTAGGCTATAATACCTTTGTTTTCACCATTATTTGTCAACCCTGAGTCCTCAAAATTTCCAAGAGTCAATCTTTAACTGAAAATGCAGACACAGAAATAAAAAGAATTAGCAAGAAATAATTTTTTTTAAATAAAAGAAAGAATCAAAAGCAAAATGGTGGTTAGAGGATTACCATATTCACAAGCAATTAACAGAATTTTAAAGATTCTTTCAAATAATTAAAAATGAAAATAAAAAACAACAGGGTGTAAGAGGCAAAGATAAAAAAAATTACCAGAAAATGAAATTCTTGAAATTTTCAAACAGATTACGCGAATGCAGAATGTGGGAATATTATGGAAAGTAGAATTAAAAATACAAAAATATTATGTTGTTAATAAAGATTCTAGCTTTAATCTTTTTTAATTTTTTTTGTTTTTGTTATATTGGGTGCTCTTTTCAGGATGATCTTAGAAGAGGAACCTCTCTTCGACCACCTCTGAGAAAGAGGATTGAGGAAAAAGGAGAAAAAAGCTTTCTCTCTCTTATTTTCTCTCTCTAAGAAAAGTTTTTCTGTTTGTTTCAGTTTTTTTAGGTAACATGACAACCACCATTTTTTTCTGACTCGTTTAGGACGCGCTTTTACGTACGTTTGACTACTTCCTAGTATTCACTGTCACTATGTCTCCGCCCATGCGTGCGTGCCTCTTTAAAATCTTCATGAAAGAATGTTGTTGTCAGTACATAGAGTAAATGATAATCATAGACTCGGCACCAACTTTAATTTTTTTTTTTTAAGAGTTGCGATCTTAAAAGTTTAAAGGTAAAAATGTGTATGAGATCATCATGTATGTGTGGCTATAAAATCTTCTTATTAAAGGCAATGACGGTAAAATGAAGAGTTTTAAAGTTTAATTATTTCCAAATTTAGAAATGTGTTATTTATTTTTGAATAGACTAAAATAGGAAAGTACCTCATTCAATATGAAACGGATGGAATATTGTATACGTCTTTTTCACTACTGCATTCTTTCCCTATCTTGATTCATGCATGGTTTGCTTTGAGGCAAGAGTCTATTTGAAACGGTATTTGTGGTTGCACAAGATACGGGTTAGGCCACATATACACTACTCTTCTGATACATTACTTGTGAGATTATATCAGACATGTTGTTGTTGTTGTTGTTGTTGTTTTTAGCTCATCGAGGACATGTGTTGGCCTAAGTGAAGTCTTGTTTTGAGGATTGACAAGGGAAGCTCGGGCATGAACCAGGTCCATCCCTTGTGTACACATAGACGAGCAGATTCGAGCATAAGGGATGCACCTGAAAGAGAAAAACTTAACTTGATATATATGATATCTCCTAATCGAAAAGGTTACATAATTGAGAAGGAGAAGGACTCCTTACTCAAAGAGAATACTATCCAAGATAAGAAAGGAGTTAGAGGTTGAAGCTAACTAGAACTTTTCCACCAAGAAAGAGTTGCATTAGAAATTCTAGTTATTTTTTATTCTAATAACTTTATAAATCGCAAGATGTTATCACTTTATTGGCACGCACAAAAGTAGAAGTTAAACGTGAGATGAGAGCAAAATAACACGGCATTTTGCAAGCAATTTTTGTGTGATTCAAATGTGCAAACCTGAAGCAACATGAACCATATAGAAGAACTAGTTTCAAGTGGCTATCTTTTATTCTAGTTCAATTTTAGTAGGTATTTTCATATTGTACCTTTCAGCTTTATCTAGAAGTAATTGTAATAAGTTATATGAATATTCAGGTTAGAGTTAACTTGAAGTTGTAGCAACAGTAGAAGGTTGGTTGCCACAATAGGATTGGAGTTAATCCTTAGGTCTACAAACTGTTTAGTAAGTATTGTTTTGGCTCAGTTATTTAGTGAAGTTTTGGAAAAAATCCTACTGAGTAGTAGGTCGTGGTTTTTCATCTTTTGAGTCGGGTATTTTCCACGTAAAAATACTAGTATTTTTTACTTTTCACATTCACTATTTCAGCAACAATAGATTAAGAAAGACTTAGAAGAGCCAGGTCCTTCTACAATTAGTGAACACGAAAAACACCACACAACCCCTCCCCCATCGCCCTCTCCCTTTTGTGGTATCCAAGCGCATGGTATGAAAGATTATCAAAATTTCGGCTTGAACATGGCTACAAGAGAGGTAAAATTGACAATACTTTATTCTTCAAAGAAAAAAGTAAAGATCTCTTTGCAGTTCAAATATATGTTGATGGTATAATGTTTGGAGAAACTACTGACTAACTAAGTAAAAAAAATTCTAAACTAATGGGGAGTGAATTTGAAATGAGCATGATGGGTGATCTTAATTTCTCTTTGGGTTTTCAAATTAAACAAAATTTAAATGGAACTATGATATATCACCAGAAGTATGTAAAAGAGTTGCTTAAAAGGTTTAAAATGGAAGATTCCAAAGAAGTTGACACTCCTATTGCAACAGCTAAAAAAGCTGGATATAGATGAACCTGGTTCATCTGTTGATAAGATGTTGTATAGAGGTATGATTGGCTTATTATTGTGTCACTACTAGCATACCTGACATTATCTTTAGTGTGGGCATTTATGTAAGATTTCAGGCGAATCTAAATGAGTCTCACTTGACTGCTGTCAAGAGGATTTTGAGACACCTAAAAGGTACCACTAATATGTGGTTATGGTATCCAAAAGGTAGTAATTTTAATCTAGTGGGATCTGATGATGCTGATTATGTTGGTTTTCCTGCCGATAGAAAGAGCACCTCAGGTTGTGGTCAATTGTTGTGGATAAAACAATAATTAATTGACTTTAGAATTGATGTTGGTTATATTTCCATCATTTGTGATAACACTAATAGAATTAGTATGGCCATTAACCCGGTTAATCATAAAAGAATAAAACACATAGATTTTAGGCATCACTTCTTGAGAGACAACTATGAAAAATGATTGATCATGATGGAATTTTGTGCTACTAACAAGCAAATAGGTGACATCTTCACAAAATATGGAAGTAAAGATCACTTTGAAAGGAACATATTAGAACTAGGGATGATTAAGATCAACTAAAAGGACTCGTGCAAAATTTCACAATCCGAAAAAAATGAAAAGAAATTTGGTCAGAAAATCTTTAAAATTGTGTACATAATTAGATTAGATTTTTCTCAGTCTCATACTTTCAATAGTATAATCTTATTCCATGTGATAAAATTACTCATTAATATCTAATGATATTATCTCTATTTTCTTAGAAAATTTAGACTTACACAAGAGAATTCTCAGTGAAAAACCTGGTTCATCAAGATTACTCCGTATATTTTCTATGCTATGCATAATCGGAAATAACTTTATTTGGATTGTGATTAAAAACAGTGTCTCATCTAATCCCATATCCTTTTTGAACTTATCCATTACAAATGAATTAGTTCCATTCAAAAGAGTTTTAACCACATTAAGTGCCTAGATTCTAGGGATAGTCTTGAATATCTTTTCAAACTGACTTACAGTTTGATTAGACTTCTGAAAAATCTACTATTACTTAAGTAACCCCTCCACTTTATATTGTTTATGAGTTATTTTTTTCTTCACTTCTAAACTTTCAAGACGTCTAAATTCATTCAAAATTCTCTCATTCTCTACTCGCACAGAAACTCATTTTTAAATCTTCCAAACTCAGTAATGGTAAACTATTAAGAAAATCTTTCATCCCCACCATAGGAAACCACATCCCCACCATTTACCACCCCTTCAACCACACAAACATCCAAACAATAGTAAAGATGATGGCTTGCAAAATTATCGCTAGTGTAGAGTAGATCAAGAAAAATGAACAATGTGTGTAGGGAAGATGAACCCCAATAATTTGATGAATTGTTCAAATTTGCGAATGATGGGGAAGAAACCATTTTTTCTGAAATTGATCAGGTAACATCCGACCCTAAAATTACTCCTGAAACTATCTCTGAGTTTGCTACGAATTTGGAGACGATATTTGTGTTGGTAGGATCTACTGTAGGTGTTGAAACTACTAAAACTAGAAGGGTTGGTGGTAAAAATGATAAACAGAAAGAAAATGAGAGGGAGGGTGCTCAGAGTGCTGTGAGAGAAAAGGGAAAAAGTATGGTTGATTATTCACCCACTCCTGTTAGTTTAACCAAAGAAACAACTACAATGGTTGTTTGGGGAGAAACATCTGCTGGAATAAAGGAGAAGATGAGGAAAACAAGGGGAAGTTGGTTTGGTGAAGTTGCTGAAGGGCTGGTTCAACTTGTGAAAAATGTATATGAACTTGTTTAATTTGAATAGGAATCTCTTGAAGGCCTACTTAAAAAAGTAGCTGAGAGTTATAATTTAAAGAAAAAAGGAAGTTTAAAGGCTAAAACACCAGACACTTCTAGGGAAAACAAGAAAAACAAGGTTGCCCCTTCTGTCACTATTTAAATTTATACCACAAGAGGAAGAGCCACAAGAAGCAGAATAAGGCAAAATGGGACAAAGATTTAGATAAAAAGCATTTGCTAATGAAAAGAAGAAGATGGGCGAGCCTGTTGAGGAACATTGATGAGATAGACCTGGTCCTTCGAGATGAAGATGAGCTAGAAGAAGTGGAGGTTCTGAATCGTAATGCCAAGAAAGCCCAAATTTCTACTAAGAAGTCTATTTCAGAGTTAGAGTCTGTTGAACCATCCACTTTGGATAAAAGAACCAGGTCTGCTATAAAATCAAGAAAAGTGAAAATTATATAGGAAGAAGAATGGAGTGGAAAGGAAGAAGAATATGATTCTGATACTGAAAACGATAAGATGGTCAAATTTGGAAAGAGGACTATCTTGAAAGGCATACATCTCACTGCCGCGTCCCTTTTTCTCGCAAAATCGAGTTTCGACATTTGTGGGATAACTATTTTCTGAGACGATAGGGAATTGGATTTGAAAGACTCACTACATAACGGATTAAGGTGCGTTAGGGAACCTAGAGCAGATAACTCATGTAACCAGTTTACATTACCAGATATCGGGTAAGGGCTCGCAATTACTTTGAGGGAAAGGTGTTAGGCACCCCTCGAGGTCCACAACAATAGGTCCCAGTTGAACTTAAATTAAGCGACCTAGTGTAAAAGGGGAAGAAAATAATTTGGACAACTACAATATTTAATCTATTTTAAATAGGAGGATATGGGGTGGTTCTAAGTTTTTTTAGCTTATAGGGTCATTCCATGCAATACTTTGTAACTCCCTCAAGTCGGGTAATCATAGAATTAACACATGGGCTATCATCTCCATACATCTGATTACTAACTTCAAGTTATTATATAGAAGTGTAGGAAGAGCTAAACTAAGGAAACATACAAAATTTATGCATAAACGAATAGTTCAAATCGGTTGAAGTCTAGTTAAGCTAAATACTCATGCTAGTAGTCAAAATAGCTATGGTTAAATCACCGCAACACTTAGGCAGAAACATTTGAGTTGAACAAACATAACATTTGAGTTAAGCAACAAGCTAATTAATTACATGTCTATAGTGCAAAGTTCTGACCAGGTAGAGGATTAACAAGTAATAAATGAAACAAGTTAAACAATAGGCTAACTCATAAGAAGGTTCACATTATTCAAAACCAATTACTCCTAGGTTAACAATGTTGCTAAATAGAATAACACAATCATGTGAAAGACATAATCATGCTCAGAATTGAAACAGGCTAGTAAAGCAAAGCATAGAGAATATAATTTTCAAATGTTAGGGAATACCAGTTACGTGAGAAAGCAAGTAAGTATACCACAGCAATGAGGTTTCAGAATCATTTTGGCCCTGGCTTTCAGCCGGCAAAATTAAGAGATACTTAGCACAAAAATCAGAACAAGAGAGCAAGAGAGAGCTAAAATTTTTTTTTAGGGAGAGGTAGAGAGCTCGAGTCTTGTCTAGAGGGAGTGAGGAAGGTGTTTAAAGAGTATTCAATGAAACACACAAATAATGTAATATGTCAATCATAGACAAATAAGGATTGAAAAATAAAAGTGGAATCAATTCAATGCCGGGTTTAACCAATTAACAGAACATAATAACATAAAATCAGGCAGGTACTAGTTAGATTAAGATACAGAATCAATCCATAGTCAAGTACCAGATCACTTAAGGTAAATGAAAAATAAGAATGTGCAAAAATATTAGTATCATATAAGAAAGAAAAGATAGAAATCTCAATAAAAACTACAAAAACTTAATTTTGGGGTAAATAAAATTAGTCAACAGTTGTAAGAGTTAAAATGCATAGATGTATATAGACAGAAACATTAAAGAAAACATAATCAAATAATGAAAACCTTAAATTTAATGTGAGTACAAATAGGCATAAATACAAAAGAGCTTTAATAAAAATGCACGCAAACATATAGACGGAAATAATAAAGGTTTGAACCATATTTTGTTCGATTTTGAAGAATAAAAAACCCTAGTTTTTAGGGTAAGTAAAATCAGTGTAGATAACCAAAAGGAAAACTATAATAAGTATGCACAGAGATGGAAATACCAAGGATTGATATAGATTTAGTTTCTCTTTGAAAAATCAGAAATAATGCAATGTTTAGTATAGAGCAACACTTATGCAGAGGTAGACAAAGCTTAGTCTCATGAGAACACAGTGTTTATCCTTATGCAAATAGGGATGCAAGGCTTAGCCTCATGCGAGATTTGAGAGAGGGCATAGTCTCATGCAAAGAGAAGGCAATGCTTAGTCTTATGCAGATATAGAGGCAGGGCTTTTCCTCATGCAAGGGTTGAGACAGTCTTATCCTTATGCCATGTATAAGATAGGGCTTAGTCTCACACAAAGTGAAGGCAATACTTAGCCTTATCAAAATAGGGGGTAGGGCTTAACCTCATGCAAGATTTGAGACAAGGATTAGTCTCACGCAAAAAGAAGGCAATTCTTAGCCTTATGTAAATATAGAGACAGGGTTTAGCCTCATGCAAGATTTGAGATAGGGCTGAGTGTCATGCAAAGAGAATGCAATGCTTAGCCTTATACAAATATGGAGGTAGGGCTTAGCCTCTTGCAAGATTATAGACAGGGCTTAGTCTCATGCAAAGAGAAGATAATGTTTCGCCTTATGCAGTTGACAAATAGCAAATAAGAGAAGAATATTTCTTTTCTAGCGATATATTTGCGCTTGGTGGTCTAGCTGCTATGAAGGTAGTGATTTACGGTGCATGTACTTGTGGTTATTCCTTGTCCCTGCATTCACAGAAAAATATTGAGTGTCGCGAGGAGGTTTGTTCGTGCTTTTATCTACTTGCTTTTCTCTAGAGACCCTGTTCGAATTACCCTAGGTAACACCTGGCGGCCATATAAACAAAGTTTTCAAAAATATGCACTTATTGATGAATTAGAATCATTTTATATATCATCGTGGTATATAATATAAAGAAAATTAGATGAACTACTGAAAGTGACACTTTTTGAGATATTCTGGATTTCTTTGCGTTAGAATTTTTAGGGTCCTCCTCAAAATTCTGCCCCAGTTTAATAAGTTATCCTTCGGTCGTTCTGCATGTAACGAAAGATGTTGGATCTGTTCTAAATTTTGAAAATCCTTCTCAAAATTTGTGACAACCCGGCCCGTCGTCATGTGATTTACCGCCCTATTTCCCCCATGTTTTGGTTCCTTATGTTTCATTATAAGAGTTTTGGGTAAATGAGTCGATTTAGATTGGTTTAGATGGAAATGAGATACTTAGTCTCTTAAAAGAAGTCTTATTTCGGAAAAGTCAACCGGATGTTAACTATTGAGTTAGAGGGTTAGGATGTGATTTTCGGTGATTCGGTTAGCTTCGTGGGATGATTTGCGACTTAGGAGTGTGACGGAAGTGCTTTTGGAGGCCTGGTGTGGAATTAAGCTTGAATTGACGAAGTTAGTATTTTGGAAAATTTTGGTTGATAGGTGAGAATTTTATCCGAGGATTGAAATGGAATTTCGACAATTGCAGTAGCTTCATTAAGAGATTTGGGTCGTGGGTGTAAAATTTCAGATGATTCAGAGGTGTTTTGGTTGGGTTTTTGATCAAATGCGACATTCAAATGATTTGGATGAACTTAGGCTTGAATTTGATGTAATTTGATGGTTTAGGTGTTATTTGTGGTGTTTTTATGGTTCGAGCAAGTTTGAATAAGGTGTAGGATACTGTTTGTCTTTTTGGTTGATGTCCGGGGGGCCTCGGGAAGATTTCGAAGGGCTATCGAGGAGTTTTGAGCCTTGGTGAATTGCAGGCTTCTGCTGGTATCTGTTATTTTCGCACCAGCTGTTATGGGACCGC